>JBBPDB010000108.1:19480608-19495014 GCA_037974465.1 Brachypetersius altus | reverse complement strand
CTGTCTGTCTGTCTGTCTGTCTGTCTGTCTCTCTCTCTCTCTCTCTCTCTCTCTCTCTCTCTCTCTCTCTCTCTCTGTCTGTTCTTCATCTCTTTTCTCTATCTGCTGTCCTGAACGAGAGGTAAAGGAGTAATGTGACCATGGGAAACATGATAGCAGAGTAGATACAAGAAGAGACAGGGTCAGAGTGAGTGTGTGTCTCTGTGTCTGTGTGGTGTGTGTGGGTGGGTTGTGGGTGTTGAAGGGTCTGCCAACCGCAAAGGCAATTCCAATTTGTCGGTGAGCATTGTGACTCCGTAGTGTGTGTGTGAGTTAATGAGGCGAGTGTGTGAGCTCTTACTCATCCTGCCAGCACTGGCCGATCGCTCTCTGATTACTGTAATGAAACGGTCAGGGGATTATTAACCAAACCGCCACAACACACACACGGACACACACTCTCTCCCACACTCTGAGAAAAAGAAGGATCACACCCACATGTTGTCACTGGGTCGTTTTGGCCATTTGTCTGCTATTTGTTGATAGAAGGGGAGAGAGAGTGCGTGCAGCTTTTCTTGGAGATATCACTGCCAAAACAAGCGCCTGCCCAGGTGAACTGCCACAGAGTGTGTGGCCTCAAGCCACCATGGTGTATGATTTTCATTAAACTCAGCTGGAAAAAAGAGACAAAGGAAGGGATGGCACAAAATAAGACCAGCGGTGTACTAGCTCTGCTGATAGAGCAATAGGTCAAGTGGAAGTGCTGTTATACTCGCATGCTGTGCTGTAATGTAGCTTTCTGTGAAAGACAAAGCACCGCACCAAACCTCTTTGAGTCTATGCACGATGCGCTACGTACATTGACAAATACAAATGAGCAGATGTGTAAGCCATGCACAGCTGAATCTCAGCCATCCCAGCTCGACTGTAGCAACCAAAACATGCAGAGCACGCATTATACAAACTGCATGCCTCCTTGTCTTGGGAGTGTATTCAGGTCTCTACCAATGCTGGAAATAATGGGGAAATTCCCGCTCCCTCTGCACAACACACTGTTTGTTGTGATGGTTCAGCCAAAAATCTAATACACATGATTTTCCCTTTAGCCCAAATAGAGTCAATCAAAAAAGACATGTTTGGTGCTTCCAGAGCTATGAAGCTAGTGAAGCTCACATATAATAGAAGCATATGGCCACCATAAATTCTTAAATATAAGAATTTATTATGAGGGAACAATAAAACTACAAATACAACAAAAATAAACCCTAATTTTGTCTAAATGAGGCAAAATTGTGGGGGAACTG
The DNA here is from genome assembly GCA_037974465.1 of Brachypetersius altus. NCBI lineage: Eukaryota > Metazoa > Chordata > Actinopteri > Characiformes > Alestidae > Brachypetersius > Brachypetersius altus. Next base: position 19,493,731 of record JBBPDB010000108.1, on the reverse strand, counting down.
ACTACAAATAAGTGGTTAGTACATTCGCCCTGTGTTCAGAAAGTCCAGGTTCGATTCCCAGGCCGCTCGGCACAGCTGAGGTACCCTGAGCAAGGTACCATCCCCACACACTGCTCCCCGGGCGCCGTGTTCCTGGCTGCCCCCTGCTTCACTTGGTGAATGGGTTAAATGCAGAGGGTGAATTTCATGCTGTTCACACTTTGTGCAGTGGTGTGTTCACATATGACCGAATTATCACTTTCACTTCATAATGATTACAAAACAAACTGAAATTAAAACAGACTGCTTCATGATAACTGGTGCCCTGACATGCTAAAATGTTAAATGCTTAAAAGTTCAGAAGCAAAAATTAGCAGCTCCTACAGCGTAGAAAAATTGAATAACAGCGAAAGGACCTCTTTTGGTTCACTGCACTTGAGTAACAGAGGGTGCCCTTTCAGATAAGCTAATGAGTTAACAGTAACACTACAGCTCACAGAGCTGCTATCTCTCACACATTAGTGGTGAGACTTATGCAATTAGGTCTTATGATCTCACTCCACGCTTGACATTTCTGGTGTTCCCTCAAAGCGACCTTCGACTCAACTGAAAAACTCATAAAGTTTCCTATTGCTGCCGCTCAAGCCTACATTGAATAAAACACTCTGGGCTGGCGATGGCAGAGGGAGAGACCACTGACTGGACTGATATGCATATCAGTAAACTAATATGAAACAATAAATCATGTCTACATCGAATGTAATGATCTGAAGGTAGTGCATATGGGCGTGCCATCAGTCAAGGAAAAACCTTCACTAAGCACACAGTATAAACACAAGAACTGAAAAGATCATTAATATGATGGTCACTGAACTAAACATTGTCAGTCTAAACAAGGGCAGTGTTCACATCTACTCATACTTTATGCTGAGCATGTAGGTAAGACAATCTAAGCACAAATCATATTTTTGTGTTATATGTGGCTTAAAAATGATCATTTTATTATATCATTGTAACATGTAGTATATATATATCATGGCTTGCAGCAAAATGTACCTGCGCATAAAACACTGTACAATAGTGTACATGTAAATGACTTGTTTGCAGTATTTTGAAGTACAGAAACCCCTCACTTTTATGCGGATCAGCAGTCACAGATTCAGTCTAATGCAGATTTTTTCTGCGAACTTTTCCATATAAAATATATCTGTATAAATATAGAAAGTGTGTCTTGAAATGGTGGGCTGTACTTAGAGGCGAGAGGTTTGAAAGTAGCCAATCTGAGTGTGTTATAAAGTGTGCAGCATGACTGCTTCCTGTCTTGTCTTCGTATTTTAGTGTTTTCCCCTATTTTTCCCCAATTTTCAACAGTTATCCCAGTTCATTTAGTATTAGTAAGCTGAACCCTGTACTAACCTGTGGGTAGAGAGAGTTACTTCAGCATTTCTTTTATGTACGAGTCTTTGTTTTGGCTCACCGCATGCTGTTAATGCTAATGCCAATGCAGTTTCCTCCGGGATCAAGAAAGTTTTCTGATTATTTATTTCTCCTGACTGCTGCCGTTTGAATCATCTGTGGAAACCGCAGACCAAAATCTCCCCTGTGGATCATCTCAGTGTTTCTCTTGTTTTTTGTTTTGTCCTTCGTAAAGCCCTGTATTTTTATTACTGTAAAGTACATCCAGGAATACGGGTTTACCTTTGCATTTTCTTTAAGGGTAATGCATTAAACCGACTTTAAAATAAAATTAATTGGGGGCATATTTGGGGGCATATTTAGGGTTTAAGCTATAAAAATATGCATTTTTAGGTATTTGTTTTACCAAAACACAACTATACATGGGTGCTCTTGGAACGTAACTCCCACGAAAATGAATCAGCAATCAAATAAACATCTATATTGCAGTGTTTCAAGTAAAACCTTCACCTTTTGTACCTGGCTTTTGTAACTGGCTCCACCAGTCGACATTACATATCATGATTCATGCAAGTAGCAAAGCAGTTAAAGGTGACTTCATGATCACTGCAGTGCTTTACACAACAACAGCAAAAAATGTGCAACCTAAGACACCCAGAAGAGTTTGTTTTCATTGGGCTAATACTTGTAGGCTGATTTTAACCGCAGGATACTGTTGTGTGGGCAGTCTGGCCTCGTGCAGGTATTTTTCTACCTAACTATCTCCTATAATGAGCACAGCATGTAATTAAACCTTTGATTAGGAGCCGTTCTTAAGCACCTTATAGGAAATGAACTACAATCCATCCTCTTTGGCAGCTTGCAGGTAGAGATACGCCAGTGTTCGACTGCTCTGCCCTTGCCTTCTAATGTTAAAGGCACTAGATTTGCATTTGTCGGCTCTGCAGTATGTGACCCAACACTCAAACACTAAAACATATCAAAGGCATGTCAATTTTATCCTGTAAGCGTGCAGACATCATTTCAAATGATTAATTATAAAGGGCCCCTATTCTACATTTTTTATGATTTTTAATTTTTTCCACTTGCCCATGGAGTCATGTAAATATCTCAAATGTCCTGGAAAGACACGGAATTCCCTGTTTCCGGTTAACACAGATAAATATGTGATGTACCTCTGTACCTCTGTGGGACACATCTGCAGGTGTAGAAGGAATTTTTTAATCCCTTTCAATTCTATTCATATTCAACCCATATATGTCTGTGTAAAAGTTGTACAGATGTAACATAGGAAACGGGAGAAGGGGTGGGGGCTGTGTGAGACAGTATAAGACTCAATGTAAAGGACTATTCGAGGCTTTTTCCTGCAGGGATTGCCCAGAGAGCATTTCTCTGAAATAAATTCCTGACTTGGTTGGTTTCCCGCTTCTTTCTTCCGGCCTCCCCAATTTTTCCACCTACACAGGGCTAAGCAGTGGTCTGACTGAGGGGACCCTTGGATGGAAAGTCATTAGGAGAAGTGATTTATAGTTGAATAAGATGAAGCACTCACACTCATGCAACCCCCACAGTCGCATGTCTCCTTTTTCTCCTTTGTGTCTGTTATTTTAGAGATGGAGGAGCTTCATATTGCCTTTCCTAGTCTCTTCTTGTTCTGTGAGGTCTACTTAAACTCTTATACCACCAAAGTTCATTATAACACACGCACACACACACACACACACACACACACCCACACACACACACACACAAACACACATACGCAACCCAGCAGGAGTAATCAGAACAAGCAATAGCAATCACATCACATCGACCAGTCTAATTCAACCCAGCATCGCATTCAGGGTCATTTTGTAACTCGTCACCATTCACCGGAGCTCATCGCCCATGTGGTCCTAAGAAAATCAATGGCCTGAATTGTTGCATGGCGTCAATGTTGTGTAAATTCTGATCATTGTACAGCAACGGTCCACATTGTGGCTGTTATCAAACTGCAGGGGTGATTTGCAGTATCATTATGTCATCCTTACAGGTAACAGGCAAAATTTCGTTCTCTGGGCTGAGTTCTAAAGCTCTTAGGAACATCAAGGTGTACATTTACAGCTAAGTGTGTATTTAAACCAACAGCTATATGCGTTCTTCTTTGGATGACGCAAAGTCATGGATTTCTGTCTGAAAAAAGCTACAGGTCCACCAAGCGTAATATCAACGCTGTTCTCTTCTTTTCGTTTTCTTCCTTTGAATTATTTAGTGAGGTTTTTTGCTTTGCAATCACTGGGGTTTCAGGTGGTGGGGGAACATGGTCTTCATTTTGTTAAACAATGTAGATGGGAGCAAAATGTTAATGCCAATAATGAGATATGTCTTTAAGTAAAAAATTAAGTCAGGCCAGTGTGTGTGTGTGTGTGTGTGATATAATAGGTCGGTACAATCCAGAGGATTTGCCCCCCCAAAGCCACCAGAAGTGCGCAGCTTAGAGGACCATGGAAAGAAGCTGTCCACTCACTTCTGTTCACTTCAGGGTGTCTTTGAAACAAAAATAAAGTTGTTTGAGATGTTGTTTTGGAACTGTTCTCTTCTAGGAAGACTGGACTGTATCTTATTGGCTTCATGAGCTCGACAATAGTTTTACCTCTTCAATATAAACACTATATAATTATAATGGTAATTTCATTCAAACATGTTCCTCTGTTTTTTTTATAAACCAACGATAAACAGGGAGTCCAGTCCCTAGTTTTCATAAACTCGGTTATTCATGAATCTATTTTTATGCATTATACATTTTATTCATTCAATTAATTCATTTGGTTATATTTAATAATGACAATAGTAATAAACAGTGATCATTAATAATGATAATCATAAGCATCATTATTTAAATATGTGTTTTAGCAGGTTTCAGAAATGAAGGAGCTGCGGGTCCTCCATGCGGAGGACATTACCTCCTGTACCTCTGTATGCATCCCATTAAAACAATGTTTGTGAATGACACCAAGCTCAAAGTGCTGATAATATTTTGGGCTTTATGTGTGAAATGAGTTAGCAGAAGAGAACATTTTCAAGTATTTTGAATCTTAATTAATGAAGAGCATATAAATGTAATCAGCAATTGAGGCCTATGTTAAAATGATGCTTTCTGGAACCAGAACTCATTCCATGTTCACATAAACAAATGTGCAGAAGGTCTAAAAATGTTACTTCTTCTAGGGAACTAACCAGCATGGAGACTCCAGAGCAGGTCAGCCCTCAGGACACTCTTGGTGCTGGACCTGCTCTGTCTGGGATCAGGTGCACAGTGTGAATGAGGCTGAATGAATGATCAATAAGCACATCTCACAGCCAGGCTGGCGTTTGATAGCCCTTTCTAATACAGACCTGATAAGCCATTCATAATCAGGGTTCAGGTTTATACTGCTGTTGGTTATCCTTAAAAATAAAAAACAACAGTTTTGGGGGGGGGGGGGGGTAAATGTGAGCAGGGGTGTCAAGGGTCAGCATCCCAGAAATGATGCTTAGTGATTGTTAAATGTACTTAAAATCTTACCCTCGCCCCAACAAAATTTCCTCCCTCCCTACTGAAATGATTACATTTCCTCCCCCTGACATAATTATTACATGTCCCTACTCCCATCCCCAAACAAATTTATTAGATATCCACATCCCACCAATATTGTGAAATGCTTCCAGCACTCCCTGTGTGAAAGTCATTCCCATGAGAAGGACAAAACTTTAAAGAACCTTTGAGTAAATTTTCCTTTAAAGTTTTGTAAATGGGATGTGTGAGTGTGAACCTTAAAAAAACATCTAATGTAAAGTATCGATACCAACTAAAACACTCAATCTTTAAATGGGCAGTGCCTTTTTCTGCGGTTCTATTTCTGCTACAGTACAACATGATCTGGGTAGTCTGTCAGAAGTACACCACTGTTGACAATACTGTGTCAATAAGTATTACAAATGCATGGTCAGAGACTGGTGTAGGCTGTCATATTGTCAATGTAATAACAAAAATTCTGGTTTTCCCATAGATCTAATTATGTATGCTATTAGAAAGACATTTTAGCCTTTTCATAATATAAATGTTTGTGTAAATATTTCATTATATACCATTAATGGTAATAACAATTCTCCCTGCTCCTGTAGCTCTCAGTTTAGAGTTCAAATGTTTTGTTATCATTCCACTGGATCCTCTGTTTTAAAAAATATGTTATGGAGCCAAAATACAATTTATGTGAAATGCAGTCTAACACTTCTTTACACTGGACTGACATTATAAGATTGGCAGCCTAAAAAAATACCCCACACAACTCAACAAGCTTTGTCAGATGTGATGACTAATAGTAATGTAGGTAGCATTTGTATTTTGACAGGTAAATAACCTTAACCCAGTCTGCCAAATCATACAAGACTTCAGGGGTTTATTAGCATTTTAATGACATGAATTCTGTTAGTCAAGAAAAATCCATGTGAAATTCCTTGAAAAAGTCCATCTCTGTCCCAGGATACCTTTCTACCTCTCATCACTTCTGTTCATATACCTGATGCTCACGTTAGCATTACTGCTGCGTTCGACTGGGGAATATCATTTCCATGCAAAGTGCAGATTTCAGGGAAATAAGAGGAGGTGAGATTAGAATACAGAAACTGGCGTCTTAATATATACTACTCATCTAAAGCATGTTCTGTCTCAATTAAGCTCTGATATAGATGTAGCGCAGCACTGCCGTAACCAGAGGAAGTTCATCAATCTTAGCAGCACCCATCCTGCCAACTAAAGCGAGTAAGGCAAATTTCTGTATTTAATTAATGTAGCGCTTCTGTTACTGCCGCTCAGCATCTTTCCACTGCCAATACAGAAAAAAACAAAGACCTAATATTCGTCCGTGCTACACAACCGTGGAACAAGAAAGAGAGATTAAGCGGAATGAGAACAGCAAGGATCTGCAAACTTTGTGATGAGTGTTTGAGTTTGGCGCCTGTGATGGATGAGGACAGAATGGCGTTTGTCACAGATGTGAGAGCCTTTTTGGATTTCATATCTGCTCTGGGATGCTAACACAGCACACTTATTTTAGAGAACTAAAGTATTCTCTAAAATAAGTATGCAGGTACAATGTAACGTTTGTATACAGTTCTCAGCTAACACATGATGATGCAAAAGATGGTAATGCTAATTGTTTTCTTTTTTTTATTTGGGAAGACAGTAAAGGAAACCAGCTACTCTGAAGTCAGCTCTGATATCCATATGGTCCCCATGAGCCTGAGAGGTCTGCTTAGTGAGGTCTGGATCTTGTTACTGTAATGTGTACATCTGTATATATTTAGCCAGGCATGCTAATTATTATTGTAAAATTTCTAATATTTTTAGATGTCTTTTATTGTTTTCCGCCATTATTGTTAAAGTGATAAATGAACTAATTGTATTTTATTGCGGTGTGTGTTATGACTGTAGCAGAGGCTAAAATGATACATAGCAAGTGGCAGCATCCAAGCAGATTCTGCAAATTGGCCCAAGGTGTGAGAAGTTAAATGAACAAACTGCTTCAAGAGGTGAAAGATGGGCATTAGAATTTTTTATTTTGTAAAGATTTAAAGTCAAAAAGAATTTTAAAAATAGATGAACAGAGATGTTGTTTAAAACTGGGTAACTAGCATCTATCTGTGTTAGGGTTAGTCGGCGGCCGGTAGAGGCCACTGCTTTTTTGTTTGTGTTTGGGGTCATGTTTTTTGTTGGGTTTTGAGGGCCTTTATTTTGGAGTCTGCTTAGTGTCACGTGTTCTGTTCTCAACTGTTTTCTGTTTGGTTGTTCCTTGGTTCCCAGCTGCCTTGTGTTTCCCCTTGTTATGTTCTGTATTTAAGTCTGTGTATGTCAGTTTATCCTCTTTTTTTTTCTTTCCTGGCCTGTCAGTAACACAGATAACACAGATCATTTATAGCATTTTTTTTTAAAAATATTAAATATTCTTTAATTAGAGAAACTGCAGCAACATGTTACATTTTACCGATCAGCAACAGAACTAATATTGAAAACTATGTTTTGTAGCAACAGCACATGAACACCCGTGTCTGTGAGCACCTGTGTGTGTGTGTGTGTGTGTGTGTGTGTGTGTGTGTGTGTGTGTGTGTGTGTGTGTGAGAGAGATTGTGCTTGTGTTCATAAGGCTCCTCCGTGTAAATATGTCAGTTTATCCTCATGTGTCCATCACCTTCTTGGAGGCCCGAGTGCCCTTTTGTTTATGTTCTGGTTTTTCTTTAAATAAACTCAGCAGAATGGATTCTTGGCTCCCTGCCTGTTCCTGTTCCCTCTGAGGTAGCTCCGGGTTTGGGCTTCGCGGCCCGACCCGTGACAATTAGATGGGTTTTTAGGACCTCGATAAAACCAAAACAAAGTTCTTTTCAGGGAAGAAAATGTCTGGGCATATGGTTTGATCAAGGGTTCTTATAGGCGGTGCATGTACAAATAAATAAATGATAAATGCAAGGAAGTACGTAATGTAATGAGAGTCTATGTGGAGTAACACCCAAATACAGAAAAGAAGACGTTTTTCTCCTGATACTGACGTAGGAGACCTCTGGTGCAACTAGTGAAGATTTTTTCTTTTATGTTTTAGTAATTGTTTACGTTGAAACTCATTTGTGACCATATTAAGTTTTAAATAAATGACTGTTAATAAAATATTATCAAAATTGACTGTAAATAAAATTAATTCTAATTAAAATGTTTATTAAAATCCATGTTATTATAACTTAAATTAAATAAATTTATGATTTATGAAGGTTCATGGTTTTGTTTAATTTAGGATTTTATTGCTTGTTATTTGAATCCATTTGTTAAACTTTAGTGCTTGAACAATTTAAAGTGTGTAAATCTTAATATGCAAGTCACTTATTTCTATTTAGTTTCGCTGAAATTTGTCATTCAATGGAATAGCTGTCAGCAGAACTTGCATCTATATACATGCCTTTATATCTTTTATTGAAATATTTTTAACACTCTGTGACCAGCCAACGTTCTTTCGGCTTTCCGCTTCACCCACAAGCGTCGGTTTCGGTTTTAGAAATGTTCTTACTTTTCCCTGCTTTATGGCATTTTTTCAGGTTTACATCGGAGGCTTAAATATTCATGAGGTAATTTGCATTTACTATGTGTGGTTAATCGGGGGCCTGTCGAGGGCGGAATGCACTATTCCAGGTAGAGTGCGATTTATTTTACGCGGATTTTGCTTGCAATTGTGCGTGTGCGCGTTCTCACGTTTTCTTTGCGTAGGCCATTTTCATGTTTTGGTCGCACGTACACTTTTAGTATGAGTTACACGCAAAGTTTTATAAATGAGAGGCCGGGTCTGTTTTGACTATGGATGCCTATAGTATATGGATTTTGATCAATAGGAAAAGACGCCTGGCATTATCTTATACAGGTGGAAATGGGAGGTCAGTTAGCCCTTGAGGGTCATGATGGAAATCATAGGAGTCAGTCAGCTCTGAAACAGTGCCAAGAGCAGGGAAATGAACAAGTCCGAAGTACTGGATGGGTGAACAATGATAAAGGAATGAAATGGAGCTTAGTGAATTAAAAATAAACCCGTCTGTACCGGTCACAGACATCCCACCATGGGTTTCTAAAGGTGTGTGCACTGACTCGGGACCATTAGAAGAGAGGCAGGAGAAAAAGAACAGAGAGGGTATAACTCTATATACAGATGCTTCTAAATGGGGGTTGCTTATTTTATCCCAGAGTTAAAAAATAAAAGTAGGTCAAAGAATCCGTGATAATTTAAGTTTGTATAGCAGAATTGGTCACTGTGTGGCTAGCTCTGCTATGGGTGGAACTTCACAGGCCAAGGAAGATCAGCATCAAAACTGTTGACATAGATGTCCATTACTGTAAAGCAGAAATCAAAAGTGTGGTTAAAATATAGTTTAGGGTAAACGGCAAACATTATGGTACAATGGTAAGACCGAAAGAGCAGCGGTTAAGAAGGAGGATGTGTTTTCAAGAATGAGGTGTGCTCACACAAAATTAAAGCATACTTTGTTAATAATGAAGAGTCGTGCTGGTGGCAGCTGTGAATTCTGTGCTAGTCCAGAGTCATGTTTTCTACACTGCCCTAAATATCAGGATCACAGGCGAAGATTAATCTCACAATTGCAAATAAAATAGAGGGTTTAACTTACGGGACTTCTAAAAATAGTCAAATCTGCTTCAACTAAATATTTAGTTTCCTGAGGAATACAGGATTAATTAAAAGAATTGAGTTATTTCCCTTGTTTTTGGTCAGACTCGAGTACCACATCCCAGTCCAGCAGGTGGCGCTAATGCACTACTCAAGTTTCCAACCGCCATAACACCTGCGGTCCTGCAGGGGGCGGTAACTCTGGCCTCCAGGTCCAGTGAAGAGGAGAAGAAGCAGCAGAAGGTTTGGAGGGTAGGTGTTGATTTTAGAGAGAAAATATAGAGAAGAGTTTATTTAACAGTTTTACACTTCGTTTACAGAAAGGACCTGACGGTAAAGAATTCCTCATTTTCCTCCTTTTCCCTCCCTCTTACAGATCTGCTTACAGAGAGAAACGAGGCGAAGGCAAAGACAGTTTTAACACTTTCACTTCGTGTTCGCTGCGGGGTGGGGAGGGATTGATGTATAAAAAGCCTTTATGCTTTTATTTATGTGTTTATTGAACTGTCCCCAATGAAAGAAACGGAATTGCCTCGTTTTTACCTTCAGATGATGGCAGATCCTTCACTGAACCCAGCAGCCTGTGAAGATCAGGCGTCCAGCTCCATCTTCAGGGCTTTTTAAACAGCAGTGCAGGAGAAGGGCCCTCCATAGCGCGTCACACCCATGCAGGGGAGAGAGGGGTGACGCGTGCCAGGGGGCAGTTGTGCCAGGGGGCAGTTGTGCCAGGGGGCAGTCGTGCCAGGGGGCAGTCATGCCACGCCAGTTTCTAGGGGGTCATCGAAGAACTTGGTGATGTGAGCACACATTTTTAAAGAGTCAGCAATTTTATTCATCCTGCAAAAGAGAGTCTTATTGCATTTCAGTGAAAAAACTGTTTTTTTCCTTTCAGTGTAAAAATTCCATGATTGCTTTGATTGCTGTGTCTAAACAGTTATATACGAGTGAAAACACTTCAGGACTTTGGTAACCTGCACTGAATCATATGTTGTTTTCCAAATGGGAGCAGAATCACTTAATTACTCTCAATATCTTCTGTGCAGTATTACTACTTTCCATTACTTACCACTGATATACAATATTACTAACTATTTTATTACTGCCCACTTACTGGGGTCTTCTGTCTACAGATTTTAATTTAGATTTTATTGACTTTTATTTTAGATTGACCTTGTATCTCTGTGTCTCTGTGTCTCTGTGTGTTGTGTCAGTCATCGCATGAGCCAACAAACTTTCCTCAAATATGAGCACACTTTAATATGTGTCTGAAGGATTAAAATTAAGAATACTTTGTGGATTTTACCATTCTGGAAATACTGGAATAGTTGGAGTGCTTGAGTTTCTCTGAATCTTATTCCTAAAATAACTGCTTCTCTTCACGTGGAGCAGGTCCTTCAGGATCAGTAAATCAGTAGAAGTAGTGCTGACTAATTCAGTCAGCTCCAAACTTATCATATCTGTTATATATTAAACAGTGGCATCCTGCTGGTTTACAGTCCAGGAGACTCTTCTTTTGAAGCTTCTCAGCAGCAGTGTAGTGTTAAAGGTGCTGCTGGTGGAACAAAAGAACTTGATCCTCACAGGGCTGTCCAGGGGGAGTGGCCTCGCAGGAGCTGCCAGATGATGGCATTTCTAACTTTGGGGCGGTAGACAAACTGCAGAGGGTCCTGAGGGGTGGTCACCTGACGTCTGAGATGAACCGGTCTGTCCAGGGTGTGGACTGTTGAGGGCAGATGGAGATGACTACTTCCGTGTGAAAGTAGGGGTGGGCTGGGCTGGGCTGGGCTGGGCTGTTTTCCTGGGGTTTGGTTGAATGGAGGGGTTTTTGTAGGCAGTGTCTTGCTGTGGGAGCACTCAGGATGGGTGCAGTAGTGTTGGACAGGAGGGGACATTATTTCCTAATCAGGAAACGCAAGAAGGCTCTGGCATATTTTCTTTATGACAAAGGGAGACAGATTTTATGTGACTGTGTTTTGCATGAATGGGTTTTAGGGCAGATCACAGGTTCGATCGCTAAACGCCTGTATATCAGCCTCTGAAATACAAGCCATAGCAGTTTGTGAGACGGTATTGTATCAGGTGTGATATGCACAGCTTAGTTTTCTCTAAACATGCTCGGTCATCCCCATCAGGGAGCACAGAGGGGATTGCCCTGATCTTAACCCCTAGTGTAGAGGGATCAGGTTGTAGACTCTTACAGCTGATGTGTACCTATAATGCAACCGTGCTACTGATCTAGCAGAGATCTTCTATTCAGTAAAATGTTTTAACAGTTTTAATCACTCCTTTCATCTGAATCTCTGTTGGATTGTGGGTATCATCACAAGAGATTAAGCAATATACCATCGGTCAGTGGTGACCTACAGGCAGGAGACAGTGATTCTATATTGTTCACTATTCTTTTGCACTTTGCACTGAACTTCCTGGTTTTATTTTACAGAAAGAAATGACCAACAAGTCGCCGTCTTCTTCTATCGATCACCATTTTGCACAATCAACTTCACCAGTGGATGCCACAGTGAGGGACTTATGTGAGCCTCACCAGGAATATGCTTCACTACTGAACTCAGGGCAGGTTCAGCATGAGAATGTGATGTCCAGAGTCCCCAGTCCTCAAAAAGCATCCTCTACTATCGTTCACATGAACGCATCCCCACATGGACACTCTCAGACAGTGAAAGGAAACCCGACGCCTCGCCGGTGCCCAGAGCCTGGGAAGCACTGTACTCACAGTGATGGTGTCGAAAGACACCAGCGCATTCGCAGACTGGATAAATCGTATCCGTGCTCAGAGTGCGGGAACAGTTTTAAACAACTATGTACATTAAAACTACACCTGCGCATTCACACCGGAGAGAAACCTTTTCACTGCTCAGACTGCGGGAGGAGTTTCGCACGACTGGATAATCTAAAAACACACCGGCGCACTCACACTGGAGAGATGCCCTATCAGTGCTCAGAGTGCGGGAGGAGGTTTAACCGCCAAAATCAGCTCAAATCACACCAGCGCATTCACACCGGAGAAAAACCGTATCAGTGCTCGGAGTGTGGGCAGAGCTTTAGCCAACGAAATAATTTAATAAACCACGAGCGTGTTCACACTGGAGAGAAGCCGTATTGGTGCTCAGCTTGTGGGAAGGGCTTTAAACGACCCTATCAGCTCAAAATCCACCAGCGCACTCACACTGGAGAAATGCCACCATATCAGTGCTCAGAGTGTGGAAGGAGATATAACCGACTAAATCAGCTCAAGTTACACCAGTTCAGTCACACTGGAGAAAAGCCGTACCACTGCTCGGAGTGTGGGAGGAGTTTTAACCAACAAAATCGTCTAAAAAGGCACCAGCGCATTCACACCGGAGAGAAGCCGTTTCAGTGCTCAGAGTGTGGGAAGAGCTTTAACCGACTACCTAATTTAAAGACGCACCAGCATACTCACGCTAAAGAGAAGCCGTATTAGTGCTCAGAGTGGGAAGTGAAAGTGACCATTTGTGGTACATGAACACGCCACATCACACGGTGTGAGCAGCACGAAACACTTCCTCTGCATTTAA
>JBBPDB010000108.1:19440915-19459099 GCA_037974465.1 Brachypetersius altus | reverse complement strand
TATTTTTAATTTCAATTCATAGTCTTGTTTCTATTTGTAAAGTGCGTATCTGCGCTCAGTGATATCTTGTATGAAATATTTGGATATATAATTTAAAAATAGTATTATAATTACTATATATTTAGGGTGGCTTGGGATCATTTTGGGTTGGGGGAGGGTTTCAGACCCCCATAAAAATAGACCTAATGACGCCCATGGTCTAAGGTTATGCTAGCAGGTGGAGTGCCATGCCTTTTTGAAACATAGCAGTAGCGATTATACAAGTAAATGACATTGTTGTGTTTTATTTATTAAAATGAATTGCCAGGTGCATTTATATTAATGTACTGTAGTAATGTATTTGCATGTCACTCCATAAGATCCTAGACACACTATTCAACTGTTCAAATGACTTTCTATAAATGTGAACATTTACACTGTTAGGATAGATGGAGTTTCATTTTTTATTGCATGATGCTTTTATTGTGTGGATTTTTTTTATTTTTTATTGGGATATGTGACAATAACAATATCAGCAGTTCTAACACCTTTAATTATTCAGAGGTGTGTTTTGAGCGTAACATGCAGTAAACCAACCAGAACAGCATTGTTAATCTCACCTCTCAAGAGAAAATTAATCTGATCATGCATGCCTTTACATTTAACTTTTACCTCCACCTTTTGCAAAATTGACAAACACCCTCAACCTGGTGTAATTAATGTTTTTTTTATTCTTATATTAAACAACATGATTAGGACCAGCTGTACTCCATAAAAAAAATTCATATAAACTAAATAAAATAAAATACCAAAAATCATTAGTGGACTTCTAGCATTGTTTTATAAAATGCCACTATGATGCATTTTTTGCCTTAAAAAGTAATATGATAACAAAGCACCCAAACACACCTCATTTACACAGCATCACTCCTACAAGGAAACAAACAAAATAATTTGTTACCTTGAAAACAGGACACATGGGGTGAAAATGAAGAATAAGCTGGTTTGAAACTATCAAAGCCGTTTTGTATTGCACTTTCTGAAGGTTCAAAAGGGGGCCCAGAAAGTCACTTACCACCTTTGCACAATAAGGTGACTGCAGTTCCATTAGTAAGGTTTTGTCTTGCTTTGTTCAGCTGAAATTAGTAAAACTGAAGTCCTGTGAATTTAGCATTCTTAGTAAGACAGGCCCAGATCAGCAGCCTAGCATGTAAACTTATGTTGCGGCTCTAACCAAAGTGACTTTTTGCTAAAGTGCTGTTAAACTTGTAGTGTGTGTGTGTGTGTGTGTGTATTGTGTTTCTGTGTGTATTTGTGTGTGTGTTATTCCTCTGAGCCTTTTTTGGCCTGTAGTCTCTTGCTGCCATTATTGAGCAGGTTTAAATACGTGATTGTAAAGCTGAGTAAAGCCGTGCTCTGTGGCCTGTGTGATCCCCCCGGGGAGAGGAGTGGAGCTGGAGGGGCGTGTAACCAGAGGAGAGTGGAGTGGTCCGTCTGAGATTTGGGAGAAGGAAGTATGATGAGAGGTAACGTGCACACAGACCACAGGGGAGACGAGGCTGGAGTGGAGGAAAGAGAGCGAGAACACATGCTGGAGTATGCAGACAAGGGCCGAGGATGTGGGGGAGAGAGAGTGAGTGAGAGAGGGGGAGAGAGAGAGAGAGAGAGAATCACACTTGGTAATCTTGCTCATCCTCCTGGGGGAGCTGGTATCTGCGGGGGGCATCTTTGACTTGATGATCCCACTCATCACCTACCGCCATGGTCTCTTTCTCTCTCTCTCTCTCTCTCTCTCTCTCCCTCTCTCTCTCTCTCTTTCTCTCTCGCTCGTCCAACCCCCTGGGAGCTCACTGCTACCTGTCAGTGTTTCTGCCTGCGGGCGGCTGAAGAAGGGAAAGTAGTGTGTGTGTGTGTGTGTGTGTGTGTGTGTGTGTGTGTGTGTGTGTGTGTGTGTGTGCGCGTGTATGGGGCAGAGAGGGAGCGGGCTGTCACTGTGCCCCGCTAGAGGAGTCACCTTTCTGGGATATGAATCCTAATGAGGTTGGGAGGGGGTGTTGGGGGGAGACAGATGGGGAAGAGTGCAGGTCTGACAGGCCAGCATGCAGCAGAGCTGCCACATTATTTTTGGCCATTTTATTTTGCTATAGATGCTTAACTTTAACGCCTTAATCCCCAGGGGCCTGTATATGGATCCACAGTTCAGTTACTACCCCCAATAACTACACATTTTTTCAAGCACTAGAAGCAAATAATCAAAAACATTTAGTAAAAGCTATTTCAGCTTTACTCAGAATAGTTCAGGGTCTGCTTTGATGTCATGACCCTCAGGCTGAAGCTTTTTCAGATTCATTTAAATGAATTAATCAGAACAAGAAATGAGTAAATACTAACAAAATGTAATTTCTATACTGACATTTGCTTGTACTTATTCATTTTAATGTAGTTTAAAGGTAGTTTAATGTAGTTTAAATGTTGGGGGGGTTTTTTGACCAGGTATTTTTGTAACTACTTTTGATTAGTTATTATTTCATAGCAATCATACTGGAGCCTAGAATAAGCCTCATCTACAAATGTATACATTTAGCATCTAAATATAAATGTTAGCTATATCCATGTGTTATGAACCTCTATGCATGTTTAAAGAGTCGGTGACACTGAAACAAGCTGCACTGGTCCTTGGGCAAGATGCCTAATGTTTTCCTCTCTCTCTAAATCAAGCACCTTCTGTAGATGAGACTAAAGTACATTCACATTCACTTACTTTTTCATCTCTGGTTCCTGAAGTGTCTGTGCACCAGATTTTGGAGGTCATATATGTTCGGGCACAGTACACCCTTATTTTATGTTAGTTCATTTTAGTTTAGCTCAGTTTAGTTTCATTTAGTTCTGTTAGAGGTGCAATGTTGCAATGTTGCAAAGAGAATTGCAATGTTTTATCTGAGATCAGAGATCAAAAAGATTCTCATTTACAATATGCCACATACCAAATATGTATATTTGCTAAATTCTTACATAGTATAAAATAATTTCAATAGTAGCTTCACTAGTGGTCTGGTCTAAAAATCAGCTGTATCTCTTCACAGCAGGATGTGCACAGAAACAGAGTTTTTTTAATGTCTTCGATGGAAGAGCTGCTACAGTGGCACCCAGATGGTGTTAGGTTCTGAGTGACATGTATGCAAGACTGACTAACACACATAAGCACTGAAGCACTACAAACACTCTTTTACTGAAGGAGCATCTCTTGGTATCCATGTGCTGAAGTCCGGTTGTTGGGGGTTGAGTATCTGTGTGTATGGATGCGTGTGTGTGTGTGTCTAAAACCACTGTAAGCAATGATGAGGTTCTCCAAAAAATCCAGCCCAGTCATGCTTGCTGCCTACCATGTGGCATTAGGTGTACATTCCTGTCAATAGGAAAAATATTTTATAAAAAAATAATAATAAATAATACAATTTAATTCCTCCTCCTCTACCTGCCTCCTGTCTGTCTCTCATCCCGAACCGCATCCTGAGCATCATCCCGAATCACATTAAAATGACAAAGACACAATCATAACTCTCCTGAACATCTCAATGCCGTGTTGCTCTCCCCGCCTTGCTCTCGTGAATCCATCAGAATAACGTAAGCGGATGACAGCCTCTCCAATCGGAGCACTGTGTGCTCAGCAGGGGGAAATCAGGATTTTTACACATGCGTACACACACTAGAGGGGAAATGAGGATTTTACACATATAAAATTCCTCATTAAAAATGAGGCCTGGGTTACAAGCCATGCAGAAGGTGCTGCAATCCACGCTATACATGCACCACTTCTTGAAAAATGATATGTAAATCACAAACTGCAGGAAAACTGCCTTTTTTGAGAATACAACCTGAAAAATGCCCAGTGAAACCTTACTGCTCGATAATGCTGATGCACTATATTATCATAAGCTTATGGTCAGCAGGATGCTAATGCACATTTGCCGTTTAGACTTATCCGGAGTAAACCACTAGAACAGACTCACAGGACACTGTTCAGTCTGATGACAGCAGTGTAGCCGATCTTAGAAATATAACTCAGCCCTCAAAATGACATTTTTTTGGTTTATTTAAAGGGCCTGTATCATTGAAAACTTGAATCATGGAGTTGGATATAGTATATCAACACTGTTAATGTTTTCAAATGTACCACCCAGTTTATACCATCCGTACAGTTTATACACAGGAACTAACCTGCACAATCAATCTTTTTTTTTTTTTTTGATGTCACAAAAAAATATATTTACACATATTTATATACATATAAACGGTCTTCAGTTTGGCCTCACCTAAACAAGCTAAAAGCCTGAACTGCTTTTTGAAAGTGGCACAATCCAGTATGTCCAGTCTGGACAGACATTATTACCTCTATCGGTCCCAAAGGCCTTTTATCCAAAACAAAACTGCCAATTTAAGGGACATGGAGAGGTTTGTAGGTCATAAAATTAATTATTGCCGTTTTTGGTAAAAAAAAAAAAAAAACAAACACTCAAACTCAAAATCCTAATTGGACCTTAGGGAACAACATAAAATCATTTTCTTGGTAATGTTTTCTTCTATGATGAGCTTTTGTTTATTCAGAAGCCAACATTTCTGATGAAGCCACTGAATTACTTAGTTTATATATCAGAGATGAAATTAAAAGCATCACATACTAGTGATGTTAAAAATGCATTGAATTTACTTTGACAGGTCTAATAATGATGATTGTTTGCCTCAAAGTCCCAAAATTCCACTGATAAATATGTCAAAACTATATTTTGTCTTTGGGTGATGTTCAGGGGTGAGTGAAGCAGGTCATAAACTCTATCACTTACACATAGACAAGCTAGGGACACCTAGACTGTTTAGACTGGACAAGCCATGTGCAGCCAGATATAACTGGAACATTAATATTTGATATGTACCCCTGGCTTCTCAGGGCGCTATCAGGCCAGTGCTCTTGCACTGTCCCTCGATTGTGCTGATGTAATTGGGGGGTTTTGCGCTGTCACTGTGATTAACTGTTTGTTTCCTTCTTCTCTGCTGGCGACAGCGGAAGTCCAAACAAAGGATCTTTAAAACAGCACAATTTTCCATTAACAGAAGTGCGACTCTAGCACCACGGCATTAATGAGAAAGGGGTCTATACGTATTTCAATATTCACTGACGAAATAAAAGCGCTAGTATTTTTGGAATACGGCGCATTGTGTTGTGTATGTGGGATGCAGTCTTTCACCTCATTATCTGAGATGAAATGAGCAGCTCATTTATACATTTACTGGAGTAATTACACTTTCACTGCATTACTTACCTGCAGTACCATGCCAGAATATAAAAAAAGCTTTCAACACTCATACACATCACATATTATATAGTAAGCTACAATTATATAGTAAGAGTTGCTTCATACCATCTCTATAAATATTTGAGTATCACATTCGTCCTGCAGATGTTTAACAATATTCATATGATCTTTATGGTTGAAAAAAATGTTTGATGAAACAAATGAAATTCTGAAATGGACCTATTGCAACTGGAGAAATACATGTTATATCTATTGATTCTGTTTATTTGAATAATTTCTGTAAACTTAAATGAAGTGAACTACATCAATAAAATATAATGAGGCACATTACTTTAGAGCTGTTGTTGTAATGAGATTTTTATAAATGAAAAATAATCGCAAATACAAACTGACTTTTCTACTATGTCTAAATGAACTGACAAAATGACTTGGAAACAAAGTTTTTATATTTACTAGCATTAGAATGGGTTATTTGCAGTATAATATAATTATTACAATGATATAATTTGTATATCCAAAACCAGAAAGTCCACAGTGACCTTAAAATCTTTATTAGGCCCCTTACATTGATACTGACTCAACTGTAGACTCATGACTGATAGAAAGATCAGCATCAACAGCACTCACACAGTCCTGGCATTGATTTATCTATCCTTCATCACATGTAACAAGATATATTGATCATGAACATAATAATCAGTTATATTAATGAACAACAACAATCTTAAACAGACAGTATAATGTAATCTTAGCTTCTTGGGGATAGAGTGCAATGCCTTAAAATTGTCAGCCTGCTTGATACATAGAATAGTGAATAAATGAGCAAAACTCTACTGTCATATTCTATTCACTGAAAGAATTTTTATAAAGGTGGATCACTCTTTTTCTTTGCACTGGAACACACAGTGAAATTCTTTCTCTGCATTTATCCCATTCACCAAATGAAGCAGTGGACTACCACCAACAAGGCGCCTGGGGAGCAGTGTGTGGGGACGGTACTCTGCTCAAGGGCACCTCAGCAGTGACACTAGCAGTTAGGATTCTAAGACAACCGTCTGATTGCAGGGCCAGTGCCATAACCACTAGACCATCCAGCTGCCAGCATTATCAGTCTTATAAAACATTATTAATCTTAAAATGTGACTTGAATATGTATAAACTTAGCAATAGGAATTATTAGTAACTGCTTATTAGATATGCAAAACATTGCAACGCCTTATAAATGGAGTCTAAGGTTCATATTACACTGAACATTAGACTCCATTATAATGCTTAAGTAATGCTTCAGTCTCCTCATCGCTGGCCTGTGGAATGTTGATCCAGTCAGGAACTAAGTTTTAAAACCTCTTTAATCTTGCCTAACTCTGTGGATTTTAGTAATCTGTGTTTTGACCTGACTTCATTACATATTTTGTTGGATTCTGTTTAAATGAGCCTGAAAAGCTAGCACTTACCTTGCCCCATGTTTTAACCTTAGCCTTTAATACTATTTCAATCACAGATAGAACTAAAGGGAAAGGTTTTAGACCGACTCCTGGTGATTGGGATTGGACTGACTGAACTGGAAAAAAATAAACAAAGAGCAAAAATAAAATCCCAAAAAATCAGCCTATGTATGTATAAAATGTATGTAAGTATTTATGTATGTATGTATGTATGTACCTATCTATCTATCTATCTATCTATCTATCTATCTATCTATCTATCTATCTATCTATCTATCTATCTATCTATCTATCTATTTAAATAAAATATATCTTTCTCTGATTATGCATATTGTTTAAATATTTTTCATGATTATCAGCGTTATATACTGACTTTAAACTGTATAAACTTAAAGGGAGTATTTTTCATACTCTGTTGTGGATTTGTGCTATGGTACCATTTTTACAAAGTTATACAGTATATCTGTATTTAAATTTGCATTTACATTCTGGGCATTTTGTAAAAGCTATTGTCTAGAACAATTTGCATAAGTGCTACACTCAGAGACTGACTTCCAGCTACAACAATCCAAGCTACCCTCAAGCTAAGATACTAACAGGTAGAGGCAGTCCTGATACCCCGAAAGAAAAATACTCAATAGAAGTGTAATACAAAACACTTTAAAAAGTGCTGGGGAAAAAAAGTGATAAATAGACGGGTGCTCAGTTGGCACTGGACAGCCAGAAACTCTGCTGATTGAGAGTCTTGACGGATCAAACCAAGCCATAGTTGAAGCACGGCTTTCATTTTGACCATCGGCATCAAGCCGGGAGAGGCTGGTCCAAGTAAGTGTGTTTTTCAGCCTCATGTAGTTGTTAAAAATGGCCCTTTGAGCAATTTGACAGTGCAATGCCATAGAGCACACATTTTAGATTCCCTAGAGTAGTGTTTCTCAACCCTTGTCCTGAAGGCATCCTGCCCTGCACATCTGAGTGTTTTAATTGCTCCCCTCACATGTGATCAACTAATTAACAACCCCTTACTGAGCCAATGGTAGGGAAAGCACTAAAATGTGGGGAACTATGACTAGAGAAGTGTTCCACGAGTGTAAAGAAACTTTTTAAAAGGCTTAAAGAATTTTTACATAAGACTAACATTTATCAATGTAAGGAATCCTCATTGAACATTATGTGGATAGTGTTTTTACTTTAGAAAAGGTTCTTCATGTCAGAGCACCAAATGGAATTAATAACATTACATAAAAAAAAACTACAGACTAATTCAGCTCTGCAAAGAGACCTGTAAGCATCTTTGATGTCTGGAGGTATGCACTGCTACATAGATAAAAAAGGTCTTGTGTTGAAAATGGTAGCCACCTCCTGTTTCAGTGTAGTGACATTAATTCCATCATGTGGCCACACCTGAGCCAGTAATCGGTGACTAACGAACAAAAGGTAAAAATATTTCATAATTATACCTCTGTTACATAATAGCAATAATTTGCAAGCGCCTATATTTTAACTGGACCGAGTTACACCAACATGTGTACAAAACAGCCTCTAATTATCAAAGACCAGCAAATTAGAGACCAAGTCAATCAGCAAAACGCTGTGAAAACAATACTGGCTCACACAAATCTAAATAACAGCACCCGTGCCAGCAGCCAAGAATAACTAAAATGTCTCGACCTCTTATGATAATAAGAGGTTTGAAAAAGGTACACCCAGGGCAAAAACAAACACGCACACACTCTCTGGGGCCCCCATAACCCAGCGGGGAAGTGCCTTCATGCACGGAGGCAGGTGCTGAGAGGATGGAGAGAGTGAGAGAGAACCAGAGACCAGGGGCATTCATATTCAAGTCCTCTCGGCTGTAAAACCCTCAGAGCTGCTCTCACGTCCTAAATATTAAACACAACAGGCTGAGCTTTTGATTCAGGCACAGCAATGTGTCTGGGTGAAGTGCAGGATCATTCGTAAGGTTCGAAAGAAGTGAATGTGAGTGTGTGTGTTTTGTGGTGCTCTGGGGTGTCAGCTACGCTCAATGTGTGTCTAACAGGATCTCCATACATAAAGCTATGGTGGCAGGTTTTACATAAGGCAACAAACATGCTCTCCTCTCTCTCTCTGAAAAATAAAGGTCCCAGAAATGATTCTTTGGAGCAATGTCATAAGAGAAGGAGAACCTTTAGTAAATGGTTCTTTGAAGAACCACAGTCATAAACAAGACGTGTAAATGAGAAGGACCTGTCTAAAGTGCTCCCTGTACAAAGCAACTCCATATTGTGTTTTCTACACCATCTGTGCAAGCCAAGAGGCATTTAAACAGTTATTTTTGTGCACAAAACACAAAAAAAATTCACTCTCCTCAGACATATACACACACTTTGGTGGGAGATAAGTATGATTAGAGGAAGAAAGGCGGAAAATCCAAGTGATGAAGTAGAAAGATAAAGGCTGTGACAGGTAAAGATAGGGATTTCAGGTGGAAAAAAGAACAGAAAATAGGCATTATAAAGCGTTACAATTGCCTGTCCACTTTGCAGCCACTCTCATCCTGACCACAAAGTCTTCCTCAGTTGACATTTTTGCAGGTGGATTTTCAGATCCAACATCAATAGGACTGTGTAAGTGTGGTGCTTGCATAAATGGCATACGAAATAGAAGTGCAGTTTGTATATACAGTTCTAAGAAAAATCTGTAATTAACCTGCCCATGCTCTGACTGCAAATGCATTGCAAAAGTCTTATTCAACCTAATAAATATAGATTCATCAACCTAATGAAAGAGTTCCCGTTTAAAGGCCATTTCAGCATTTGAGATTTAAACAACGGCGCTAAGAATGATTTAATGAGAAATGCTGCATTGTAGAGAAACAGACAGACATTTCTTTACAGTGGTGGAGATGGAAGGGTCACAATGTCACATATATAGTAATTTCTTTACTATCCATAAAGACCAGTGAACCTATATATATCTTCAGAGATTTCATTTGTAAAGTGTGAAGAAGCAAAATGGGGACTTTAACATACTATATGTATCTCTCCGCAATGCACATAGTTTCAAAAATGTGTTTAAAGCCAAAAGTACTTTTCATAACTACTATAAAACAATGTCATCAGCTAGTGTATTCATAACCATGGCTGTGAGGGGCCTTTAAATGCTTCAGACTTTTGGTTCCTATCACCACCGCAGGTGGCAATTCTGACTCTGTAAGATCCATCCATGATTCATCTGTGATACTAAAAAATCTTTCATATGTTACAACAGAATCCTGAATGTTATTTAGTACATAAGAGAGAAAAATAAAACATATGTTCTACATTTGCTTTTAGTGTACTTTCGGGGTAATGTAATTTGGAATTCTACTATCAGCATTTAAAAATACTTTAAAAGGACAGCATCTTTCAAGCAGCTAGTGGGGGCTCCTTTAGCTATTGTCTTCACAAGTTAGAATAGAAGGAAAAGGCAATCATCCTGCATAAAGACAATTGGAGATTTGATCCCCATTCAGACGACATTGCCATGTAAGAATAAAAGTCCTTGAGGAAGTAACTCACATACCACTGTAAACTGAGTCTGTGAGTCAGCTAATTGTGTAAAAATGTAACTGACAAAAATTTTATTGTTGATATTAAATGGTTCTTTTAGTATACTTTCAACATTATTTCCACACTAAGATCAGTATTAAGACACCAAGATCAGCAAATACTGAACCACCAGTGAGGACAGTGGATTTGGAACATCAGGTTTATATTCAATAAGGTAGACTTTCCAGTGTAAAACCAACAGCCAGTACAATGATTAAGATGCATATTCAATGTGTATTCAGCATGCCTTTGATTAAAATGTACTAACAAACAGCATTTAAAGGTAATAACTCCAATATGTCAACAAAAACTACTTGCCTGTTGGTTGAATGAGTTCTTAGTGGAGGTTCTTTAAATGCATTTCAAACTAATGCATTAATTCATTAAATGGTTCTTTAAGGAACCACCCATTCTTTGGGGAGCAATAAGTAGATCTTCTACAGCAGTTTTCATCTTTAGTTAAGAATGTAGTACATATAAGTTTGAGTGCAGCTCAAAATTGAGTATGGTTTAATTAAAATGTGCACTTTTGTCACAGCGCATACACTGGGTTACAGAGTATGGGAACAATCTGTACAGAGCACAGTTTGTGAGTAAACAACTCACACAGCTTCTACACACAGCCTCAATTTCAGCTCTGAATGGCAAAATCCATTCTCACACTCTAGAGGAAAATGACTAACTTTCATACAAAAATGCACTTCTTCTCCCCTATACTGAAAAGTCTCATTCTAGGATGGTTGTGCTATGTGTCCCAACATCAGTTCCTTTTGAGGTGGAAATTGAGGCTAGAGTGTATTCAGATTACACAGTAGTTTGAATTCAAAAGAGCCTGGCCCTGGTAAGTCCTTTTCCTTACGATTTGGTTCAGAAATGAACAAATACCCAAATGAAGCAATTTCAATTACCTTCAACATGATCATAAATAATATGTGTTTTTAATTTTGGAACTAAATCAGTGGATTCGATGACTTACGATCAGTTGCCATCGGTATTGAAAGGAAATAAATGTGAACTCATTTAAAGACAACAGAATGACAATAAATGTACCCTTTCTCCTTTAGAGACAACTATTTCAACAAATATAAACTTACAAGATACCGGTTTCAATACACCCTTGGATTGTGTGGGTAAAGGTGCTTCTTTAATTGGAGCTTTACATAGAGTCTTACAGAGCAACACATCTGCTCCTGTACACACATCCTACTGTAGCACACAAGATTAGTTCTGCTCCTGTATGTAAATCATCATCCTAATCCTGACTGTGGGCCTGTGAGGACTGTCTGTGTGTCTGTTACAAGCATTCATCTTTAGATTTTAAATGATCAAGCATTCCATTCATTTCTCTTCTACAATCCAGACAGGGAGTAAGAAGAAGGGGGGAGAGAGAGACAGAGAGGGGGGGGTGGGGGAGTAGTGTTCTGTATATGTGGTTCCCCTTATATACCAGTCACATCTGTGCACATCTGCACTGAGTCCCTGTGAGACTGAGTAAGAGATTGGAAATGTATCTGCTGGACTGAAACTGGTGGAAACATCTGTTTTGCTGCACCAGATATGAGGCAACACAAGCAGACTCTCCAGGGAGCCAATATAAAAATACAGTGGTGATGTATAAAACTTGAGGAATGTAGCAGTAGTTGCTACTATTATTTGCAATCAATTGCAAATGTTTACACTTCCATTTTGGCCATATAAGGTTGTGTGTTTGTGTGGGCAAGTAGGGTTCAGCAATGATACTCCAGCCTGTGACACATGATGAAATCTCTACTGTCATTTAGAGAAACTGTCACTTTGTTCGTTTAGCTCTGTGGCTCTTTGGCTGAGCATTAAATGATCAAAAAAAATCAAATACAGTAAGACCTTCCTGCCCCCAACAGATAGACCATCCCACACACACACTCAAACCCACACCTGAGGCTCTGTTGCAGGCTGCGTTTCATGGGAAATTCAGCAGGGGCTGTGTTTGCATGTATGTCCACATCCTTCTTAAAATCCTCTGGAAAGCTGAGAGACCTAACCAAGCACTCTGGCTTGAACATGCAGTTTGTAAACCAACAGATCATAGGGGGTAGTGTGTTATAGTGCACTATGGAAAAGCTATGCTTTTTCAATCGTTTACTAAAATTACCTAGATACAGTATAATATAATGCATAATATAATTTATTTTCGCCCATTTGGAGACAGACTATACGCATCAGGCAAAAAATAACTGGTGTAAAGCCTCAAAGCCCACTGAGCAGGTGCATTCTCTGGAGGGATGAAACAATCAGATCCTCGCAGCAATGTTCTAACGCAATCAGATCCTCACAGCAATGTTCTAACACCTACTTGAAAGCCTTCAAAAAAATAATAGAGCCTGTTACAGCAGCAAAACGGGGGCAAAGCAACTACAACCCGCCTTTTAAAAATTCTGGAAAAAAAAGCTGGATGAGGAGGGGTGTATAAACTTTTGCATGTTTGGTGTGCCTCAACTGATCTTAACAGCAAATAAGGAAAAGCACACACCTTTCTCTTTCCGTGTGTGTGTGTGTGTGTGTGTGTGGTCGTGTTCACCGTCAAATTGTCGCACGTGTGGCGGAACGCGAGGAGCCAGACAGGGAGCCACAGCAAATATGTGTTCAGACTCTTAACACTTAAATACTTTATTATTTAAAATAACGAATTATGAATTCACATTATCCGCTAGTATCGATTTAAACAGTAAACAACGAAAGCATTTTCATTCATCACGAGGCTTAAGTTGGCTTCTTAATGGAATTCTCGGATCCACCTTAAAAGGTAGAGCACTTTCCATTCAGGCGCGAGGAGCGAGTCCAGACCGACTGCTGACCTATTTTTAAGGTGGAACGGAAAAATAAGACGCGAACTTCTGCGTTTTATTATTTTCTGAAGCGTTGAAGAAGCGCCTCCTGTTTTTGATTGTTGCTTATACCTCGCTGATAGAGTTGGCAGTGTTGGAAAATATGTTAATATGTGAGGGACTCACCTGCAGGACACAGTAACTTCAATCTTAGTTGCCGGTACTATGGAGTTGAGCGGGTCGAAGTCTCCGATAGAGGCCATGCTGCTGCTGCTGGAGCTGGAAACGGGCTTTTCTGTTTCTTTTTTTTCCCTTTAGAAATTTGAAGTTTTCACTTTTCCATCCGAGACCAGGTCCGTCCAGAGCGCCTCTCCATCCGCACGGGCACCACACACTCTCTCACACACAGCTGAGAGGGGGAGAGGGAGAAGTGAGAGGAGGATGGAGCTCGTGCCGCTGCTGTTTCACCTGCGTGACGCGCATTCACGCACTAGCCGCTTCCATGTGCCGCGCAGCGCGCACCGAGCTCAGAGCGCAAGACAGCCGCAGGACCACACCTCCCCCAGCAGGGGGCGACAGACCCCCAGAAATAAATCAACATCACCTGGAGGAGGCTTGATATCAAAATACCCACAATACCGATCCGAGGGTACGTTTGAGAATCGATCCTCATTTGCCGGGTGAGTGCCGGGGCCACTACACTCGACTTCACAATTCCATGAAAGATGGAACTGTGAAATAGAGTGTAGCGTGAACATTTGTGGGAACTACATTTCCTTCCACTACTCAGTTACTGTCATGGGACGCAATTATATTTCACAAGTTAATTCTCATTAAATGGCGTCCAGATAGCTCTGCAATGACAATATTTACTGTTTTTAAACAGGTAGGAAAAATAGCATTGTACAACACATAGCATGAAATGGTCAAGCACGAACACAGCACAGCACAGTGTTAAAATTCTTTCTCTGCATTTAACCCATTCACCAGTAGGGTACCTACTCAGCAGTGTGTGGGCATGGAACCACCCTCAAGCATTCCTCAGTGGTGCCACTAGCAGTCCTGATATTCGAATGTCCAGCATATTTGAGTGGTTTTATTGTTCCAACAACCTGGTTAAACCTGGAATTGTTCAGACAGGGCATCAGAGGAGCAGTACAACCACTGCAGTATAGCAAGAATTCAAGCTCCTCTTAAGAAAGAGGAAAGTTTGTTTGTTTGTTTGTTTTTGGACCAAGACAAAAAAAGCAATGCACCAAACCAGTTTTTAAATCGATTCCTTTTATTATCACCTGAAGCACACAATCCTCTGTGTCCCATGTCTCCCTGGCCTCAGTATGGAGGATATTGTTAACAAATCAATAACATTAAAATTAAAACCAAAGCCTGTACAAACAAAAAGGGTAGATCACTCTCTACTAACAGTTATGAAAGGATGAGTGCAAATGAGCATTTCCTTACATGATAGAGAAAAAAAGAAACAGATTATAATCAAAGGTATAATCTTCAAGTTAAAATATTAAACCATTCATTCGGCACATTGAAAGCTCAAACTTAACATTTCTGTCAGACGAGAGAAAACAAGGGAAGAAAAAAAGGTGCAAGTTCATGCAAAGTGCTTGACTCCTACTGTAATCATTTAATGCTGGATGCCCATTTTGTGTGCACAACAAATGTGCACTTGTGTGCAGATCTATTAAAAACATATGATCTAGTGATGTAGACAAAAAAGGGGAAAAAAAACTCTTTCTGAGCAGTGTCACTGCAGAAAGTGCAGAAATATTATTGGATGTACCCAGCATCTTGGAATTCTAACTTTAATCAGCTGTCAGAGTGAAGAATAATCTGAATAACCAAAGAGCAAAACAGTAAATCTTGTACTAAGGGCCAGATCTGCAACATACCAAAACAGTGTTCTCAGGTAGATCATGTAAAGAGTCAAGGCAATGGAAAAAAAACAAACAAAAAAAAAATCAAGCATTTAAATGGTAAAAGATACTATGCCGCAAACACGATTAAGTGAAACGAAGATCTAGCCCCATATCAACAGAAAGAAAGGCACAACACATGGTCCTGAGGTTAAAAAAAGGCCATTAAAACCATTTGGCATTAAGAATACAAATACCCTGAACCCCTACAAAAATCGTTTTAAATGCTGAATTTTTAGTGCTGCCTTGGCTTCGTATTCAACCACTTTCCATTCTTAAACTAAAAGATTTGTCAGAACACGTTAAGCGATCAAAGATGTGAGGCTGAGATCTGCAGTGGATGCCAGATGGAAAAACGTATTACCTTCATGATGTATTCAAACATCGGTTCAATGAGCCAAAACAACTAAATTAGTTCGCTTAAGGGCTAGACAGGAACTGAGAAACTTTAAGCAAGAGTAGCTCGGAGCTAATAATGAGCAATTAGTTTGTACTGTGTTTACAGGTATGATCTTGTGATCACACTAGGAACAAATTGCAGCTCCTGTAGTGGTTGTTAAGATGTCTACCGTATATTGTTGTGTCTGATGAAGCATAACTATCAATAGGCAGGCATTACTTCCAACATTACTACATTATAATAAAAAAAAGGCATAATCTCAAATTAACAAACAGAATTCTATTCCATAACAAATGACAGAGCCAGACTAGGTTTTCTGACTAAAAAGGTAGCTTTGAACTGCTGACTCATCTTTTACCGGAGGTTCTGCAATAAAAGCATGTTCACGTTCAGCTTCATCACAGAGTGCAAGGTCTTCCAAGCCAGATTCATCTGATTTCTTCACTCTTCAGAACAGTTCTAATTAGTCTCACGTTTTAGGTATTCAAGCTTTTTTAAAAATTAAGACAAAAACAGAATGTAACAAAAATTAAACGGAAGTTTCTCTAAACCTATTTATAAATGTACCCCCCCCCCTCAAAAAAAGAGCAATTTCCATGCTAAGTGCCATTTCAAAACATGTATGAGGGCTGAAACAGCAGCTTTTTCACCGACTTCTTTCCAAAGGAAAAGACAAGTTAGTCCTCTTACACAGCAATAAGTTGCCTGTTGCTTTCAGTTTGATAGTTTTAATTTAGCTTCTTTTTCCTGCACAGCCTAGGAGGTTCACGCAAAAAGGACAATTAAAATTTTGTTCAACAGCCCATTTTCTTGGGGCATATATATGGCTACAGCAATATGAAGAAAGAAAGCTATTTCCCTTTTTGTATTAATATATCTTGCCCTATCTCAT
The DNA here is from genome assembly GCA_037974465.1 of Brachypetersius altus. Lineage (NCBI taxonomy): Eukaryota > Metazoa > Chordata > Actinopteri > Characiformes > Alestidae > Brachypetersius > Brachypetersius altus. The sequence continues at coordinate 19,442,770 of JBBPDB010000108.1, read as the reverse complement.
CTTCCTCGTAAAACTGGAAGTCAGGACAGAAAAGAAATAAATTGCAGAAAAATTGTGTTTATACGTACATTTACTAGAGGCATCCTGACAGCCACATTAGGGATGTAAGAACAAGAGTTTTAAAAAAAAAAAATAAAAGTTTTAAAAGGAAATAAAAGTTTGGCACTTTTCTTTGCCTTTGTCCAGGAGAAACGATGTCCACACAGAAGGAGGGAAACAAGGGGAATGGAGAAAGAAAAAAGCAGGCAGGTGGCAGTGAAGTGATGGAAGGTAGTGGGTGCTATAGGTTACTTTGGAGGCTGCGTGTGAAACACAGGGTGTGTGTGGGAACAGTGTGGTGCTTCTAGTTTCAAACAAATTATTTTTTACAAGACGGATTCAATTTTAAATGCAGTATATCAGACTCAAATGCGGTGGACGATGAAACAGTGGAGTGAGAGACTAAATGAAAGAGAAAAAGAAACTGAGAAGATGAGAGAGACAAAGAACAGCGAACACATGAAGGATGTAAAGACAGGTAAAAAGTGAGGACAGAAAGAAAGGAGGGCCTGGACTCAGACGATGCTGTTAGTGCCTCGGAGGCCGACTCCACGAGCGAACTGCTCCAGTAGCCCAGTGATGGCACCGGACGAGCTAGGAGAGGAAGACTTCAGGCCTACTGTAGAGCTATAGGCCGCCAAAAACAATTCCCTTACTGCCTCCAACCGAGCCGGCCTCTCAGGTCCATACACACACCTATGAGGGGAGAGGGAAAGGGCTGGGTTGAGTAAAAGAGGGAGTTTAAAACTGGAATAAACAAGAATTAGATCAGCAGGTTTTTTTTACATTATGAACTCATTTCCATCACAGTAACTTTATTACAGAGCTCTTAATGCGGTTATGAAAAAGATTTAAAGCAAATTCTGTAATTAACAAAATAATTGGGTGCATCTCTTCATATAATTCTTTTGCCCCTCTCTACTCTGTTATGAACAGAGACAGATGGATGTTATTTGTAAAAGATGACTGCGTGTGCTGTTGAGGAGACACACTCAATTTGCCTGCCTCATTGAGCAGAAAGACATTCCTTCAGCAAATCTGAGAAAACAGAAGAAACAAATGAAGGAGTGTAAGACAGACAGATACTGTAATCTGATTGCTGTCCTGTTGTTTCAGCTTTTAGCTGGCTTTGCCACTCCATTGCAAGAGACATTTCATACTGAGCATGAAAACAAAACTACCGTCTCAAACCCAAGACCAGTGGAACAATATTCCCTCACACACGCACGCACCCACATCCTCTTGTTGCCATCAGTGCTTTGATCTTCCCATATTACAGTTACAAAATTACTCCATAAGAATTCAACTCATTACTGGCCACATAAAACTGCTGAAAGAAAAATACACATAGTATATTACATAGTATTGGGCCTGTGTTACTTCACAGTCCTATGTTACAGTAGCCCTCTCACTGGCCCAAACATAAGACTTGAAGGAAGGGTAGAGCAAAGAAAAGCAGCAAAGCAGAGATGAAAGGGAAGAAAGGGGTGTGGAAGGATGGAAATTGTGTGAGACTCACATGCGGCCACTGGGACCCTCATCCTGAAAGCTGAAGGGTAGGGGCGACTCTGTTGGGAGAGGAGCAGCATCATGGATACTTCCACAGCCCGATACAATCTGCCAACTACCATACTCTGTAGAGAGAGAAGACCCAGAACGAGCATACTCCACCACAGACCTGAGAGACAAATAGACAGAGAGAGAGACTGACTTGCAGTTACATCACTCTTGCGCGAGTACAAACATGAGAGAGAGAGAGAGAGAGAGAGAGAGAGAGAGAGAGAGAGAGAGAGAGAGAGAGAGAGAGAGAGAGAGA
>JBBPDB010000108.1:19402413-19438030 GCA_037974465.1 Brachypetersius altus | reverse complement strand
TCTCTCTCTCTCTCTCTCTCTCTCTCTCTCTCTCTCTCTCTCTCTCTCTCTCGCTCTCTCTCTCTCTCCGTCTCTGTCTCTCTCTTCCTGCCTGTCTAATTCTCTCTACCCCTCCTCTCTCTCTGTGTTCCTCTCTGTCTTCCTCTCTTTGTCTCTTTCTGTCTTTTGGTGGTCTTTTGTTTTTTTTAGCTGAAACTTTCAGTCCTGATCCTGAAACCTCTTTGCAAAACAGACTCTACCTGTGTGTTCGTGCTTTCTGTTCGTAACGAGAACTTGAGAACAGAAAGATAGAGACAGAGAGAGACAGGGAAAGAAAGGTGATAAAAAATAAAACGAATAGACAAAAGGTATGTAGAAGATCAAAAAGGCGAAAAGAGAACGAAAGAAAGACAAACAGAATTGAGGTGTAAGGGGGGACAGAAAGGAGGATAGAAAAGGTGAGTGAGAGAGAGAGTGAGAGAGAGAGAGAGAGAGAGAGAGACTGAAAAAGAAAGAGAAGACGGATGAAACGAGACTAAGAGTAAGGTGGGTGGGAAGAGAAAAAATAAAAACAAAGAATTAGGCAGTGAGAAAGAGGATGCGCGAGAGACCGAACCAGAGAGACGGAAAAGACAGAGAAAGGGATTTAAAAAGAGGATAGAGAACTTAAGATAAGAGCGAAATGAGAAAACAGAGTGAGAGACAGTGAAATAACTAAAGAGATGAAGAGACAGAAAAGAAGAGTGTGAAAGAGAAAGATAGAAACAGAAGAGACGGAGGGACAGAAGTGTGTGAAAACAAAAAATAGAAAGAAACGGGGTAGAGAAAAAACGAGAGATAAAAGCGAGACAAAAGAAACAAGAGAGGTGTGAAAAAGAAAGAAAGAATTGGAGGGACAGAGGAGGGGTAGAAGAGAGAGAGAGAGAGAGAGAGAGAGAGAGAGAGAGAGAGAGAGAGAGACCTATCTCAGAGCCCCTTCTCTGAGTGCGCGTCAGCGCAGCTGACGAAATCAGTTTTCTACAAGTTGCTGCCGTTCACGCGCCAACTTTTCCTCCCGACCCGGCTGGACCAGCATGGATGTGAAGGACCGGACCTCTCTGGGGCTGAAGAGCTGAACATCACCTGAAGCTGAAGAGCTGAACTTGGAGCTGAAGATCTGAACGTGCTCCTGAAGCTGAAGTGCTGAACTTGGTGCTGAAGGTCTGAACCTGCTCCTGGAGCTCCAGAGCTGAACCTACTCCTGGAACTGAAAAGTTGAACCTGGAGCTCCAGAGCTGAACCTGCTCCTGGAACTGAAGAGCTGTACCGGGAGCTCCAGAGCTGAACCTGCGAGGTCCTGCAGACTCCTCCCCGCAGTCCGGCGCGTTTTCCCGGGGAAACGCTCCCACTATAGGCTGCGTCTCTGCACGTGTGTGTGTTTTACTGTCATCTGGCTGCTGTGCGTGTTTTACTCTCCTCCTCCGGCTGTGTGTGTGTTTGGTGAGGTGCTCGGTGTATGTTCTCTCACCGGGACTAATTTTCAGTGGGAGGAAGCTATCGGAAGGTGCCATGAGGCTGCTCTGGTGGAGCCTGCTCGTCCTGGACCAGTGGATCATGCGAAAGGTACGGGCTTGACTTTTAGGGGTCTGAAGCATGCATTGGTAGGAAAACTCACACAGGATAAACTGGGAACTAAGCCTGGTGGTTATTATTGTAGTAAAATGTGCACGCAAAACTGCACAGTCTCCACATCAACTTTTTCTCTCCTGTGGGTTTCTTCCATAGCTTTACACATGATATTATTGGAAGTTGAGTTGGGTTTAGAACTCTAAGGGGATAATAACTCTCAGCACATCTCTGAGGGGACAAACGCTTATTTTCTTCCCCCCTCTTGCACACTCTCTCCTCCTTTTCTTTTCGGCCCCTTTAAACTGCCTCACTTTTCCTTATCCAGCCTGTGATTTTCTCTCCTCACAGCTGGCTATCATCTTATCAAACAGGCCTCCAGCAACTGGCTTTAATTTTCCTCTGAAGTTAAGGATATGCTCGCCCCGGGCTTATTTTATCTTCTCATCGCCATTTACACAGAAGAGAGTTCACTCATTGAAGTGTCTGTGTCTGTGTGTGTGTGTGTGCTTGAACATACTGAACAGATTCCAGCCAAATGAAACACATTTGGCTTTATTATCTATGGACCCTTTGCCTTTTTCAGTGCCTGAGTGTGAATCTGGTTTCTTTTTCCATGGTGTAGCAGTCTTATTCTTTCTGTGGGTGTGTGTTCTTTCACACACTATGATCTCTACCCAGGCTTCTGACCCCGGTGTCTGAGCACATTTTCATCAGATACACCCTCTAACGCACAAGAATGCTTATCTATGCACCCACACGCCCCGCGTTATTCCACATAGACAGTACGGCCTGTTGTTGTGTGTGATCTGGTTTTGCGATTTTAGTCATTTCACCTTCTGTCAGGTAACAAAGTGTCAAGTTCAGGGTTGCAGGAATGAGTGAAGTAACATAGTGTTAAGGACTGCAAGTAAATATGTGGAATTATGTCTTGAATTAGGGGCTTAGGAAACAATGAAGGCAGATCTCTCAGAGTCTGGGGTGCTGATGGCACAAAAAACAAACAAACAAATAAAAGAAGAAGAAAATTGTCACCTGAAGTTCTTGTGTGCTGATTTGCAACTGCCTGGGGACGCTGCCATTCAGCTTAAAAGAGAATCTTAATCTTTAAAAGACTTTATTTCCCTTTTTGTCATGCAGAATAGAATCATCTCACGCCAGCTCCTGTCTGCATGAACCAACCCCCCCCCACCGAAAAGTTGGCTAGAATTCTTTCTTCTGTCTTGATCACCAGCACGCTGCTCAACCGCCTCTGCTTTAAGATCTCCGAGAATTTCACAAATGTGTTTTCAGAACGAGACGGACACGGTTCACGTGTTCTATTTTTACACCTCACAACTGCAGCTTATTGATGATCCTATTACCTCCCAATGCGACTGTGATCATTTCGTTATGACCCGCCCGTAAATCTGCAGCCTTGTGGCACAACCTTGTACTGCCATCCCGACAGCAGGCTGAAATATATCCCGGACCGCCAGTGCTGTGGCCCGGCGTGTTAATGCCTTTATTCTTCAGATGCAGTTGTTTTGTGCTCAAGGGAATTCTGCTTTGACGTAATATTCAAGAAACACTCTCAGTTTTCTAGATTTCCCATTTCTGCATGTTGCCATTGGCTGCAGAGGTACCCCACCCAACTCCAACCCACTTTCAAAAACAATTAAGCATGAATCGTTAATCAAGAAGTGGTCCATAATCAAATTGGTCAATACTAACCTTTTCCAAACTGTTATCAATTTGGCATTCGATTAAAAGGAGCATTTTAGAAGATAAAAAAGAAAAATCTTTTTACTCACCTTTCATTAACAGTGAGATATTTGTTAATCAGTAGAATTTAGTAGAATTTCCAGCTCTATTAGAGGTGGACTGATATGGGATTTGTGGGCTGAGGCCGATATCCGATATTTATTTAATGTATGTACATATATGATGTAAACATTTAGAAAATGTAGTATTTTCTTTTTTTGTAAAGAAAAATATATGTGTCATAGGAGAAACAATTCCTTTAATAAAAATCAGTCAGATTATAGCAGTGCTATTGTAACAATTGAAATTAATTTTAAAAAGAAAAAGGAAAATATTTGTGTGTTTGGGTGAAAATGGTAATGCGGTTACAAAAGGAATAAAAACGTTTTGCTCCTCTAAAGTACAATAAATACATAAAAATAATTTTTAAATATTGGTCCAATCTAAACATCTATCTGATGCCAATTGTTTTAAAGCAAATATCTTCCAGTATTGGTATTGTTCTAAAATTGTACACCCATAAGCACTATAGTCATGACCTCATATTTTCTGATTGAATGGGAACAGTGTGGTGTTTAGAGGCTGTGTGAGTGTGTGTCTTAGTAAAAGGTGATCTGGTTGTATCTGCTTTTCTGTACTGGTGTGGAATACCAGAGGGCACTTTTCTAATACTGATCTGAATATTGAGACTTTAGTTGCGTGGATGGTAACAGCTTTATGGCTGCGCTCATTTCAGGTCCTCATTTTAATCCTCTTTCATTTTAAACCATTTGCGGTATAAGAATTACTCATTTGTGGATTGCCAGTTGATGGACTTAAGGCTAATGAATAATAATGAATTGCGCAGGTCTCTATGGTAACAGATAATAGCCCCTGCCACACGCAACCCCCCAAATCCTGTGATCATATGCAAAATTATTTATAATCAAACTCAGTTATGTGTTTGATGGAAATTGCTCTAAAGTGATGAGAAACTGCTGCATCTCATTCCGTCTTGTTAGTGAAGTTGGGACTGCGTCTCCGCAGAGTCGGCGGCGTGTGCTCCTGTCCCCGTCTTTCAGAAATATGATGTCAAAGAACTGACTACTTCAGCCATAAGAGATTTCTCTTTCTAGGCCAGTGATGCATTGGTTGCACAGCTCTCGACAGAAGTGAGAAAGTTTTTCGTGCAATTGTATCTCGCTGCAGACCCAAATAAGAAGTGCGACCACATGACTGTGGGATGATGATCGCTGTGTGGCTCTCAGCAGGACCATAAGCTGGTAATTAGAGGAGACTTTATTCAACCTGGATGCTGTGTTCTAATGTTTGTTGTTATTGGGTGGAGAGAAAATGACTCTAGACAGAGCAAGCAAAAATGGTTATGGAGTCTCATGATTAGGGGTGAGATCATTACACTGCTTGGTAAATGGTAAAACAGGGGTATGACTTACCACATATTGTCAGATTTAATAAGATTTTTAATTCTCAGGTTTAGATTTGATTTGATTTTAGTACCAAAATAATGCTCAAAGCCAAAAACCCTAGAAAAAAGGTCCAATCATTTGAGTGTGGGTGTGTATGTAGGATGGGGTGGGGCTCATCCTATTTACACACCCGCTCTCAAATGACTGGACCTTTTTTCTGCTCAGTAAAATTAGACTTGATGTGTAATTTCACTGAGAGTGTATTTAAAACATGTTCAGGCGACACTAGTTTACTTCATTTTACTTCATTTTATTTGTAACCCAATAGAAATAATGACATCATTTATATATGCTTATCCAGGTAGATTTCTATAGTTAAGAACTGTTTATGCACCGGCATCTGCAGAAAATGATCAAATATTGTTGTCAGATGATTCCCATATACTGTGGGTGCATCCCTAATAAAACAGTTATAAACTTAGAGTAAATATTATATCAAAATGAGGATGTGTCAAAAGCATACACCACAGAAAAAAGAGCACTGAAAGAATAACATCAAGCAGTCATATTTATAGCTGCTGGTCAGGTAGAGCTGGCCTAAGGTTTCCGCCTTGAGCAGGTGAATTTATCAAGCTCTCTGTTAGTATGAGTGATTCTGACAGAACCAATAACAGTGCTGAGCTGCCAGAAAGCACCCAGTCAAACGCAGCAGCCCCACGGCCCACCAATCAGATCCTTTAATCTGCACTAACTGCCCAATCAGGTGTGACAATTACCCCCAGCCCACCCACCAGCTGCTGGGGTGAACAGATGTGTCTAATTTTTCAGTAGAAGTAGACCAGACCTCCCCAGGCATTCAGGAGGAGAGAGAGAGAGAGAGAGAGAGAGAGCAACAGAAAGAAAGAGCCAGGCTTGAAATCAGACCCTCTTGGAGGTGCCAGGAATGCCTGTGGCCAGCTGCTGCCTGGCCCAGGGAGAGAGAGCCCTGCCTGGGCCAAGGGCTATGCCTACTGCCCAGCTTAGCGCCGAGGCCAGCGTGTGCTGAGGTGTGGGCACATAAAGCACCTCAGCTGGATTTAGCCAGATAACTCGCCCGTAACACTGTCATCTGAATCACACAGATCTGTGAGAGTGTGTGTGTGTGTGTGTGTGTGTGTGTAAAATTCTTGGTATATGCCTGCTTTTTCTATGTAATGTAAAATATAAGAGTGTAAAAACATTGCTGCTTTTTGCATGGAATTAAAGCTGGTGATTCAGCTGCACTCATTAATGTAATGATTGAATTGATTGTAATAAATTAGAATTTTTTTTCTTTGCCCAATTTTCTAACCAATTTAGTCACGCCAAATTCCAACCACTAGCCTGGACGTGCTGACAGGAGCGGCAAACCAAGCTAATGTTTAGCCCCCACTGGAATAAGGGATCACAGATAGCCACTCGTATTGGCACGTTTTGCAATGACAGTTATAAACATCCTTCCCTTATAAGCACTAAACAGGGCACCACTGCCACCCCCAAACCCCCTAAGTGGGGCCCTTTCATGACAGCTGGATACTGTTAGACAGTCATCTATTCTAAATTCTTCCAAAAATAATTGCAACAAATCATATGGTAGTGCAATTTGAAATTTCATGATGCACTTTATAATTTTCTAAAGAACTGAACTGAATTGCATGTTTGAGAGTGTGGCTTGAATGCAGTAGATATGGGTGTAGTAGAGAAGCTCTGTGTGTGCGTTCACATCATTGTCACCAACACGGACCCCCCCATACACCTTCCACATTACTCAGCCCCTCTAAATCACGCCTCACTAATAGATTAGAATGTCTAAAAAGGAATCAGTCTGGAATTATTCCCTGCCAAACAACTCGTCCTACATGGTATGATTGGAGACGCCTGCGCTCGTGCGTAAATCACGCGGCAAGGAAAGGAGGAGGGAAAAGTATTACCCCTCTATAAGAACGAGTGAATGAAGGAATGAAAGAGTGAAGGAGTGCTCCATACGGCGGCTGCTTCGCTGACAGTGGGGGGTGGGTAGGGGGACAAACTGCCTTATTTATTGCCATGCAATTACCAGTGAGGTATTCCTGCAGTAATGGCAGGAGTGAAAATGAAACACTTGATAGGGAGACTGATAAAGGGGCATTATAGTTACGTTTGTCAAACTGACCCCTATTCCCTCTCTCACCCTTTGTCACCCTCTTTCTCTTAAGGCCCTCCGTATTTCACCAGTGTATGAGAGAGAGAAGGAGAGAGAGAAATATTGAGGTAGAAAGGTCTCAGCCGTCCACCTCCTAGTGTGATGTGTGTCTTTGTCATGTGCTGCTTTGCATGCGATAATGAAGCCACAGGGAGCGAGAGGTGGAGGGCAGCTAAAAGAAGGGAGGAAGGTGGAGCGATGGACAGAGAAAGGAGCTGGTGGAAGAAGAGAGAAGGTGTGAAGGAACTGCACAGTGACAAAAGGATATGTAAGAAACAAGTTTGAAGTAATTTGAAAAGAAAGAGAGCAGAAGGATCAAATATGCTAGTACTTATGGTCTCCATTGTCACATTTTATATAGTATTTGGTCAGATTTGATAATGAAAACCTACAATAAAGTGTTTCAGTTCCATAATTGCAGAAAAGCTGAAAGAAAAACATCAAAACCATGCATTTTGAAGACACATTCTAGTAATATCTTTACAAAAAAAGGCTCTTATTTTTGCTTCTTCCACATTTTAGAATCTTTTAATTGTCATGCAGTGGTTAAACAGAAGTGTCTCATCATTATATAATCAGAAATGACCAAACTGTATGCTTTACGCTAGTGCTGATCATTGTCAGTATATAAATGGGGGCAGGTGAGCAGTCAGCCAGCAGTGAGTTCCCGAGTTTCTCTGGAGAGACCATTTTGAACATGAGCCTAACTGAGAATATTCAAACGTGTGTTCCTCTGCATCCAGATCTTCATTGTGACAGAAAACTGGAACGCAATGAAGAGCGGCAAGAGAAGGACAGGATGGTAGAAGAGTTGTCTTCTAGTATAAATCGAGAGAGAATGAGAGCGAAAGGGAGCGAGAGGAAGCAGAGGTGGTCAGTCCTAGTTAAGATTGCATTGATGCCCTAGTTAATGTCTCTGCAGTCATCAGAGATATGCAAGACGCGTAGATGTGTTTTTCACTTCTTAACACACACACACATACACCCACACATACTGAGAAATGGTTCATATCTGTGGGGACACACTGTTTACTGGACTGAATTTGTGTATGCTTTATATACCCTAAATGTCCAGAAGTTTGGAGACACCTGCTCATTCAACGTTTCTTCTGAAACCCATGTTTTAGTAAGGAGTGTGTCCCCATTTGCTTCAGTAACAGGCTCTACTCACCTGTGAAATCTTTGCACTAGATGTTGGAACATTGCAGTGAGGATTTGATTGCACTCACAAGAACACTGCAGAGGTCAGGTACTGATGTCGGATGATCAGGTTTACAAATGTCACTCTAACTCTAATAAAAACAACAACAATGGAGATACAAACTAACAACTGTGACGTCGACGAAATACAAGTACTTTTGTCTGTTGGGGCAGAGGATACTGTCACGGCTGGTGGCCGTTAGTGGCCACTGTTTTCTGTTTTGTGTGCGTTTGGGACTTTTAAGTTGATATGTGTCCTTTGTTTTCACCTGCCCTGAGTTCTGTCTTGTGATTAAGTCCTGTATATAGTCTGTGTGTTTCAGTTCTCCCTTATGTCTCCATCCCCTCAACATCCCTGCCTGTGTCCTGGTTCGAGTTAGTATCTGTATCCTGGAGGCCACCGAGCCTATTTAAGTTCAGTTCTGTTTGTGTCTAATAAAAACCACAGCATGGAGTTCTGCTTGCCTGCGTTTTCCATGCCCAGAGGGAAATCACGAGGGCCAGTTCCGTCCAGCCCTCGTGACAGATACATTAAGCTAGAAGTTTTCAAATGCAAAGTTGTAAGCTGGGTTCTCATCGCACAGCTAAACATTGCAGAGAAAAATAAAATAAAATTCAACAAAACCATAAAAAAACACAATAACAAAAGAGACCCTGATAGATAAAAAATTGCTTGTTTGACCACATGGACGCGGTGACCACCGACCTTAAACTGTGGGGAGAGAATTGCACTTCCAATGCGTCAGAAACAGCTGAGAAATGCTGGAAAAGCAAAGCATGCTGTGACTTAGGACAGTTTAGGTACAGCTCCTGTAGACACATGGAAAAGTTCTTTGAGACTCATGTGTTGCTGCAAAGCTCTGTATTCTGTTATACTTGACAGAGATTATATGAGTTGTGTGTGTGTTTGTGTTTGTGTGTGTGTGTGTGTGTGTGTGTGTGTGTGTGTGTGTGTGTACGTCCAGATGCTTATGTCAGCACTGGAAGTATTGCTGAATTAAAATGGCTGAATTCGCGAATTGAACATGAGCAAGACACTTTTGGACTATGAATATACAATAAATCTGGATATATTTTATTGGAGAATAAATCTACACATAGATAAATATACAGGCTGACTAATAAAGTTATCATTGTGTGATTTGTAATCAAATGTCTTTGTTGGAGTATCTGTAGTAGCCTACTGTCTGTGTAAGTTTCTGTTTGCTGTTGCGAGTGTGTGTGTGTGTGTAGCCTGGCTGTGTGAACAGCCTTGGTTTTCCTCCGTGTAGAGTGTGATTAATAGTGACACACCTGCCGTAGATATATGACCGTGGATTTTCATGCAATGAAATATTAAGGAGTAATCCGAGAGATGCCGAATGCCATAACTCAGCTGTGCGCAGGGTCGGAGGACCTAGACAAACCCCCCACCACACACACACACACACACACACACATACACATAAACAGGCACACGGGGCGCACAGTCATGGATTAGTTTTTATCATTTTTTAAAATCTCTATGGTGGCTTGTAAAGCATTAATTTAGACATGCATTTAATTTATTGAACAAAAAAGGGAGAGGTGGGGGCAGACAGAGGGACAGAGGCATTTGTTTTTGACCTGGTGTAAGTCATGTGGTATTTATAGAAGTATAATAACAATAGCAATGAATAAAAGAAAAAATTCTGTCCAAAATCCTGGGTCTCAGTCTAGCAGACTCATAAGAGATGTACAAGGGTACAAGCACTTGTAATAAACCACGATTAATATGTATTAAAAGCCTTGTACGACACAGGCACAAATCGTGAATTAAACCAGGATGGAATAGAAACGAACATGGAAGAGATTTGTTGACATTATTCCATGTCTGATGTTATTGAGGGCATGGCTTCTTTATCAGTGCTGGGTTTCAGGCTTTATGCAGCATTTTCTTTATTTATTTGTATTTATTTAACCTTTATCTTGCCAGACGGGACATCAAGAACAACCTCATGTTTACAGTGACGGCTGGGCATATTGTCCTTCTATATATAGAAGGTGTGTATCTTCTTGACTACGATACATTCTTTTCAATAAGGAAAATATTGGTGAGAACTACATTACCATTCAAAACCACTCACCACTGTTTTGCCCAGATTTGATGGCAGAGCAAAGCTAAGCTTGCTGTTCTGCGTATGTGGGTGCAGACTCTGTGTGCTTCTTAAAATATAGTTTTTAAATATTTTATATTTTATATTATTTACACGTTTATTAAGTTCAACGTTTGATTATTATGGTATGAAGAATGCTGCAGGAAGTTGATTGTTTATGTCTGTTAGTATCCATCAGGAGATTTCACAGGTCTTCACAATGACAAAGTTTAAACCATTTTTTATTCAGAAATGTTATTACCCTATATAAAAGAGTGCAGCACCATTTTTTCAATAAAACCACTCCAACCTAATATCTCAGTTTGCAGAAAAAAGACTTTCTAAGAATTTTTTGGAGTCTATACTCGCTTGTGCAACACACTGCTTTATCACAAAGTTATATTAATGATTGGCTCCTTGCCAGACTTAATATCTGAATTTAGTTAGCATACCAGTTTCATTCTCATATCTCATTCAAGCCTAGCGGCATGCGAGTGTGACTAGGCGCCCCCACCCAGCTTAATTAATGGTAGGGAAAACACTGGTTTCGAATCACTGTCTTCAATAATTTACAACCAGTTTTCTTATAGGTACATATATAAAGATTGCAGAATTATGTCAGTACTCCACAACTTTGTAGATTTCAAATCCAGTTTTGTAAATCATACACATTTCCATCCAGGCTCCATTCATCTATTCCATCGACGTGTAGTTAAGGAACCCCCAAAAAATGGCAGAAATCTCTAGCGAGAAAGGGGTAAAACTAGGTGAACTATACTTTTTTGTAATGAAGCATGCAGTGGATCATTGATTTTTTGAAGTACTGGACTTCACAGGACAACATCTGAAGGTGTGCTGTAATATCTGTACCTAGATGATAGCAGCAGACGAATTGAATCCTGTACGTTGTGAGGTTGGATCTCCATAAATCCAACTTTTTGACCTTCATATCCTACAGATGTTTGATCAGATTGAGATCTGGAAAATATGGAGGCCCTCTCAGCACCTTTTGTCATGGTCCTCAAACCATTCCTGAACATTTTTGCACTGTGGGAGGACACATTATTCTGCTGAAAGAGGCAGTTAGGGGAAACTGTTATCCTTGTGCCACAGTGTTTAAGTAAGTGGTACATGTCAAAGTAACATCCACATAAATGGAGGGTTAGGGTTACCCAGTAGAACACTGCCTCTGCCAGGTTGTCTCCTTCCCATAATGCATCTAGGTGCTATCCCTTCTTTAGGAAAGCAACAGACCAACCAGACACACCAAGATATTCAAAGGAGCTAAAAGAAAATGTGATTCATCAAACCAGGCAGCCTTCTTCCTTTTCTCTGCAGTCCACTTCCTTTTCCCATTAAAGGCTGTTTTGACAGTGGATGGGGTCAGCATGGGTACTCTGACCGGTCTGCAGATATATATTGTGATAAAATATATGACAGTAATGATAAATACTACAATATTACCCACACTTAATTTGAGATGCATCAAGAATGATGAACAGGGCTGTGGGTTGTAATAACCGAGAACGATGCATATCATAGAGAAGGAGGTCCTAATAAAATTTATATTCAGAGTGGCTATGTAAAAACTTGCGATCAAATCTCAGCAGGATACTGTATCCAGATATTGCTAAATGTGGATATTTACAGTGTCAGAACTTTTTGCTTTTCTAAATATATAGAGTATATTACATATAGCAACTAAGTCTACCCTGCATATAATAACAGAAATGTTTAACATGACAGGTGTTTCCAAACTTTTGAACAGATTTATGCTTTATGTCTTTATCATTGCTTTATGGTTGCTAAAATGCCTTTTAACATTATATGTTTTAGTTCAAATGAACCTGTACACCCTGGTGGTGTTTATCTTTCTGTACTTCTCCCTCTCCTTCATGCACACACACACACACACACACACACACACACACACACAGAACCTTACCTCACTCTTTCCTGCCTTTCCTCTTCCTTTTCCTCTTCCTCTTCCTTCTCTTGGCTTTGATGCTGGTGCTTTTCTTGGGGCCTCACTGAGGTTCTTGATTAGAATGTAGCCCAGGTCGGAATAATATATTTGAAGCAAGTTCTGTATGCCATATGCCTGCTTTGTACCACTGCCCATGTTGGTAGTGAGAGTAGTGTGTGTTTGTGAGAAGTGTGTGTGTGAGTCTGTGTCTTGGGTATGAATCTCTGATATCACCATGACTTCAGTGGTTGTGGCTGTAATGTGTGTGTGTGTGTGTGTGTGTGTGTGTGTGTGTGTTTAAGTCCTTGGTGAATCTAGTTGGAGGGGAGATGGCAGCCTTCATTGTTGAATAATATACACTCTCAGCTTGGGTTATTCTTAATTAGACCAAGCAGAGGAAGGGAGTGGAGGGGGGAGTGCAGTCCCAGCCCTTCAACTGAGTCCAAGTCTGCCCAGAGGAGACTCAAAGCTGGGGTCAAAGACAGAGAGAGACAGACAGACCGACAGCAGGAGTGAGAAGCAGATGCAGAGAGTGGTCTGCCTCAGATTTCATTGCACGAACACTAATTTACACTTTGTCAGAGATTAGTTAAAAATAATTCATTTGTATTTTTTTCTTAGATTTATCTGTGATGCTCTCACGAGAATCTGAACCCAGTTTCTTAAAGCCGTCTTAGATCATTTTAACTGTTCGGTGGGATGTTTGCTCTACCATTTGAGAGTCATCTTTTTGCCTAGATGGCATTGTGTGAGGTGCAGGTTGAAACTATGGCCATTGCTATCAATTAAATTTGTATTTGAGGAAAGTGCCCATTATTATTGTTTTTTTTACCCTTTAGACTGCAACAGAATTCTAGAACACTGTGTATTCATAAACCTTTTCAGACACTTTTTAGAGGATCTTATACCAGTGATATGGCCAGAAGTTGGACAGTTAAGAATCAGAAAACTTTATTGATCCCAGAGTAAGCTGCTTATGTTATTGCTGCATAGATGCAGAGGCACAGACACAAGAACAATATATAATATAAAGTCTAAAGTAAAAGTCAAACAAAAACTGCAGAAAACACTCTGAAGGAAAGAACTATGCTATACACCGGGTCATGCAGGTGCATGAAGACTTTTTTTTAAGAAGACTTAAAATTTAAACTCCATTATTGCAAGCTAGGTCAACAGAAGACTCTTTTCTCTTGCTGATAAACGGCATGTCTGTGCACTCCTTTAAATATGAGTCAAAGGCAACCTGTGTGCTAATGGTGCCCCCTTGTGCAGAATGTATAGACAGCTGAGCATGCCTTTAACATAACCTGAGTTTTTGAATCAAATCTTATCAATTATAATCGAGTAATAATGTGAAGCGTAGTTGGAACTAAACTCTGCTGTAAAGTTTATCTCCAAGAGGAGGATTGGTGGGATTTATAGGACTGTCCAAATGCAGTAAAATGAATAAAATGCAATTTTATAGTTTTATAATTATAGTATCTCATTGTTTCCATTCTTCATATCCGACGTGATGAATGATTCTGATTACCAGTTTGAAATATTTTTTTAGTTAGACCTGTGTCTGAATGAACTTCCTGTGGGTTTAAAAAGACGCTTCACTAAATGCAAGCCCAGCTCTAAGACACCGAACTTTGTCATTATTTTGTGGGCAAACTAAGGATGGCAGTATACTCGAGTACATTACAAACTACAAATGTATGCCTGTATTTATGCTGTTTTGTAATTTGACACAGATTGAGCTTTCAGCTGTCACTGTGTTTGCTGCTGTGTCAACGTCAGTGTTAATGCATGCTAAATATTACCCTGCTATCAGGATGTCTGTAAGTAGTTACTTAATGCTTCTCAACACACCATGTGATGTTTCTGAAAACATCAGCATATGTATTTACAGAGATAACACCTTTTTACAGAGATAATAACACATCACTGTTTTCAAATAAAAGGCAAGAGAAGGAAAAATGCTCCGCCCAACTGTAAGCTTGTTTAACTTACAGTGGTTATTTTCCACATGGCTGACCAAAGAAGAGGGCCGTGTTACTGTTTCTGTGTGTACAGAAACGATTCTGGTATCATTGTATATCCATACTCATTGCTGTTGTTTATAATCAGTAATAACATTTACAAATGCAGCGGAATCACCACTCCCCATCTTTCATATGTGTATAATGTTGCAGGTTTGTTTGTATGTATGGGCGCTTCCTTTCTCAGAGATTCTCTCGATGTCAGATTGAGATTTTTTTTCCTCCCTGCCATCTTGGCCACCTGAAAGTCGATCATGCGTCCATAACTGCTGAATTGAGTGCAGCTGCTCGAGCGTGTCCATCCACTCCCACACAGAAGCTCATCTGGACTGTCGTCACCATGATATGTCTCCATATGTCGTCTCCAGCTCAAAGCTTGTATGAGACACATCCCTTAGGGTGTGGGTGTGTGTGTCTGTGTGTGCGTGCTCATATAGTTATTGTATATGGTAAAAGACACAAAAATTTTCCATTACACACACCTGCTATCCACTGTATTCAGCCTACTTGCTAAGTTTCAGACGTTTACGCACTCATTAGCGTGACACACAATTTATCCTGGTAATGACACTGCTACCCTCCATAGGTTTTGCTATTGACCAGAACAGGCCTAATAGCACCATGCTAATTGAAAATTAATCAGGGCAACTGATTCAGTAATCGTCTTGAAAAAGTAGGACGCAAATCTCCTGGTTTACTGCAGGATACTGGTTATAAAAGGTTAGTGCTAATATGTGAACCAAGTCATTTGGAGAATTTTGATGTTAAATGATGCGCTGTACACTTTTCTGTATAGAAATTGGGCAGTTGTTCGACTGGTTAAGGAGTGACCCCTGTGATCAGAAACCTGTGGGTTTGAATCCCAGAACTGCTAGTGGCACCATTGAGGTACCCTTGAGCAAGGTACTGTACCCACACACTGCTTCCCGGGCTGTGTTCTTGGCTGCCCGCTGCTTCACTTGGTGATTAGGTTCAATGCAGAGAAAGAATTTCATTGTTTACACCGTGTGCTGTGGTGTGTTAATGCATGACTACTTTAAACACATAGATTTCTGTACAGTGATGCTGAGGGGAACCAGGGTAGGAAAACCTACAATGCAAATACAGCTATTTTATTTATCATCCAAAATGACCAGTAAACCTATGCACATGACGTACTTTTTGCACCACAACAACTCCATGTGAGAACACTCATTCTTATTGGTCAGATGTTTCTAAGTCAGAACCAGACAGTAAATACAAGTAGAAGGTCTTAAAAACTGAACTAGTTTATATTTCTTTTTTTCTTATTTTGACATGGCATTTGCTCATAACTAAGTTGATGGTCTGGGCAATATTTTAGGGAAAACTACACCAGAGTGCTGAATACATTTAGAGGAAATGTCTTCAAAATACAGTGCAACTTCACTCTTTAAAAAGAAGACCTGCTGCCTTCAGTCTGAGGCGATCCAGAAAGCTAATATTGAGCATGTGCACTCACATGCAAACCATCACCATGTTACACCAAAGACGTGTCCAGTACATGTGATTTGCTGATAGTCTGCCCTCGTCATTTGTTGTCATCATTGTATCACATTCAGACCAAAATGAACCGCTGCAGAGTTTATTTTGGATCAGAATCAGGGATCGGACCAAGACCACCTCCTCTCCAGGGTCTCGTGGTAGATTTGGTCCACACCCTGCCTAAATACCCGGTTCATACCTGCCCAGTACAAATAAACCTAGAGGTTAAACACACAATTTTATATTAATGTCTCCTGCTGAACCAGAGCTGTATGGACACTATGTATCCATTATAAATGTCCTTGCCAGACTTGGTCTATATTCAGAAAAAAATCTTTAAACTTTCTTTGATTAATTGTCATAATAAAGATTACTCAGCTACTATATAATCAATACAGGCATCCCTACAAGTCAGAGCCAGGGGACAGAACAGCGCAATTGGCAACACACCCATGACTTCAATATAGAAATATACAGTGTAGAGTAATTATGTTCATTTTTCTTTATTTATCTATGACCTGATGGTTGTATCAGAGAGATAAAGAGGAACAGATCAGAAATACATGCGTTCACTGATGGCCCGTTGGAAACAGGCAGTCTGAGGGGCGTATAAAAGAAATCCTGCAGCAGATTGTGTCTCTTCAAAGTGCTGGAAAAGCCATGAGACGAACTCATGGCATCAGACATCACAGCTGCAATATTTAACTCGAGGCTATTGATAGGGAGGCGCTCCCTGGGTGTACTGTAGGTGCAGCAGTATTTCATATACTGCAATGAGAGGGTTGGGATATTTGAAACAGCTTCAAATGTGAATGTGGAGTTGTCTGTGTAAATGAGTTTGATGTGCATAAGTTGGCACGCTTGCTTTCTGAAGGAAAGTCTGCCAAAATATGTCTCCCTGTATGACAGTCTGCTACTAATGACTAGCTAGTCTTTACAGCTGTGTGTGTGTGTGTGTGTGTGTGTGTGTGTGTGTGTGTGTGTGTGTGTGTGTGTGTGTGTGTGTGTGTGTGTGTTTGTCAGGGCCGCAGTAATCCTGCCCTGTACTGCCCGTTACAGACACATAAATCACACAGAGAGATTAAAATCAGAGCACTGTGAGATTAACTGTCATGTTGCCTTGTAAATCGTAATTAAACAAACAAAAAAAGCACATAGTCCCACTGTCTGCACTCCATCACCACAGGAGATCTAAAGGAAACACGCTGCAGCATATCTACACTGACCAGTGAACAGTGCTTAGAGGCCTGTCACTGTCTGAGTTAATGTGAGTGAGTTCACAGAAGTGCAGAAGTCCTTGTCCTGTTTCCAGCATTTCCAGCAAAGCTCTGCAATCTCAAATTGTAGAATCAGCACCAATATTTCAGGGTGTTTTATGAAAGATGCGTGTTCTGTAGCATGTGATTATTCTTGATTTATTTGGAAAATGTTATGTTCCCATCATTTTAGTTAAACAGGGCTTAGCCGAGAGGGTTTTTCAGGTATAAACAGCAACTTAATATATCATATAGTATAATATTAACAGTATTACTGAGTGGTCCCGGCCAGAATTGCAATAGAAAAACCTGAAGCATGTGGAATATTCGTAATTGAGTAAGTAAAATAGATGTTTTGTTCAAAAGTTATTTTTATTATGTACAGTCCACGTGATTTCTTTTACGTAACTTGGGAAATAAAGAAACAGAAGATTAAAGCAAACAGAAAACATATATTTAACTCACTAATTTACACTAAATGTATTACACAGTATGCATAATGTAATTTTGCACTACATTAGACACAGTTTTACTGTAAATCGTTCAGTTTTACTGTAAATAAAATCACAGATAAGTATATCCTGACTGAAGCAACAGAAAATGACAAGTCTGTGACAGAACCCAGTGCAAATCTGCTGAAATATTTCATAAATCTGGCAAACTGTGTACGATAAAAAGACAAAAAATGAACAGGTGCCACTGTAATGAGAGAGAAACCACTGTCAGTGGTTTTAAAACATACATGTTTATAACTAAAATATATGACATGATTCAATTGTATACTATATTCTGAAGGTTCCAATGCCATTCTGCAAACAGATCAAATGTTTCATTTATTATCAACACCTTAAATGAACATTCCAATGTTTTTTTTTTAACCAAACCTTTTTCTGTGGCATCTGTATCATACAGCTTTTACAAGGGATGATAATTTACATGTTTTTAGAGAACAAAACACTCACAGAGACAAATCACATGTACAGTATAAATGCTGGAGTGTTCCTTTAGGGGTTTATCCATTGTGTTGACTGGTGTGATTTGCTGACACCCTCTTGTGTGAATTTCAGTCTGCGTTTGTCAGCTGCCTCAGTGGACTGCGTAAATTTGCGTTTGTGTAGTTCTTCCTGACAGCGGTTACCTTCAAACTGGGATTCTGCTCATTCTTATCTATCTGTGTGGAACCTGTTGTCAAGAAAATTTGTGATTTGAAAGTATCAACACGTAAGATTTCAAGGTGCTGTGCCTAAAAATGCTTACATGAGCACTACTGAGTGATAATCAGAATGCGTGTGTGTGTGTGTGTGTGTGTGTGTGTGTGTGTGTGTGTGTGTGTGTGTGTGTGTGTGCGTGCGCGCATGTTCATGACAGTAATTCCTCTGTAATCCAAGATTACAATGTACTCTTGCAACAATGTCAATCACGGAGCAGAACACATCTCCAACCTGGCATTTACTGAGATTCAGCCTCGCGCCCAATAACTGAACTAAAAATCTAAGCCTCGAAGCCCTGAAGGGTGGGGTGGTATAAAACAGACTCAAACATCTTTTAGAAAGTCTGTATGTGGGCTGATTTTGGTAAGACAGACTGTTGCTGCTAGATAACCAGTGATTTGAACATTTCTTTTCTTACCAAATCCCTTTTATAAAATAATTGTCTAGAACAGTGTCTTTTCTTTCCCTTTTACACTTCTGTCTTTCTTCTGAGCGCTTTATGGTTCACCTTGATGTGTTAAGCAGTAAACTAAATGAGTTTCATTTACATTGCATGACTCACAAATTCCACTCTACACTGCTGCGCATGGTCCAATTTTTTAGATTAACAGCCACATCATGCAGAAATTTTAACGTTTAGCCAAGCCTTGTCAGCCCATAAACTTCGTCTGAATGTTCTTTCCTTCCTGGACTCAAACTGTCATATAACACAGAACAGACTGTTGGAGAAAACATCTTATCTTTCACAGCATTTTCTTTTCTAGCTGTGAGGTGTAGTATAATCTCATGGTAGTCAGGAGGGAGAAGTGTGTCCTGTGATTGTGGACAGCTCTCTCTACATTGCATATGTGTAAATGTAAGGACATTAAATGGTTAAACTATTATGACCTGTATAGCCAGTGTACAGTACTCATCAAAAGTGGTTTCATTTTATAGTTTGAGAAGCTTATATATAAGATTATATATTTCTACAATCTGAAGCTTGCCCTAAGTTTGAAAATAGAATCAAACTAGGCCTTAGGTGTTATAAAGTAAAACAGTCCAGATTTGAGGCTACGAAGGTCCATAGTTGTAAATGTTCATGCACATCTTTTGTCATTATGGTGATCATGTAATGAATCCCACTCCTATGCCTGAATTCAGGCACTCTTCTCATACTGAGGGTGTAAATGTGGTTACGACTATCTGAGCAGATAATGAGAAATTGTGAACTGTCTAAACTGGTTCTAGATTTTTACTGACTGAGCAGCAATGAGGTTGCTGTAATTAGAGATGAGAGCTCTTCCAATGGGAGTTTGGAGCACATTAATGTTTGTAAGGAGGTTGGGCTGCAGGATGAACTCCCTAAAATAAACTTTTTTGGGGGAAAACTCAGTTGTCTTTGCTCGTAATCCAGTACATCACTGATAGCTAACTTTAGATAGTAGTCTTTCTGTAAACCCTTTTTGTTGTTCTTGATGAAGGTTGATATAAGTGTACCTACAGACCTATAACAATTTGGTAAAAAAGAACATCTTAATCTTTGTATTAGTCCTTCCAGCGAAATCCTAGTGTTAGACATCCTGATTCAAACAAGATACTGGGGGCAGAAAGTTAGCCTTGTAAAGGTCTTATAGAATATGTCATTCAGATTCCCATTGTATTAATTTCAGCATTAGTATAATAATAAAAGGGGCCTGGCAGTTGCATTAATTGGCACCACTTTGGCAAATATAGTTAATAAGTCTAGCAGTCTAGGAAGGCTTGACAGAGAATCTGATATGTGCAGAAAGTGATCATTTAGACTTGCAGCTTCCCTGACCAGTTCATTTAATATAAATATCCTGTCGGTAGTGCTAGTGGTTGAGTAGGGATGGTGAACAAGAGAAGAGAGACAGCAGGATCTCACTGCGGTTAGTGAAATGGTTATTATTTGTACAGACAAACAGACTCCTTATCTGCATTGGGCAATAGTAACATCTCTGGAGTGACTGATAAAGAGGAGTTGATAAATAATTGCTTCATAAAAAAAAGAGGTGCTGTTCTTCCTAGAGGCTGTTTGGTCTGTAGACACTTCTAGTCAGAGGGTAAAAAGCTTTGCAGGGAATTTGACTGTGTTCTGTGTCCAAGAGTGAAATCAGGTGATATGAACCACATAGAAGGTATTTTTGGGGTTCAGTGATGAATTCTGAATTATATATTTGGTAGACATCACAAATGTCATGGAAAAAAACAAAACTTTAAAAAAGTAAAATGTAAAATGTAGGCCTTTAAACACCTCAGCGAATCTGTTCCTGTAATGGTTAAAGACTGACCAAAATAATTTCCATGAATTACACTTCTTCTAGGAGTGTAGAATTATGATATATCTGATATGTAGTAGAAAAAGTAGAAATGGTTTGATGGATTGTGCCAATTTTAACCTTGATATCACCACAGAGGAGCTAAAATTGGAGAAAGCGAGCAGTTTGGGTCTCCAGCCTAAAATGAAGTGATGTGTATCCCTGTTTGGCAGTTGTTAGAAAATCATTAATGAAAAATGCATTGTCAGCAGAGTTTGGAGCATAAATGTTGGCTGAAATAATTAGGAATCCATACAATTGACTAACTACAATTACATGACGCCCAGTGGAGTCAGATCCTGTGCTTGACATTCCAACTGGAACATTTTTACTGATTAGTAAAGCTCTACCCCCCTTCGCCCTCGAGCCAAAACTGGAATGATATGCTTGTACTATCCATCTTTCCCCCAGTATGGACTGATCAGCAGTATGGAGATGAGCCTGTTGGAGGAATCAGTATCAATTTGAGATGTTTAAGATGTGTGAGCACTCGTCTACATTTTACAGGATGATTTAAAGATTTGACATTCCACCTTACAAAGTTAACCAGGCAACCTTTAGAGCCTCCTAAACTACTTGCTTCCCCATTAGAAATGGTTATGGATAGAATTCTATAAGTACTCACCAAAAAGTAAAGAAAAACATATAAAACAACTAACAAAATGAACAAGTGCATGTTAAAGTCTGATAGATCCTGACTAACTGTACATGGTGAATGTAATATAATTATGCAGACTTTTACATTGTACTTGCATAAGTTGTTAATTGTTTAATTTTTTTTTTTTATATTTTTTGCAAGTCTATCCATGAATATCCCTAAAGGAGGATGCAAATACATTAGGAGGATCTAAAACTCTTCTGGGCACTAAATCAAACCCAAAACTACAAAGACATTACTTGGGGATTTTTCTGCAAATTATCTGAGTAGTCATGAAACAGAAAGGGGGGCAGCCATCACCAAACCCTCTTCAGTAGTATCAGTAGTATTTATTTTAAGATTCAGTGATGCTAGTGAAGCAAATGGGCTGTACAAGTGATAAAGTAAATGATACTACCTGTCATCAAAGACAAGAATTACAGAATGAATCAAAACATGAAGGGTCGGGTTCACATAGGCCATGGCTTTTTCTGAGTCCAGGAACTGCCCCCAATCATCGCCGTTAAATGAGATGGGGAGTCGAGGGAATAATATCCCACACCGAACGTCATGTCAGCCTTGGAGAACATTCCTGATGTCATCGTGGGCCTTGGTGCACTGTGAAGTCTGAAAAGATGCCAATTGGTTCTCCCTTGTATCGAAGTGGGCCGTTCTCTCAGGCTGGCACATAGTGGTGCAACGGATCAAAAAATTCACGGTTCGGATCAGATCATGGTATTAAGTCACGGATCGGATCACTTTTCGGATCAGCAAAAAAAAAAAGAAAAGACTCAAACTCAAGACTCATTCCACGCAATTATATAACGACAATATAGGGCATAATTACAGTAAACCCCCAGTTTTACGCGGATCCGGACTCGTTCGTGAATTTTCCTGAAGCACGCGTCTCTCTCTCTCTCTCTCTCCCTCTCTGTATCTCTCTCTCTGTCTCCGTATCAGCCGTTTGCCGCCACTATCCAACTCGAAAACACGTTGAAAGTCCCGCCCCCTCCGCTATGTGGTCAAAATGGCGCCTGTTTAGTGCATAGTGTCCATCGTTCTGCACTGTGTTTTCGGGCTGATTTCAGTGCAGCATCCGGGTTCTTTCAGTGCACTGAGTTTTTGCTTGGTTTTCAGTGTAAACGCACTACGCACTAAAGTCATGCACTAAAAGTGCGTAAGCGCGCGGTTTCAGAAACGCCGCAGACCTGTCTTTGTTTGTGTAAAGTGTCAATTTGGACACTTCTAGGTAACAAATTGTTTGTATTCTATGTAGGTGAGCTTTCTTACCAGTAGCTCCTCCAACTTCAGCTGGGCTAATCATGCTGATTATCCAAAGACACTTGAGGCAACATTCACTTGGTTATGACTTTTTATCTTTTTTTCTTAGGCTGCATAAAGTACATTAAATGTTGATTTTTTTTGTGTTTGGAAAATTGCTGAATATGCTTAAGATGTTATAGGTCAATATTAGACATGGCACAATACCGAGATTGTAAATTTGGATGTCTGCCGATATGATACAAATCTTTTTTTTAACAGAAAACAAAAAAGGCTTTCAAAAAATATCCGGACAAATACAAATATCATAACTGTTATATAATAAGGAAGAAACATTGCACATAGAACATGGTATAGTAAGATGTCTCTTATGGGGTGCCATTTGTAAAAACAGCTTAAAATTTTTTCACAATGTAGTGCAATTTTCACACAATTTCCACACTTTTAGAACTAGACGTGTAAAAAAAACCTAAATGTTGCGCTCTAAATATAAATGTACCACTTTTACAAATGGCAAATCTAAATGTAGGATTTTAATGTAGCACTTTTACAAATGACGAGATATGCTAATTGGCCACGACCTGTGTTTACAAGCGGTTGGCTTGACAGATGCTGTGATATCCCCACACTAACATGGACGAGGGGTCTTTGGAAAGGTCTCATTGAGCCCTATCTAACTGTGAAGTTTCACGAACATCGATCCCAAGACATTTGGCAGTCTTAGCTTTTTCTTCTTTGAGTCTGAAGTAACTCCAAACTGCTGACAAGTCTCACACACAAAAGAAACTCATCATGTGATGCATCTTCTCGCGTTATGCATGTCGCAAATCACGTTATGCGCGCTGAAATTATTTTCTGTCATTTTTAACGGATCGAATTACGTTCTTTATTCCTTCCCGATTTCCGATCCAGTAATTTAGGATCGGACCAATACGGTAGACAGAATATTGGATTGGTGCATCTCTAGTCAATATGTCTGATCATTTTTGTTTGGCTCCTAAAATCATAACCTGGTCACAGTATAAAAAAATCACCAAAGCCTCACTAGATGACCTGAAGTTAATGTTATACATTTTACATTGACAAACATACTTCAGAAACAGTTATTGTCTCAATATCTGATTTTTCCTCTGTAAAATAAAATCATATTGTATGTTTGTGTGTGTGGATACATGTGTGCCTTCGTGTGTGTTTGTGTGTGTACTAGTTGCTGTTGGACCAAAATTGCTGCTTGATCTTTTAAATAATGTGCGAACCAATAACACATTGCTAGATGGCCCATTTTAGTGTTTAACTGCTGCGGCTGAGAAGGTTCTTCCAAATATGATACTGTTGTGTGTGGAGGTTAGTCAAAGATAGTTTTTGACACTTTTTGACCAATATTATGACCAGCCATCATCCGTTAGAGGAGGGGAATCCATTAGCACTCAAGTTGCTTTTGACTGACATTGTCGTAAAGAACATTCATATTCATAACATTCAAGAACATACATTCATATGCTGCTGTTTACGACATTCAGATATGCCACTGACATATTAAAAAAAGAAAATCTTTTATAACCTTTGTGTACCCACAGCTGTTTATACACAATTTAGATGATTTACTGAATACATAGCCAAGCAATGTAAAATAATTTTGCTAGATGTCAAGCACTGATTTTTTAGCTAGATGGCAAGCTCTTTTTCAATAATGCAATTTCAAAACATAACAATACATTCGAGTAGTTTCACAACTTCAATTATTTATTTAAACCAGCTAGAAACTCACTCAATATCATGTCCGGGGGAGCTAGCCCTCCTCGGATGTGCATAACCTCGGGGTGAGCAGGAATGGGCAGAAAGCCAAGAATCCATGCTGATGACTTTATTTACACACAAACATTAAATGGCACTGGGGCCGCTAGATACAGATACATGAACTAGAATCAGACTTCAGACAAGGCATATAATAAGGCGCACTGAGGCGTAAATGCGATGGACGGATAACTAAAACGAACACAAACAGAACTTATATACTGAACATAATCAGAACCAAACACAAGACAGGTGAAAACTAAAGCACGTGACACGATGAACAAAACAAACAGGAATGTCAAAATAAAGGACCCAGAACATGAACAGAAAAACAGAATCAAAGAACGGAAAAGCCGAACCGTGACCGAACCGTGACACTCAAAGAGAAACATAAACATTAAACAGTGGAACCTTTTTTCAGTTCAGTAAATATTTGGCATTCAGGCAGTGATGAGTACAATTTCAGGCAGTGATGAGTTCAATCATGTCATTACAGAAATTGTGCACTACACTTTGTATTAGTATAAAAATTAAGTGTCTGATTTTGTGACACGTCTCCTGTTGGAGTCTTAAAGCTACACACTGATGACATGGTGAGTTATTTTAGTCTTTTTTAGTTTATATTATTTGAAATACATTTCTTATCTTATCTGAACAAATGAGGGTGGTGAGGACAATCTTACAAGCTTACTTTGGCTGAACATGTTTCAGTGGGGAAGACAAAACCAGAACAAATAACCTTGTATTTACTATTTTTATAAACACTGATTCTTTTTAATATCTGCTTTTCACTGTTTTTCAGTGAAATTGTCATCATCAATAAATTGTGATATTGCTCCTGGTTTTATGATTAAAGGTTTTATTTAAACCACTGATCAATATTTCTCCAACTCTAACTCCCAATGACTATATCACAATGACTAGATTAATCATCAGAATAATCCTTGGATTACTGGCTTACCAATATAACTGGTATTGACAGCTCTAGCTCATATCAGAGTCTTTGCTTTTAAAAAGGCATATGGCCTCTTTAAAGCATGGCTCTCATCACTGGGCTAGCTCTCGTTGTTGTTATATATAAGTGCAGACTGCAGTCATAAATGAAAGGGCTATCTCTCAGTCTGGCTGTATGTTGCTGCACCAGACTGCTTCCCTCTCTGTACCTCAGCCGTCAATGACAGAGGGGAGCGCGCAGCACCAAAGGGTTTGTCCCAGATCTGTATGGAGAGAGAATGTGATTGAGTGCCCACTGTATCATCTCTCTCTTCTTAACTTCTCTTCATGTGCCATCTGCAGTATGAATTAAATAAATGCTAAAACAGTGCCATAAACGCCTCAAGAACAGCCACAATTGGAATACTGTTTGCTGTTCAAAAGGCTCTAAATACTGCAACTAATTGTCATCCAGGCTTGAGAAAGCATTTAATCTAATGTATATTTCAAGAGACCTGCTTCTCCATTTCGTCACACACACACACACAGGACACACACACTGTGGGTTTTATTTAGCACACTTGATTGCATTGTTGATGAGGTGACCAACTTTAAGTTAGTGGCAACAATCAAGCCAGTGCTTCTGATATGATTTTTGGGGTTAAGTAGTTGCTTTCTAATTCAAAATATGATTAATTTTAAAAAGGCATTCATGAGACTTGATACAATTTTGTAGGTCATCATACAAATCTAGCTTGTGGCATTATACCTCTAGCTTAACCTGCTCATAGTCAGACAGATGGGATGCATATCTTTCATTCAGGTCATTTTTGTTGTAAAAACCTTTTTGTGTCACAGTGAAATATGACTTATCATATAAGTCAATGTTTTTTCTTCTTTTTTTTGACTCTTCACACATTAATGTAGATGGTGTGGCTAATGCAGACTTGGTGCATTGACATTATCGAGAAATTAATGCATTGTATTGGCTCTTTTCTGTGGAATATCGATTACTTCTTTAGGCCCTAATGCTCCCCTGCGAGAGGAGGGGGAAAAAGTGTGTCCTTGAAGAAGCACACCAAGGGATGAGTCTGAGCTGAATTAATGTTGATAGAGGCTGTCATTTTTAGTGGAAAAACCCAGAGAGGAATATACATAAAAGCCTTATTCTCATCCCAGAACTCATCCTCATCTGGCCACTTTAAAATGCACAGCAGAAGCTTATCCACTCTGAGAGTGAAAAAGGAAGATAGCGGCATCAAGGTACTGAACTATGCCTGACCACAGTAAATGGAAAAATATGGCAATTGTCCTGCTACTTTGGCAAAATAATTGTGCATCTGGCAGCAAACAAGTGACCATTTACTGCAAATCAATTTGCCACCCATTAAATAGAGGAAGGTGTACATTTTTTGGCGTATCAAGAGTAATATGATGTATACAGTTTAACAAAGCTATCTCAATTGATGTTCATGTTTTTTTAATGCCATTGCTGTGGGGTTGAATCTAGAGAAATAGGTTCCAAAGAAATGTCCCCCTATACCCACTATATGGAACCATTTCAGTCACATAATGAAGGCTGCTTTCAATATGGTTTGAATTTTCAACGAATTCTTAAAGAACAGAAAAAATAGTTGCCTGAATCAAGAGCATTCCTTTGACTTTGTCTGCAACGAAGGAACATTATCATGTCCTTGAGAGCCTCCATGAGAATAAAATTTGACCTGAATATTTACACAATGCTGCTAGTTGACTGTGTTGCATTTTCAGCATCTTAATGTTTCTGTTGTTGATGGCCTTTTGCCAAGGTCCAGAGTGAAGTCCATTCTGAGACATTATTCTGCTTTGAGTTTTTAAAAATATGAATGATCGTAATGTTTTTTTTCCCACTTTACCAAATAACAGGGTTAAATACTAAAACGATTAATGTGTTGGATTCTTGAATTACTGAACACAAATTATTTTGGCAAATGTATTAGCCTATGATACCCTTTGTGTGCCAAGAAATCCTAAAAAGTTTCACATAAAACAAAAAAAACTAAATAAACAAACAGTAAAAAATTGCTCACTATAGAATCTACTCACCATTATGTTTCCTCAGCATGCTTGGAGGAGAGCACTAGCACTAATACTAGCCCACTCATTTTGCCTCTACCCGTGTCATGTCATATCAAAAACAAGAAATAGGACCAGCTGGCATACATTATGGACATTGCTTTGCAGAGAATGGTAATTTGTTTCTAAGGTCTCAGAAAAGCATATATATGATTTACAGTTTCATGTGCTATTGAAGATCTATTTGTTATGATTATTCATAACATTATTACATTGGAAAATGCATATAAGTAGCTTGTGGCCTAGTGGTTAGGAAGTTTGCAAGGTGCTATGGTTCTCCCCAGGCGCTGTATTCCTGGCTGCACATTGCTTCACTTGGTGAATGGGTTAAATGAAGAGGACGAATTTCACACTGTGTAAAGTGTCCATTTGTCATGTGTGAACAAAGATCCCAAACCCAGAGTAATAAGATGACCTGTATGGTGACTTTCCTTGTAATTCACCTACATACACTGGGTGGCAGTCAAAGGCTTTCATAGGATATGACTGCCGCTATTGCAATTAGCTACCCTTACAATTGTTACACTTGAATCCAACAAGTTAAAGGCTTTAATGACATGGCATTTGTGAATCCGGCTTGCTGAGATGATGTCTTTGGTGGGAGGTGAGCAATGAGGTTGTAGTTAATTAGATCAGATCGAGGCTGAAGTGACTGCATAAATCAGATGGACAGATGGGATGGGCAGGGGAGGATTAATCATCTCCTTGTGCACGGGTTAGCTTGTGCTTCGAATGCTACGTGTTTATTGTGTGTGGAGTGCCTTTGTTAAGCTTTAAGGCTCTAAAACCCTTCTTCAAAAAGGAGCTCTTTCTGGGCCATCAAATTACAAGGCAGCGAATAACTTAATATAGAGTCTGTGTAATTCCAGTTACATGTACCAAGATGGCCATGTGGGCCATGCCAAGCCTTGAGTGGCCAGGTTTTAGATTTTTTGGCAGTTTTAGAATATTGCTTGCATAAAATGTTCTGTATTGATTATTGTATTTGCTGTTTGATGAATGCTCAGCCCAGACAGAGACCCACTATACTATAAACACACACACACACACACACACACACACACAAATAGAGAACACGCCTGAGTACTCATTCTTTATCAGCATTGATGGGCAGTGTGATCATGCAGGGATCTTGTTTCTGATTATTTCTTTTTTCCCACTCCCTGTAATTAACACTCAGCCCCATGCTGCTCAGAACACACTGCTTTTCAGGGTATCAATGGCTATTAGGCGAAATAATTCAATTCACGGGTGACTGTGGGGCAGCCGGCGGTCCTGCTGAGACTATGTTTAAATGAAAGAAACGAGTGCGTCTGTGTGTGCATGGCTTTTTATTTGCCCAGGGTTGATGCAAGGGACACACACTTCCCCTCACCCCACCTCCAGTGATTACTCCACTGTCTACTGTTGTCCTTGGGGAACATGGTGCCAGGACCAGGGGAACTGGGACATAATGGCAGGATCTGCATGTCCTGGTCTTATTAAAGGTATTCCATTAGCTTGCTGATTAGTCTGGGAGAAGAATTATTCAGGGGTATAAAACGAGGCATGTCCCAGGGAAAGATCATGGATCACTAGTATTGTGTGTTGCCAAATGGAGTGTTTATATTACCCAAAGAAATTATTGCGCCGAAAATTGCAGCGTGATGATAATGACTCATGCTGGCTGGAAGTACGTGTTCCTCGCTCTTCCTGCAGGCTTTATTGTTTTGAGGTTGCAGAAAATCCATGCTGGCTTGAGATGGCACAGCTCTCCCCTGTGATTTTCCAGGCTTTTAGATTAAATGTTCTGATGCGGACAATGGCTGTGCAAAAGCCGTTGCAAAGCAGAATGGGCCTTTACCTCATGATAAAAGGCTGAAATCCAGACAAGCTGCCTTACATTCAATCAGACAAACGGTACATCTGTTCTTGCTGATGTTCTGACTGTTTGTTGATTTGGCCAACCTTCTCAGATCTTCATTGTCTGAGGTGTGGTAGTGTCCTCCTAAGACCTCAGGAGACCAGAAGTGTGGATTATGGATAATATCCAGATCTGAATGACCTGTATGAACTAGGAAAGCAGCTCTGTAGCTGGGGGAAGCATGTCCTTGAACTGCAAAGTCTACCTCTCCTCTGGCCACGGCGGGGCTGGTAATTAATGGTGCACAGAATTAGCTAGATTGAGGATTCAAACCCATTACCCCCGTCTGGGAGACAGAGACTTGGTCTAAATCAACTGCTTTCGCCACACAGGCCTCAGGGCTACTGCAGGTAGGAAAGAGAGTCTGTCTTAATATCACATCAATAATGCACATTATTCAATATCCCACCCACTGTAAGGCTCAGCTTTAAATTAAGAATTGTTAAGCTGAGGAACCCAGCTGAGGCTTGTCTTTAAGATTTTTGAAATGATGGGGTAAAGTGCATTTTTTTGGAGACTGAGCTTTGGCTGATTGAGCAGTAATGAGAGCCGGCCGACCTTAGTCATCAGTCATAAATCTGCATATTTTTCTGTGCTATATATAAGCATTTTTAAGCAACTATGCACAACAGGTTTCCCACCATAAAGGATAATTTTATTGTGCAAATAACCACAGTTTTACATTTAAAATTGATTTTTCTAAAGAACCCTAGAAAAACCAGGTAAGGTATGACCTTAAAATCTTATCATGACTTTATCTCTACTAACTCTGTAAGCAAGTATTGTATATAAAGACCATAGCATCCTGAATCTTGAGCTGTTTTTAAAATAATAATGTTTCGTTTTTAAGCTTCTTAAATATAATCAGTCTATGAAAACATTATGCATCTTGCTAAATTCTTGCTAAAGTAATTTAGGTTGCTTTATGACAAATGGGTAGTGCTGGGCCGTTAACGGAAGCTATGATGAATTTCAACTTGATATTTCAGTGACTTGTTCGGTTCCCGCACGTTTTAAACCTGTGTAGGTCTCTCCCCCGGACAGAGGGAGCTGGGTCTACACTACGCAAGCTATGATGAATTTCAACTTGATATTTCAGTGACTTGTCCGGTTCGGGACGCCAAGATTCCAATGAGATTAACGGCATTAAAAAAATTAATCTATGCCCACCTCATCAGTAAAATGTATAATTTATGTATAGTTTTTCCTCATGTAATCACTTACTTTGTAATCAAATTCTTTGTACACGTCCAAGTAATGTGTCTTAAAAATTGAAAATGCTAAAAGTGCTCAGGAAAACATGAAAACACAGACCTGGATGCACAATAGCAGCAGCCGTTTTTGGGACATAAAAATAATTCTGTTGTTTTCCCTCAAGTAATAAGCATTTAGCTACACATTTCATTGTATTCAATCCAGCACACTTTTCATGTAAGCTTTCCACTTGGATAGTCTCTCTTGGCACATTTAGCCCAAGGAGATGGTGATGCCAGATGGCTGAAAGACCAGTCATTTCAGTAGAGATATGCATGTTCACCTCACAAAACAACTGATAATTGACTGAAAAACAGCTCCCTTGAGTGTAATAGGCCCTTGGACCCAAGGCATAACAACTCTTTTTAATTGCTTCCCCTGTCTTAATTCTGATTCTATCACTCTTGAAACTAGATGGAACAAAGTGCCAGTTGCTCAAGGTGCACTGCCCTTGCCGCATACCTCTGTACTTTCTGACTTTATTGTATGTTTTAGAAGCTAATGATTTGTATTTTGGAAATAAAAACTGTTTAATGAAGTTGGTAGTTATCAGGTATTTCTGTTTTCAATTTTCCTTTTATGGCTTCCTGAATGGATTCATTTTACATTTGGCTCTGAATGTTTGGAAACTTGAATGTTCAGAGCCTTCTACATTCTTCATACATGACTTTAATGCCATTTGTGCCCATTTCACTAAGTTTGTGCTAGTAAGAGCCAATTTAGTTGCCAGATGTCACAGTTAGCCTGGACACTGACACTAATGACTGGACTATAGCTTGTGTGGTATAGAGGAAACTGTAAATGTAGTTGCACCACAAGAGATCTCTGTAAGATTAAAAATAATACAAAAAATCTTCATAACTATCACTTTTTTATTGGTGTGAAACAAAAAAAATGCTCATAAAAATAAGGTTGCTCTCCTGATTGCGTCTCCTCAATAGCATTACATTTGTATACAGGTCTGGTCAAAAACGTGAAACAGCGCCACCCCCAACCGTGGTGAAACAGAGAATTTCAGTGAAACATGTTCCACTGGATTTTCGAGGTTTCAATGGACTCCAATGGTAAATAAGTCCCACCCGAAGTGTCTGCCTACTGTGATTGGGTAGTTCTCCACTTCAAAATGACTGACATAACCCTGTGGCCAATCACTGCCTTTGTTTTCACTTCGTTCTATTTTATGTACTGAGCACTGACCTTGAGTGTGAGACTGAAGCTTCATACATAACAAAACACAAAACATATTATTTACTAGTATTTATTTATAATATTTATTTTTTATTTTAGGTTTTATTATTAATCTACAAGTGCACAGAAGGAAGGACATTAGCTTGTTAGCTTGACTGCTTGCTAGCAATCCCCACCACCACCAGCCAAGCTGGGCACTGGAAGCTAGTTAACTACTTTTTACTTATTATTCCTATAGCCACTTGCTAATTCCTGTGTGAGATGTATCCAGTCACCAATTTTTTGGGAGATGAAAGGATTAACACAGTTGATCGCATCTTACAGGATTCTTTTCAGTCCTTTTCATAAGAGGAAAATTATAAGGTGATTAAGAGTTTCGTTGTTTTCTTGGGATTTAGAAATATTGTTAATGATGTACTTTTGAAATAAACATTACTATTACATGTTTGTAAGATATGTACAATAAAATACTTTTTATATTTTGTAGCTAAGAGGAGATTGAAGGAAGAGCAGGAGAGAGAAGATACATCAAAATGTGAGGCAGCAAAGCAAAACATGGAGGTGAAGTACTTAAGACAAGAAAATCAAGCTGTCTAGGGTGCACGGCAAGTTTGTTTCGTGGTGCACAGCGGGGATGAAGGGTGTTTTTTTCTCCAAAAATATTGACCAGGAGCTGCCACTGAGTTGTCCGTATATAACTGACATGAACTGTGCAGTTAAAACCATATTTCAGGCCATATACCGGATTGTGTTTACCTAATTTCTTCTTGTTTGCATTGTTTTTGTGTCTATTTGAACCAAAACAAAGCAAATTTGATTATAGGCATCATCATTAGCCAGGCAATTTCTCCATTTGTGTTGGGTCAAAACAGTCTTCAAATATCGGCCTGCGGAAGCAAATTATGAGGTTTCGGCGCGCCGGATGAATTATTGGCGGTTTAAATGTGGAGCAAAATGTCATACCAAAAAGCCTGCCTAGGCTTCTTAATGCATGTAGAGTTAATGGGAACCCATCCTTTGGAAAAGAAATTAATACTAATTATGCTAATTAGGTTCACTGGTGTTGGAGTCATCGCAGGAAATAAGGAGGTTGTGACAAATCTCTCACTTGTCAAGTTCATCTAGTTTCTGCAGACAGCCAAATGAATGGCACATGAGATAATCTAATAGTTCCTCAGAATGAATCACCATCTCATCTGCTCTATCAACAGGCCACACAGACGAAGCAATCATATTTGCCTTCAGTTACTGAGAGTAAATATGTTATAATACCTCTTGAAGTGATCAGGACAGGAGTTCCCACCTCAGCATATAAAACAAGCGATTTTAAGGAAATGGCAACATTTGTTTCTAACATTAGGGAGCCATGGAAATTCAGGAGAGGATTGTTGCTATCTAAGCTTCTGTTTGATGGTGACTGTACGTGATAAAATGCTAAACCGCGAAAGTGAGGGAGAGAACGGTGTGCTGCTGTTGTTGATAGTGATGAGTGACTGCCTTATTGCAGTTTAAAAGGGCATGTTTGACAAGAGCTGACAGTCTAAACACTACTGGGAAAACAAAGCAGTTTGGGTTCATTTGGACCTGTGCTCTAGGCAAATATTGGGTTAGGATTCCAGGCTACTCTGACTCAATCTGCTCTGAAGGTTAATCTACACTAAACCTTTTTTGCCTCAACTGATTAATATAAACCTAATATTGTGTTAAAATAACCATATAATGGGTTGCTTTGTTCTTTTATTCATTTTTTTGGTCACAGAAAAAAAATTCTGGTGAAGGATGTTGGACATGGGGGGATGGGGTGAGATTTGTCAGTAAGAATGGGGGTGTATTGGCGTCTCTACAGGAATGAAGCTCCATTGTGATCTGCTGCTCCAACGGAATGCATATCGCAGTGATTTGTTTTTGCACCCACTGCTGTTCGGTAAAACATTGGAGGAAGCACCATTGAAAAGTTAACGTGAGAAAAGGCTTGTGAGTGTCTGAGAGCTGGCAGCTCTGTATACATATTCTCTCCCCCTCTCTTGCATTCAAACACACCCCTCATTCACGGTAAGAAAATAGAGGAACTAAATAAAAAAAGGAAAGAAGATCATTCTCCGTGGCTCATCATTTCAAAGGTCTCACTGTCTGTGATGAAAAGAATAAGAATAAAGAATCTAGAAATAGAATTGTAGGCAGTCGAAAAAATAAATCTTTTTCTCTTCTGGACAACAGCCGAAACATAGAGTGCTGCGCCCATCCCCGAAGCCAATATGTAGAGCGCTTCTGGTGCCCATGGTAAAATGCTCCAGTACCATAATGTTGCAGGTTTAGATCCCTTTATGTTCCACTTCTAGGGTCAGTGTCCGGAGCTGTTTCGTAACGAAAGGTTTCTACCTGACAGCAAGACCCAAAAATAATCCAAGAGTGTGCTTATAATACCGCAAAACAAACATATTTAGAGATGACCAGTTTAATTGGAAGGGAAAGCAGGCTAATATGGTCAGAACTGCCATACTGTGTGGAAGTGATAAAGAGGAAAAGTGTTGTGCTGGGACACATGAGCAGGCCCAGGGGCATTGTTAGGCCTGGGTGTCTGAGGTTGCAGCCCCAAATATTTTATGAATAGCTCTGGATCTCAAATAGATCTATTCATGTGTCATTCTGATTGTTCTGATTCTGATCAGTATATATAAATAAATAACTAACCCCCACCTTAACAAATGTATTGCGTCTCTGCAACCCTCATCCCCTGGCAGCAAAAAATTAGTGTCAAATTGATTGACAAGTCGAATGCCCAGCTAAACACCCAGCGTTTCAAGATCCTGACAACGCCTCTGAGCTAGCCCATCGTATGCCATTGTGTTGTGGTTTGTACAAATACAATAGTCAAAATGACTGTCTGGGATGAACACAATTTTGGTTTGAAAAAATTGGGTTTAAAAGTTCCAACACCTACCGTTTAACCTGAGCATAAACATAAAATGTTTTGTGTCAGCTGACATTTCTAGAAGTTAGGAAAGCACAGGCCAGTATGCTTTACCTCCGATAATTATTAAATGATGGCTCCAGCAGGTAGAGCATATTCTAAATGAATATGTATTATTCTGTATACTACAAATGAAGAAAAGAAAACCTTGTTTTTTTCCAACCCATGTTGTTTGAAATGGACACATACAATACACATAGCTGTGCTATATTAAGATCATTATATTATGATCAGTTTATTGGGGAAATAAAATGTGCTTTGCTGTCACTTGTCATTTTTATGTATTATTTTCAAACATCTATATGACTAAAATCCAAATTGATGGATATACAGCATTTAGGACCTAATCATATACTCTTCATATATTTTGTCAGTATTAGGACAAAACTGGCTATTTTTTCTGTTTTACTTTGAAAATTCTAGATGCCTCGTAAGGTTTATAAAAATGCTGAATGTGTCTGTTATTTATATTGATTGTATCTCATATATGTATTATAAAGCTTTCATAGCAAGTATGTGTGTGTGTGTGTGTGTGTGTGTGTGTGTGAGAGAGAGAGAGAGAGAGCAAAAGAAAGAGTGTTTAATAATGCTGTACTGTTCTTAATGGTGACTTTAAGGATGTATAGGATTTATTACTTTTGCACTAATCTTTCACCTACAATGAAACACTGGGAATTACTGTAATTATCCTACTATTTGTCTTGCCCCAACAATACTATGGCCTGTGTGAACAGAAGGGGCCTCAGAGGGTAACCTTGTTGTGTTCCATGTTCCAGTGGGGATGGTACTGACCTGTACAGTCCCGACCACCTGTATATTAATTAAAGATGAAATGACTGTTGAAAAAAAAAGGAAGCTCCATTCAAGAGATGATCAAAAGATGTTTCTGTGAGAATTCTTTCAACTGTAAAAGCTCTCAACTGGAGCCACGTATGAGCTTCTGTGTGTGTGTGTGTGTGTGTGTGTGTGTGTGTGTGTGTGTGTGTGTGTGTGTGTGTGTGTGTGTGTGTGTG
>JBBPDB010000108.1:19353337-19369843 GCA_037974465.1 Brachypetersius altus | reverse complement strand
TCTCTCTCTCTCTCTCTCTCTCTCTCTCTCTCTCTCTCTCTCTCTCTCTCTCTCTCTCTCTCTCTCTCTCTCGCTTCCTGACAGCCAGTATTTGGGTCGGCACTGAGAAAGTTGTTAGTGAAACCTGGCTGTTGGTGTTGAAAGGTGCTCAAAATGGCAGCAACCGAGTGTAAACTGCAAACTAAAAACAGAACAGTCCTGTGTTTATGGTGAAACAGCAGAACTGAATTGGAGTGAATCATCAGCTGAATTGGGGAAATGTAAATCTAAACAGACTCTAAGCAGGTTTAGCATGAACCCGACTGAGTGCAGCCCTGAACAGAGTATATACAGTTCTGAACAAATGTTTTGCTTTTAAAAATAGCACACACATACAAACTTCTTTAGGCCAATGTATTATTAAAATAAAAGGATATTATTATTATTAGTAGTAGAATTATTGTAACTAATATGATGGTTATTATTATCATGATTGTGGTTGTTTTTATTATTACTATCACCATCATAGTTTATTATGATATTGTTATTATCATTATTATTATTGTTGTTGTTGTTGTTATCATGATGATGATGATGATGATGATGATGATGATGATGATAATTATATTATTATTATTATTATTATTATTACTATTATTATAGATCATTCCGTTTCTCTCTTGTTTTGACACACAGACGGTCATTATGTTGACCCTTCTATCAGTTTTCAACATCTTAAATACAGAATAGCTGATCAGACAGTTTTTCTACTCTGGCTTGTACTTAAAAAAAAATTGACTTTTCATCATTTGAAATGCTTTACATAATAAAATCTATATTTCTTTTAAACACATAAAACATTGTATTCTATTATTTACTTTAGCATTTTATTAGTCGTTCTTCTCTTCATGTATTTAGTGTCCATTATTATTTTAATTGTTGTTGTTTTGTCATTTTATTTGTCATTTTATTACATTTAATCATATTTTAATGTTGTTTTATTCATGTTACGTTTTTTCCTATTTTATTCAAAAGATATATTCCTTCAGTTTTATTTTATTGTTGGCCATACACCAGGACCATGGTCAAGCCTCAATCTGTGCTTTTTCAACCAGTCAGAAAAAGCATCTACATGAATACACAACAGGAACACATTACATGAGGGGGTGATGAATACGCTGCCTGATGTCTAAGACATCATTTAACAGTAGTTTTGAGGAGGTTTTGACCTGAAACATATATTTAATGTACAATCGCAGTAGAAAGATACATGCAGGGTGTAGTGAGGCAAAATAGTCCCAGAGAATTATTTATTTTAAATTTCTCACTATTTTATTATCAACATAATATAAAAGCTCAGACATATGGATAATGAATAAAATGGCTGTATTTTATGATTAACACTGAAAAGAAAGCACTCAGTCAGTAAGTTTCTCTACAATAAATAATTTCACACCAAATCACTCTGGGCAGACATATATCTGTTATATATAACATTTTTAAATGAATCTTTAATCCAGTTGGAAAGTAACTACAAGTGTAACAATCCTACATTAAATGAAGTGAGGAGGAGAAGATTTAGGAGTAGAGTTTGCACTGTTCTGTTGGTTATTGGTTATTACTTAATAACTGCTGCAGAAGTCAATTTAACCAAACACATCTTTTCTGCTCTTCCCCTTACATCAAAGAAATACAAGATGTGTTTGGTGAAGTCTACTTATGCTGCAGTTACTTAGTTTGTGAAAAAAAAAAGCAATAAACCAATAGAACCTGTGCAAACTCAACATATTTCCTCTTTAATCCAGTCAGAAAGAACTATTAATAATGCATTTTTAAGAACCCTGCATCAAATGTTATAATTTAGCAGTAGACTTTGCACTGGTTCTATTGTATTTTGGTTTTTACTAACAATATTACTAACCACATTTTTTTATATTGCATAATTTCACATTTATGGAATACAGAATTAAGAATGTTCAGTGCTTTTCTTAAAAAAAGTATTTTATTTAGTTTATTATTACCATCAGAATGTTATGTTTTAGGAGTAGAGTTTGCATTGTCTTATTGGTAATTGGTAACTGCTGCAGAAGTACATTTCATCGTCTTTTCTGATCGACTGGTTTAACGTGAGGAGAAGACTGTGTAAGTAAGTAATTGCCAGACAGTTCCTTCATCATTTCCTCCAGCTGTCTAGAGTTAAAAAGAAACCAG
The DNA here is from genome assembly GCA_037974465.1 of Brachypetersius altus. Lineage (NCBI taxonomy): Eukaryota > Metazoa > Chordata > Actinopteri > Characiformes > Alestidae > Brachypetersius > Brachypetersius altus. The sequence continues at coordinate 19,367,653 of JBBPDB010000108.1, read as the reverse complement.
TCAGCAGGGAATAAGGACATGTGTGTATTCGAAGTTCTGTGCACAGCCTTAGAGTACACAGTGTATGGATGTTTGGTTGGGTTTTAAGTGAAGAATCACACCTTTCAGTGTTCAATCACTCTGCAACTGTATCCATATTGTATTTCATAGTGCATGTGGTGGGTGTTGAGTGTGTGCACATAGGCCCTGTGCGTGGTATCAGTGACAGAGGATCAATGTGTCTGAAGCTGAGCTGAAATGAATTGATTGTGGGAAATAAAACTCCAATTAGAGGAAGGAACAGCTAGAGAGAGAGAGAGAAAGACTGAGAGAGAGCGAAAAAGAGAGAGAGATATTGAGAGAGAGGGAGGTTCTCATTCTCCCATCATTCCTTGGGGAGGAGGGACGAGTCAGCACAGGCACAAGACTGGATGTTCACAAAAGGAGCAAGGGAGAGAGAGAGGAAATATGAGAGTGAGTGAGAGAGAGAGAGAGAGAGAGAGTAGTTGAGAAGTCATGAGAGTTGAGTGTAATGGAATTACTGGATCAGTCTAACACAGTGGCCATCGATCCTGAGTGTTCCAATGATGTAGAGGTGTCTTAATTATAACTATGTGCAGAGAAGCTGGTGAAGCCCCCTGAGTCCTTCATCGCCCCCAGTCTGATTCTGGATGACTCCATTCTCCGATGCCTCGTTCCACAGCTTCAGGCTCAGCATGATTCCGCACATTTAGCCTTTCCCTCTGTCTTGGAGAACTGTCTTAGGGTGCCTTTTTGCTCTTAGACGCTCCAGATGAAGTTAGAGATTATTAATGGTCCTCATGCTCGGAAGCAGGCGTGCTCTCTCCCCCCTTCTCCTCTCTTCTCGCCTTTAATGCCATTTTCTTCCTATGAACCTTCTCAAATGTGCCTTAATCAAATTGTCTTTATATTAAATTCTTTGAGACCTACATATGTATACACAGCTCGGCTTCGAGGATCACTCCATCTTGCACTTGACTCAGTGGGTTATTATTTCCCTGTGAAGAGAGAGAGAACGAGAGAGAAAGAGAAAGAGAGAGAGAGAGATGATGCATAGGAAAGACTCTCTCGTAAATCAGGGTGCTTTCTTATATTGCTCTTGTAAAAGACAGTAGATTTCCATTTAATACTTAATATTGCTTTCCTCAGAGCAGTAAACGCATAGTTGAAAAGCAGCTAACAATCAGACTCAGCTTGGGGCTCTCTGAACGATTTACAGCAGCGACTTCATAACTGTGTAGAAGATACTGAACTGGACAAAAAGGCAAACAGTTGTTGTGACAACTTTCAGATACTCTCCAAAGAAACTTTGCCTGTGCATTAATTTGCAACAACTTTTTTTCTGTCAGTACTTATATGTAGCAGTCACTTGTTGTGTTAATATACTCTTACTTAAACCTAATTAAACATTATTTGATGCCTTTATTTCCTTGAGAGAGGGGGGTAGAAGGCTTAGTCCTACTAGCCTGTTTATACCAGCTGCTCCTGATTATGTTTAATTCATTGGTAATTAAACAACGTGGTTTTACTCCAGAGCATCTACTTTATTTAGAAAATAGCAACACTACCACCATACTAATAGGATATTAGTTAAACTAATTTTGCTACTTGTAGTGGCAGTATTGTCCAACAATGAATAAATCTGTCTATCCTTTTTAGCCATTCAGCCATCATCCATCCCTCCATCTATGCTATATTGCAAAAACTATTGGGACAGCCCTCCATATCATTGAATTCAGGTGTTCCAATCACTTGCATGGCAACAGGTGTATAAAATCAAGCACCTAGGCATGCAGACCGCTTCTACAAACATTTGCGAACAAATGGGTTAGTCTCAGGAGCTCTGTGAATTCAAGCATGGCACAATGATAGGATGCCACCTGTGCTTTGTGAAATTTCCTCAGTACTAAATATTCCACGGTGAACTGTTAGTTGTATTATAACAAAGTGGAAGCAATTCGGCCACGTGAAATCACAGAGTGGAGACAGTGCATGCAGAAGTCCCCAACTGTCTGCAGAGTCAATAGCTACAGACCTGCAACGCGTTGGGTGCAGTGGTGTAAAGCACGGCACCACTGAACTCTAGAACAGTGGAGATGTGTTCTCTGGAGTGCTTATCTTTCGGGCAATCTAATGGGCAAGTTTGGTTTTGGCAGTGTCTTGGAGAACAGTACTTTCCCAACTGCTTTGTAAGTACTGTAAAGTTTGGTGAAAAATTATGGTATCCATCTGTTTGTCCATCCATCCATCCATCCATCCATGCAACCATCTGTCTGCCTACCCACCCAACTATGTTTTGTCAATCTTTATACATTTGTAACCTCAAACGTGGTCTCTGCAGTTAATCAGGTGACCCCAGATATGCCCACGTTTGCAAAATTGGAGTCTTTTTTATAGAACTTTTATTGTCTGCTTGAATACTGAGTCAACACTCGGAGGAAGCTTCTAAATGCTTCGTTAGCACGGGGACTGTTAGCCAGCAGCACTGCTGACTGGAGCTGGGGGGAGGTGGTTGTCCTCCTTCATGGAAAGACCTCCTCTTCCTCCTTCATGCCAGCTCGGAGCACAGGGGGCTTCAAACTAGGTTGGCAGGAGTGACCTCAAATGCTTCATTATGGCATGACAGCTCTCGGTCAGAAACATTTGCAAGAAAAGCAGCAGATGTGCAGAGGCGCGTGTGTGTGTGTGTGTGAGAGAGAGAGCGCGTGTCCCAGGGAGGGTGAACTGTGCTGAGTAGGCATGATATGAAGGACTGGAGCAGAGTTACCCTCATTATTACTATGCCTGTTCTCCTTTTGTATGGGGAGGGAGAAAGATAGAGAGAAAGGGAGAGAGAGAGAAATAGAAAGAGAGAGAGAGAGAAGTGTATGTGGAGAAAAAAACAATTGTATCACTGCTATGACTTTAAAGTAGCTTGACCCATCAGCGTGTCCTTTAGATGACTAAAGTTTTTTTCAGGTCACTTCTGTTTCCTCTTAAAATAAAAATCAGTGAGACAAACAGAGACAGACTTTCTGCTTTCTGGGGGGAAAAGGATATGTAAAGATAAGTGTTCATCTGAAAGTGAAGACAAACAGTCTGCAAAGAGACATCAAGACAGAATTTGTCAGAAGAGCGCGCCGCACAGTCTGCAGCGAAAAATTAGAGCGATCTGATTTTTATTGAAGTGGGTTCTGCAGTCCGCCAGCCCCTCTCTCAGTTAAACACCCAACAGCAAGCACCTGTTTTAAAAGCCCATTTTTAATCCTGTGCCTTTTCAAAGACAGCAGCTGAATCGATACACAATGTTGCACAATCTTAGTAGATCCTCAGCATGTAGAATGTTAGTTGCTATTTGTTTGTGATCAGGGCTCCTGTGCTTTTATGAAACCGCAGGCCTGAAACAGCGTCCAGCACACGCAGGGTGACCCTTTGGATCCCTTTGGCTGACAGCAGGGGTTAGGGATGGTGGGGTTGGAGGACGTGGCAGGAGCTCAGTGTGGAGCTGAGCCGGGCAGGGGTGGGTCTAACAGATGGCACATTAGAAGATGTCTCTCTTCGACTCTACTGACTTGGCAGGGCGTCAGTGAAAGAAAGGTGTGGAGGTGCCTGAGTGTTTACGCTATCGTGTCGCCCCTGCGGTGTGAGAATCATCTTTTTACAACCAAACGCAGAGGCCTCGAAACAGCAAGGTGCTGTGAACTGCTGCCTTACAGCAAGCAGCTGTTAAAACAAAGGCTTTTGTTGACATTAAGAATACAGAGCACAGCTGGAAAGCCAGGACAACTTCACACATCTTCCAGTTTAGGTACCCACTCAGGCTTCCCTCTGTTTTTGGCCTATGTTGAACTTCATAGTTTCTATTCAATGTGTTACTCAGTGTCAAGTCAAGTTTATTAATGTAGTCCATTTATCATGCACAAGGGTCATTCAGTGTGCTTTACAGGAATAGAATAAAACTATTAGGCATCAAATAGTAGGCTGTCAAAAAATAAAAGAATAAAATAAATAAAGGAATACAGTAATCCCCCAGTTTTGCACGGATCAGGAGTCGCAGGAATTTTTTTAAAGAACCAAACTCATTGTTTTACGCAGAAATCCCCACAATAACGTGGAAACTGCAAACATCCTCTGCTTTTTCTGCATTATCTCTGCATTATCACCACCAGCCCAGCGGTGGCAGTAATACATTGAAAAGTTGTCAACCACCATAAAAAGAAGAAGAAGAAGCCTGCTGCAGTGTGCCTGTTGTCTTGTCCTCCTATTTTAGTGTTTTAAACTCCCCCCCCCAAAAAAATATTTTCAAGTTATCTAATTTTATTTAGTATTAGTAAGCCCTGCCCTGACTAAACATAGAGAGAGTGGCGAGAGTAGAGAGTTATTTCAATGTTTCTTTTGTGTACGTGTCTATGCACGCTGCTAATGCTAAGTGCTAATGCTAACAGTGTTTCTCTCCCACTCACTCACTCACAAACACACACACCCACACACACACACACACACACACACAAACTAATATTTCCTACATTGTCCATGACTTAACTGAGCATCAGCACAGAGAGCTGTCTTGTTCTTTTGTGAGTCTTTGCACGCTGTTTTTTTAAGCAATAAAGGTTTCTGATTATGATTATGTATTTACCTTTACATTTTCTTTAAGGGTAATGCATTAAACAGAGTTTAAAATAAAATTAAATTGTTCTCAGTGATGGGGGCATATTTGGGTTTGCACTATAAAAATAGACATTTTTAGGCATTTCTTTCAACCAAAACACAATATACGTGGGTGCTCCTGGAAATCAATAAAAGAAGATTTTAAAAAAAGTGCAGATATCTAAAAGAAGGCTACATTTTAAAGCTGCAGTTGGTGTACATCTGATACTTGGTTCAGGTAGCTGTTTGAGTAATAATTAAAAATTCATTCTCATTTATTTTACATTTTTAGTTTATTGATACATACATGGTCATAGGTTTGGTATACACACGGTTCATGCACACAGTGAACTGTTTTGCCTTAAACAACACACCCCAACTGCCACTGTAAATTCCAATTATTTATTGAATAATCATTGTCCTTTTGCTATTGTTTGTACAGTTATTGATTGTTGTCTACCTTTATTCTGCATTTTTGCACACCTAAAAACTGTTAGAATTCAGTATATGTCATAATATTGTATTCATTCAAACATCAACTGCCCTAAATGTTGTTTTGTCCTGTTATGTGTTTTTCTTGCACTGTTCTATTTCTTTTTGCACTCTGTGTATTTTGACCTGTGTGCACACATGTAGTCTTATGTTGTTTCTGTTTTTGTTTTTGTGTTGCTCCGTGATCCTGGAGGAGCGTTTTACTGTGTACTGTGTATATGGCTAAAATCACAATTAACTTATTTGACTTGACTTGACTTGATGTAAGAGAAAATACTGTCTGCTGATATTGTGGGCACCCTACATTTCCTTTTATTATGCAGGCCTATTCTAATAATACATCTTCCGCGTATCTATAAAACTTGGATAAACGCGGATAAACACAGTTCCCATATGCTCTAATGAGTGCCCCTCAAAGACTATCCTGTACACAACATATTTATTTGTTCAAATATTTTATGGTTACTCACAGGTTTCAAGTTTACAAGTTTTCTCACCTACTTTATTGCTGAAGGGAAGGTTAAGGATTACTGTGTCTTGTCTGCTGGGGCTGACATGAGGATTAAAAGCTGAAAATCATTTGTTTTCAAGTTTGGTCTATTTCTTTTATCACGGTAGTCATAAAATGCAATTTCCACTTGCTCTGGGGGTCCCCAAGTTGAGCTATGTATTTTTGTTTATTTTTGATGGACCTTTGTATACTTTACAATGTGTATGATTTACAAAACCTGTAGTGGCTGGGGAGCAAGCAAGTCAGCATAAATGAAGATCGTTTTATTGTGTTTAAACTTTCTTCTCATTTAAATGGTGCAGCACAGCTGTCATTGCAGGGAGGTGTGAATTTTTGCTTTGATTTTCTACCTTTGTTGCTCTGTAGCTGCTCAATACAGCGTTCCACACACAGACAGTGTCCTAGTTAATCTGCCAGTAGAGTTATATGGCATTTTAAAAATATGATTACGTTAGTTACGTTAATTTCCATCCCACTAGCAGAATGGCCACTAGGGGGCTTACAGACAGGCTACGCACTTTGACTGTTCTGTTGATTTTGAAAATAAATCAAAATAAGTAAAATAAGAGAATCCTCCTTGCTCTAAGCTTTTTTGCCAATTTTAGTGCACAGTTTCTGTTTACTTGGTTTAACATATAGAAATATAAAAAATCTGCCATAGATTACATTTTCTGAATTTTTCCACAATATGTTAATTCATAAACTACAGAGTAGCTGTGTATTAATGTAATTTAATCTCGGGCACCCTAACTTTTGTCTTTGACTGTATGTACATGGGATTTTGTTTAAGTTCAGAGCAAACTTTAGCTAAGTCGTGCTGGGTTGCAGCAACGTCTGTAACAGGTGAGCTACAAGTCACAGCTGAATAAGTGGAAGTATCAAGTTCTCTTGCATCTGTGTCCAGTGGCAAGTGGCTGTTTAAAATCCACTCAGAGTCATTATCCAGTCAATAGTCATTCATCACCTTCTCTTTTTTTAATCTATGGGGCCAGTGATCGATATTCCTCCACTTATTCTGCTCTAATCAATTCCCCTGATGTGGGCCGTCTGAAAGACAGGTGGGGGAAATGGCCATGAGTTAAATTAATTGAATGGCGATGGGCATTTCCAGCTGCACTGACAAACGATGCTACAAATGGCAACATGTATTTTGGCGTCATCTTTTACTGACTGAAGAACGCAAGCACACAGGGTTTAGTCAGATTAGAATAAGGTCGAAATTCAGTGGAAATACGTAAGTTTGGTGGTGGCTAGTTGGTTTGTTTATCCATTAGAGGTGCAGCAGGTCCTGCAAGCTCCATCAGTCTGGCTACTGTTACTCCTGTGACCTTAAATAAAGGCTTTCTTCTGAATCCTCACCTTTCAGTGACAGCACTGCCGTTGTACTTTGAAGAGGAGACAAGCTTGAAGTCTGAAGTGTCAGTGTGAGTGTGAACACACCAATGAGACTGTGTGTTTGTGTGAGTGTGTGAATGTTTCCTTTCACACTTGTCTATGTTCCTTTCAGTAAGTGTGTGTGTGTGTGTGTGTGTGTGTGTGTGTGTGTGTGTCTGATGGTTGAGGAGTTGAGGATGAAACAGAGCAGGCACATTTCCAGTCAGCACCATGCACATTCTCACACACACACACACACACACACACACACACACACACGGGATTAAAGAACCAACATCACAACAAACATCCATTACTTTTGTAGCACCTTTCCCTTTTTTCATATAAATACAACACTGACAAGGATATTAAATGCACCGTAAAAATAGAAGTGCTACAAAGAGCGCAGGATCAAAGATCACCACGTGGAGCACAAGCCGCCAGACTTAGCAAACCTAAACTTCACTCGGCTCAGGTTCTGGAGTTCTTGGCCCATGGGAATTCTTTCGAAGATTTTTTGGAATAAATCTAGAATGCCTGACTTGCTTTACTGTAAGTCTGAAACACATCAGAGGATGAAAATTTAGGCCACATAGACAGTACTGCCACAAGATGAATACCCTGCTTTCTGCGCGCAACACGCTCATTTATTGATCCTCTTCTGATTGTAACTGTTGACTGGAGGGGAGAACTGCGGTAGTAAATGCACTTTAGATTGTGTTTGGTTGGAACATGTGTAGATTGGAAATCATTCCTCTTCACCAGTAAACTGTGTGTGGAAAGCACTAGCATGTGCTCTCTTTTAACAGGATAACTCATTCAGCATGCGCCTTAAATCAATTAGCCAATATTGCACTGTTTTGAAAAACATGTGAATTGTGGGCATGTGAAATTTAACCATTCCTATATCTTCGATGTCCAAAAAATAAAAAAATAAAGATCTGTAAAATGTGTGGCTCCATTGCAAGTTCAGTAACTTTGGTAGGCGAGCGACCCTGCAAGTTATTACTAAATTTTATGCTAAATTTGCATACATTAAGCCGTGCTGTTTCTGTTTATCTTCATCTGTTGGCTCTGCAGTCAAACTGCAAAGTTACAAGTAGTGCCAAATTTAAACTGAATTTGGCCATTTGTCTTTTTTTAATATATTTACCATTTTAATATCCATCACTTTCCTTGCTTCAGTAATTCAGAGAAAGGGGATAAGTTGTGAAATGAGCGGAGGGGGGTTGGCTCGCTTTAGCCTTTAGTTCATATTATCTGGATATCATATCCAAACACCATGTGCTTTGAGTAAATGCCTTTTTGTTTAAAGTTGAAATGCTTTATTTGGAACAGTAATATATATGACCACAAACTTTGAAAAATGGCAGAAACATTGTTGTCACCTTCTTTTGGAGTCTACAGGGTTAAAGAACTATGAAAATATAAAATATACAAACAAATACTAATATCATGTAACAATATTCTAGGTATTTGGACAAGCCCTACCAAAGCTTAAAAGGAAAAGGGAAGTGTTTATTACCTAGAATATATGTTAGGTAATATTTTTTCAAGCAATTTAGAATCATTTCAATTGTCACAAAAGTTTTACGCTATGTAAAGGACAGTTGTTTTGTTCAAACAATGGTGATCGATTGCATGTATTTCTTCTTATTAAAGTTATTGTTTTATTTTGATTCATTTTTTTCTGTCTCCACTTAGGTGCATGGCCTGGAAAAACAAGTAAGCAAATCTCTGGATTATCTGGAGCTAGGCGCAACACGGCCCATGATGAAGACCCTCCCGTATGGTGTAGCCGATGGAGGGAGGCTGGAGGCACCAGGAGGAGTTAAGCCAGACATGCAGAAGCCCAGGATATACCCCCCTATGGACCAGATTCCAGCAAAGCCCAAACCACCCTCCTACAACTTCCACTACCCTTATGACTGGGCTAAGAACCAATCACAGTACCTGGACCAGACGGGCTACCGCTCCAAGCGCAAGCCTCCACTCAAAACAGCCATGAAGACCAAGAAGATCTTCGGCTGGGGAGACTTCTACTTTAACGTCAAGACCCTGAAGTTCAGCCTGTTGGTGACAGGAAAGATCGTGGATCACGTCAACGGCACATTCACCGTCTACTTCCGCCACAACTCCTCCAGCCTCGGAAATGTCTCCGTCAGCATTGTGCCGCCCTCCAAGGTGGTGGAGTTTGAGGTCCTTCAGCAGCAGCAGAGCTCTCTCCATCAACCGGAAATCCAGTTTCACCAACCTCACCAGTCCACCATTGACCCCAAGGACATCAAAACCTTTAACTGTCGCGTGGAGTACGAGAAGACCAACCGCTCCAAGAAGCCCAAACCCTGCCTGTACGACCCGTCTCAGACATGCTTCACTGAACATACCCAGTCCCACGCCGCCTGGCTCTGTTCCAAGCCCTTCAAAGTCATCTGCATCTTCATCTCCTTCTTCAGCATCGACTACAAGCTGGTGCAGAAAGTCTGTCCAGATTACAATTTTCAGAGCGAACAACCTTACTTTGGATAAGTAGTAGCAAACTGATGGAAGGAGAGGGTTGATCGACCAATGGGATGTTGTCATGTGTCACATTCTTGAGATTTTGTTGGAGAATGTGTAACAAGAAGCGGTCAATGCGATGGACGCTCAACCAAGAAGCCTGGAGGAAGTTTTTTTTGTTTCCTTTGTATATACTGTAGACAAAACCAAATCAGTTAAGCTATTAATATTTATTTGGCTTTCTTGGTTGACTTATGTCTGTTTGACTGTTAGAAATAATTTTGGAAGAATGAAAGGGAACGTGGGATTTTTTGTATCGTTCCTTTGTATGATCCTGCACTCTCTGAAGTGTCTTGGTATGAGGGTCATATTATACCGTGTTTGAAATTGATTGTATCAGCGTCGGCAACCAGGACTGCACCCTGTGCTAGCAGATAGTTGTGTTTCATACTTTAATATGTCACATTATATGTGTGGTTTAGGAGCCGAAATCGAAGCGCCTGCTGCATACAAGCTCTCCCAGCATTATCTCATTATCATACTAGGCACCGTTTTAGTTTTGCTGCCACGTCAGTCCTTGCTTATGAAATGTCTCACAGCTGCATAGTTCTTCTTCCCACCCATGAACAGGTGCAAATGTGATGAGAGACAAATAGAAATTATTACAGTCTGCTGGGACGTAAAGCAGCTCATCTTCACAGGTATATTCAGAGTGTGCATCTTACTCATCTTACCCTTAGGCACGTTGTAATCCTTGTTTAGGGATGTTTTCTATTGTCATGAGACGTTTTCGCCTAATGCTTCATATTGTCGCTGTAGGGACAACATCTTGTATTCCATTTGTGTTGTTTTGTTACTATTCTTCTACATTATTTACAATGTTGGTTAATCAGTTGTTATATCAACTTAAGCCCGTATTTCCTCCTCTTGTAAAGTCACTTTTTTTGGTGATTTAAGGTTTTGTTCTGACGGTGACAACATGCACCCGAGACAGCTTCCATATACAACACCATAAAGGCCGCTGCACAATGGACACAACACGCATTTCCAGCTATGTGCAGCTATACCACATACAAAGCATCACAATGAGTGCTCTAATAATCACATTCATTTTAACATAAATTTAGTGTGAAAAAATACTTGTAATAGTTTATGAATAAACTACCTCTTTACAAACTGCCTGTTTTGGAGCTGAAAGATATTAGGTGCGACTAGGCAGTGACCTCAGCTGTCATAACATTTGACCTTACTGTCTTTCTCTGTAAATTTCAAGCCTTCTTTTCTTCTTTGGGTAAACTCTAGGTTTAATTTAACACAATAATGGTGAATTTGGATCAAACTGAACAGTGTTGGAATTGAAGTTGTTGAGCACTGTCGTGTACCAACTCCAGTTTGTGCACCTTCATAAAAAAAATAAATAAATAACGGTGCAATTTTAATTCATTTTTTTGCCATGGCGTAACGGGTCCAATGTGCAGTGGCCTTAACTCCACCTTCAAAAATAAAAGCTGTTACCCAGTGTTATTCCATTTTAGAAAGTTTAAGGCCTTGTTTAGGGGGGAGAGGTTCACATTGCATTTTTCTGAAGATGGAAACCAAAATTTGAGGTGCACTGCATGGACATAGTTTCTTGGGGGTTTAGATTTTGTTGGGGTTTTTTTTATTATTTTTTTTGGAACACTGCCTCTGACTGCACATTTCCCAGTTGCTAAGAAACAGCAGCACTGTAAGTCGTACTACCCTTAGACATAAGTTTACTTACAACTATTAACTTTTAATAGTGGTTCTGCTAGAAAAATCAAGCTAAACAAAAATACAATTTTTTTGTTTATATCATGCTTTCATTCTGTGACGGACTGCTACCACTAATTCCTCCATCACTACAGTTGTCCGTGATGCCCCACCTCACCTTTGGTCTGGTGGGTCTGCTGAGATAAAAGGCTCATTGCTGCTTTGGGTTGAATTTTTTCAGCCTAGGTCATTGGAGAGCTTTTATACACGGGGTGCTTAAAATGAGGTGCTCAGCAAGCAAAACACATCCCTCCCATTTCAAACAACTGGAAATAATCGTGTTGCTCTGCAACAAACACAGCCAATGTGAACCTCCAACCCCAGAAGACTTTTATGGGGCATTCCTTCCTCCCAGCTGTTGACAGCTGCAGGCAAAGTATGTTACTCCTTAGTTCCCTCCAAACAGTAGAGCATGCTCTTGGATTACAGTCCTAGGTTTTAAACAGTGTTACCTTAGATGTATCAGAAGCATGCATCTAAGTGAAAAAGTGGCATTAGGAAGAATCAGGGGTAATTAAAGCTGCTAATCTACGTATTCGGAAATGTATATGCATTGATACCCATAAGTAACCAATAAAACGTGACGTATGTAAAGAAGGAAAACACCTTTACCATGAATTACCTGTATGTATTTTCTAATGAAGGAACCTGTTCAAATCAACCTAATTATTAAAGTAAATATTACCTATGTACTCTGGCCTAAGCTTGAAAGACGCAAAAAAAATCGATATATATGGACACTGATGAGTTGCTGACACAGAAAGTGAGATATAGTCACGTGTCATCTTATTCTTCTTTATTTGATTCTCTTTTGTTTGCTCAGTAAAGCACCAAAAATTCATTACTGGACAACCGATCAGTCTGTGAAATTAAAAGGCTACTGAAGCAAAACAGAAATCGCAGGTCTGTGAATAAAGTATTGCTTGAAAATGTGTATATTTGACATTGGGAAAAGTATTGTGTGTAAATAATGTATCTCAAATAAATGATTAAATCTGGTCTGACTGGTGTCATGTCATTTGCAGATGTGTATCGAGGTTAAGGCTTTTACAGTAATGGGAAAGCGTTTACAGAAATGATTGACTATGTAACAGTTTTGTATCGGTTTTTCTTGAAAGACTTTTATTCTTTATGAAGGGCCTCATTGAACACACCAACCTCTCATTTACACCTTTGTCATTTACCTTAGCTTTTGGACCACAAGCACAAGAAATTTGTCAGTTCCTGGTGTAAAACCAATAATAATTTAAGAACTCAAACCCTTTAACCACTGCAAGACATCTTCTTTTTGTCTCAGACTCTATAATTCTATTTTATTGCACTGATTATTCTTTAAATATAAATGATTTCACTACCAAGATGGAATAAATCTACTCTCCTACTGGATAACAGCACATCAGTAACCTCAATTACCTATATACTTAGAAAAGTTTCAAATGACGAGGAATGGCTCTAATGGGCAAAAGTCTAAAAATGGATTAAACTTGGAGAGATGGTCAGCTCTGGGTTCTGATTCGGTTCAGGATCACCGTCTAATGCACCGTATCAGCTTCAAATGACTTGTTATACTGATATTGTTTTATTGAACATTGTTAGTATTTTTTAAAGTTATTCTTTAACACACAATAATTATCTGTTTACATTTTTATGTCCTCTTCCTTTGGATCATCGCTTTTGATCTATTGTGAATATAAATATAATTCGGATTTCATTTTTAAATAATCTGCATTCTGGACATGCTTGCATTTATTTACTTACGTATACATTTTTAACAGCATCCCTGCTGGACCTGCATGGGGCTTAAATATTAAAATAGTTTTATAAATGTATGCTATTCATACTTTTATTCTTCTGCTTCTGTGACTACATTATATATTACTGAAAACACAAGTTATGAGTGAAAAGAACCCCAGACACACACCATATCATTCATAAGGTAGAGGCAGCAAACAGAGTTGGGGCGGTGTTATGAAGTGTCTGTTGTTTATTAAATGATATGAGCAATTCTGGGTCATAAAACTTTCCCCTAAGTTTGGCTAAAACATTTTGAACCTTGACTACTACAGCTACTAGTGCTGCTAAAGACCTTATTTCATGAAAATGAACTAAAAATTAAAGGAATGCAGTTTCAGTTTTTAGAAATCATCAGGCTTTATCTGATGACCTGGAAGGATCTGGGTGTTCTCCTCTGCATGTAATGTAAGTATATACAGATATTAATGAATGGTTACTGTTCTTTAATCTAAGAACTAAAAGTGTTTTGGCCACATCAGTGTTTTACTGTTCTATTAATGTTACAGACACTGCCTGAGACATTGTTTGATGATGGTTTAGAGAAAAGGTTTTGGCCTAAAATGAAACAATAAGTCACATAAGTCTGTGGATTTTATCACAGGTGAGGGTGTTATTGCACACAACTCGAAATGGAGTGAAATCCAGTTTACCCATGATAAACTGACTGTGGCAATGGTTTATTTCTTTCATGAAATATTAGACAATATAAAATATGACAGAAGCACTATGAGCCAATTATGTAAGGTTTTATTAATAATATTGGTGATAAACAACTCTTCAGCCAAGAAGTGTATTTGTTTTAAAGTATGTAATTATTGGCAAGCTGTCGAAAATGTCCAGGGTTCCATCACTTTATTTTATAGTCATTTCATGAACTTTTTATCTTCTTTTCCTAAAATAATGATCATAATAATATAGCAGAATTTAGTATAGTTGTGTCTCAGAGGCTCTTATAATTCCCTATGAAGTGGATTAGGAATCAAACTGACTCCTGAAACCGAATACTGTACTGCATAACATGTTTTACAAAGCCATTAGAGATTCAGTCACATGAGCACAATTTCATACTGGAGGAACTGTTCACTATTTGTGGAACGTACATAGTGCACTATAAAAGAAGTAGGGAGCCATTTGGGATTCAGCCAGGGTTTAGTGTTACTAATGGGAAATCTAACAACATCATAAACTTGTAAGTATGTAAGCAATTCAAGTTATTAATATATATA
>JBBPDB010000108.1:19336842-19350853 GCA_037974465.1 Brachypetersius altus | reverse complement strand
GTGTGCGCAATTGTAATTCCACCACTAACCCCTGATTTAATTTAATGAAGGACAGCTTGAGTCAAACCAGGTTTTCTGATGGAAATTCTAAGTAATGGACTTCCACAAGACTCACATTGATACCCTGTACATAAAAACACTAATTTTTGTGCAAAGTTGTTTGTGTTTATTCCTGTAAATAACGAAAACTATTTTTTTAAAAATCTATTTTTTAATTATGAGGCTAAAAGACAACTAACAGCCTAAATAGTTCACAGTCTGAAAAAAACTTTCATTTAAATAAGTGAAGGTGACAATCTGGTCCTACGTGAACACACCACAGCACACAGTGTGAACAGCACGAAATACTTCCTCTGCATTTAACCCATTCACCCTTGCTCAGGGTACCCCAGATGTGCTTGGCGGTCTTGGGAATCGAACCCGCGACTTCCTGATCTCAAGTATGTAGTATATACACAGTATATAAGTTAGGAGTTGTTTATGCAGCTAGTTGTCTTTTAGCCTATTCATCCTTGTTCTAGTTAAGGAAATGCACTGTCAGCACTCAACTGGCAACAGCATTACAAATATTTATGTTAATTTCTTTTGAGAAAAAAAAAAGCTTTTCTGGAGAATTCCCTGATTCTGAAATGTCTCACCTACCAATTATGTGCTTTATCTCATTTTGTATCCTGCCTTTCATTTGCTCAGAACACATATCAGAGAATATCAGCCAAGTAAAAATATCAACTAATTTTATTACACTTATTTAAAAGTGTTCCATTATAAGACTTAGTATTGACAGTAAAGTTGTAGTATTAGGCTGTACCGATTCGAAACTACATTTCCCAAGACCTCCCGCACGCACGTTGCTCCAGACTACCGCTGGAGTGTTGGAGAAACGCGTGCGGGCACTCAGAGATTCTCCAGACTCCACACAGAGGACCAGACATGCTTACTCTGGCAATTAGACAGCTTGCTCGGGTGAGTAAACATGCCTTTTTTTTAAATAAATACTATTAATGACACAATTATTATGTATTTTATGTTAGCTCGTTATAGTAAGTTAGCTCGCTAGCTTATGTCGTAACGTTACAAGTCGCGAGGCTGCAGGACAGCTTAACTGTATTAGCTTGTTTGCTAACTCTGGAGATGTTTTAGTGAAAAATAAAAAAGGCCTTTGTGTTGTAGTTTAACTGACAGGTTAATGGGGTTTTAATGTGACTTTAAAGACCACTTAAATGAGGAGGTAAACAGAGGTGTCTGTGTACGTGGCAGCAGGTTTAGCTTGCTAGCAGCTTGGACAGTGTTTGCTAGCAGAGCTACTGCTGTATTCATATAAACTACATTATTAAACACCTAAATAAAATTTACTGCCAAACTGTGTAAAAGCAAAAGCATGCATTATAAGCTGCGAGATGGCACAAATATAAACGTTAATTAAGGAGCAGAGTGACTGAAGTTTCAAACCTTGCAACCTTTGTACCTAATAATAGTAATACTAATAAGTAAAATATGAACTCCTCAATTAATTGTCTTTCAGCTAGACCTTATCCAATACCTGGGAGAGTTATAAAGCAGCCCAGTGTGTTTGTGTGTGTTGTTCAGAATGCAGAGCACAGAGTTAGAGGTCTCCTGTGCTGCAGAGTTGGAGTAGAGGAGTGTAATGATGATGCAACCGTGCTGTCAGTGTTTCATCAGAACCTGGGGGGCTGCTGTTACCCTACAGGCTTTCCAGACCACCCCACCCGCCGAACCCAGCGACCCCGGCCTCGGTTCACATGAGGGGAAAGAGCAGACTGTAATGCACTGCCCTGAGTTGGACTTGTGCTGTTAGAATGCAAGAAAGTGAAATATTTACAATGAGACTGTGGCTTTACTGGCCAAGTGTATCTGCACGGATAGGATCAGCCTGGAGCTGACTACTCAGCCCTGAGCAGGAACAGTAGCTGATCCAGTGACTTCCTTCGCAAATTGCAAGGGATAAAAAAAAAAAATGCATTTAAAAAGATATATTTTTACTGTCCAGCATGACGTCTCGTTCAGGATCACTTTTATCGTTAACATGCTTTATGCAATTACGTCATGTCATGCAATAAAAAAAGAAACTTGTCAGGTTTTGGTTTAGTAGTTATAGAAGTTTGACATGGTTTTTCTATATATTTTAACTGTAACATGACTTCCTTTGCAAATTGCAAGTGATAGAAACAAAAGTGCATACTTTTTAAAATACTGCACAGACAGGATCAGCCTGCAGTTACACTTGAACTGATGATTCAGCCCTGAGTGAAAACACAAGCTGTGTTTCCATTACCAAAAAAAATCAGAAGTTTTGGTTTAGTAATTAAAAATGGTTGTGTTTGACGAAACATAGCTACTCACTTTTCCTCTGGGTTTTATTGTGTGTAATCACACACATGCACACTTGCTTTTGAAATCGTATGTGCTTTAATGTTCTTAAACCTGATAGACAGCAAGCCTATTAGCTGTACAGGAAGTTTATTTATAAATTTTATTTTCAGCACTTGTTGGGCCAAGTGCAGAGCAAAATACATTATCAGCAAATGTTTGCCAACACAGGTTTACTTTTTTTTTTTATAGCCAGACATCAGAGCCATTTGGTTAATAAATAAATATCTAGTGCCATTAAGTACTGAACAGTAACATTGAGAAGAATTCTAATTTGAATGCAAACTCATTACTGGCGGTTTAATTTTCTACCTAGTGTTCTGACCCCTGGTGTCTCCTTGATTCTTCATAACACGAAGCAGTGTTCTAGATAATGTGCTCACTGGCTTCTTTTTAGGGTCAGCCATGGCTTTTATTAGATGGTTCACATGTTTGCATGCTTTTTCAATTGTGCAAATAAGTTACTTGTGACTCTTAATGTAATATAGAAGCGCGTGCATCTTTTTTGCATTTTGCCAGGTAAATGCTTTTATGGAAATTAGGGCATTAGTTAGTGTCCAGTTGAGATGAAAAATGCATAGTTTCAGTGCCATTGTTTTTTTTTGTGAAGGGTGAGAATCAAAGCATAAAGTCTTCCAGAAAATTCTGGCCTCAGCTGGAAAGCACACACACACACTATATTAGATCTGCTGATTTGCTATATCAGCAGACCTTTACTAAAGCTCCTGTTTTGGTCACCCCTTATATTCACCATTGAGTGACTTCTGAAACAGTCATTATTAGGAAATGAGGTCACTTAGCTGAATTTAGGGTGGCTGTAGCTGTTCAGTGGATCTTTTTGCCAAATTAAGACTGTGTTCCTCCGCCAGAACAAACAGATCTAGAGCCAGATTGACTCCAGTTGAGTGGAAGAGAGCACCCTGACTCCTACCAGGCTGTTTTTATTCAGAGACTGGGGGATAGTGAAACAGGTTTATTCAGGATGTGCAGCAGACAGTGTTTTCTACGCTTCCCTTGTTGGCCTCTCCACCTGTCGGTCCACTGCCTCTTATCTCCTTTCTTTCGTAAGTGGTGCTGTTAACCAGAGCACTCAATAATGAACTACTTCTTGTTGTGTTTGCATAATATGGTGTTCAGAAGAGGCAAAGCTCACCTCTGTCTCTGACCAATGAGATGAGTCCTTTGTCGGCACACCCCCAACCCTCAATGCGTGGACTGGAACTACGAAGCTAATGCAGTTAAAAAGTAATGAAGGCTTCTACTCTGATCCTTAGTATCATGCAAACTGCTTGCCTAAATCATCACACACTGCAGCGGTAAAAGGGAAATTTCTCAGATTTTGTCAGCATAAAAGTGTTGTTAACATCATACATACATCATTTTTAATTACTAAAACCTAATATGATCAGAGCATTAAAATGTGAGTTTAATATGTAGTAATGATGGTAAAATAGTGGTCAGTCTAGTTTCCTTTAGGAACAATTTTACCAAAACTTTCTCAAAACTAGTGAAAAACAGCATTACGCAACATTTTCATGGTCATTTCCAGTAATAACATTCTGTAAGTGAGATTTTAGTGGCTGTTCATCTTGTTGGACATCTGGTTCCTTTGGACCACCACTGTGAACAATTCTTGTTTCTTTAGATACTTCCAAAAATTGTTAAATTCTTTTTTGGCAATCTCTCTTACTTGCTTTTGTGGTTTCTGTGACATTTGACTCACTTTTTTCTGTAGAATTGTTCTTACTGATTTCTTTCTATGCCATGTACTTTGGACAAATGCACAAAAGTACTTATTGGCAACAGCAACTGTTACCCTGCATTAATTATCCTATTAAACTGGAAATACAGCAAACTACAAGCTATGATAGTTGTGTGTGTCCAGGTCAGGTGTGTAATAAATGTGTTGGAAGCCTTCAGGAAGAAACCGCAGCCTCCTGCCATAATATTGGTCTATTTATTCCCTATAATTCCTTTAAGATGTCCTTATTATCTGTAGCCTAAATTATGCTGAATAGTTTTTAACTTTGTGAATAGAGATAAGCCATATTTGTCGCTTGTAGATGTGAGGATACTTAATAATTGATCAGATCATATATTTTAATGATTTCATCTCTATTTTTAGCCCCGCTGTGCCTCAGTCCCACTTTTGCGAAAGTGGGTGGAGGGATAGGGTCGGGGTGGGGGGTGAGTTGCATCTGCCTGAGACGGCATTGGCAGGACGCTGCCGTTAAATCCGGCAGCCAAACTGATTGAGCAGGCACTTAGAAATGCAGAGTTAGTCTAGATGCATATTAAAAAGATTACTCCAGCACCCTCCATGTTCCTCTGCTTCTGAAGCCGCTTCAGTTCGAGCTCCCTCACTTTTTCTTTCACTTCATCGGGCCCAGATGTGTCCCATCATGCACCAGTGAACGCAGTCTGACAGGGACGGATGCGTTCCAGGATCGCTCCTTGTGGCCGACTCCATCTCCAGGATTACGGCGATAATGTTCCAGTCTCTGCGGGAAATTGGCTTTCCACACTCATGATTGTTCCGTGTCACTCGCCTTCAGGCTGGAAAGAGCCGAGTGCTAGAGAGTGAGGGCTTAGGCCTCCATCTCTCTGTCTCTCTTTGCCTCCTGAACCTGCCCCATGTGTCATCCTTGGCCAAATCGGTGGTAATTTGTAACGGCCGCTCACCTATTAGTCACTGACAAGAAAGAAAAGAATGTGTGTCATTCTGACTGATCTCTGCGGCCTGTTGACACTCTTCTGCTCGCCCCTTCCTTCGTTCCGCACTCTCTCTCCGTCACCTGTGTTACAAGGCTGATTGTCATAGGCGAGACCTTGATGGACAGCAGTCATCTGTAAAATTGACTCCTTCCCTTGGACACCAGAAAATAACAAAAAATAATAAGTAAAATGAAATGATTTTTTCTCCTTCCCCCCTTCTCTCCATCTCTCTCTCTCTTTCCCTCTCTCTCTCATATGCTCTTTCTCTGTTTCGGGGTTACTTTCTTATGTGAATCGGGGTTGGTGTAGAATTGGGAAATGTTGAAGTATGTTTGTGTGGGTGTGTGTGCCTGGTTGTGTGTTTGAGCTATTCTCGTGCTCTGTGCCGCTACAAAGTTCCCACTTCAAAGTTCACCTTCAGAGCCTGTTATATCTCTCGTTCCAAATATAGTTCCATGACAGATCCGGTCCTTGTGTCTTATCAGTTCTAATTTTCATCTTTCTTTTTTTTCCGTGCTCAGAATATTTTAATAATTATCATCTGTAAGTGTTGATAATGCTCCAGAATAATTTGTGTGCATGCTCTGGAGTTGTTGCTAAGCCTACAGTCTTCCTTGTGAAAATGAGGGGCTGCACAATAAATGATTTATTTTCATTATCATGACCAAGTTACAAGCACCCAGCGATGGTTAAAAACTCATTTATCAGAGGATGGGTGTTGAATTGATATTTGATGTTGTTTATAGTGTTCTAAAAGGGCCGATCAACAACCCAGTCCCTGTCTCATACTGTACATCTCCTTCCCCACCACCTTCCAGCTCTAGTTCCATTAGTAAACTGTGTCACCGCTGAATAGTCATTATTTTTCCTTGATTACTGTTTTGTTTTAAACATTGTGTGATGAATCAAATCATGGATGGAGTGTATTGTTACACTCCCTATGTGGAGCATAGCAAGACACTGAGATGTGTACGAAGACTAACACATTACAGATGTAGTAGAAGTGGGCTGCCTGCTGGGCAGCAGTATTTTCCATCCCATTACACCAACTGCTAAACAACTGCTAGGGTTAGCTCCTGTGATCATAAGGTCGTGGGCTCGAATCTCAGGGCTGCCATTGGCCACATACTTCAGGTTTCTTATAGTCAGGCTGAACTAGGTCGCTTCAGAGACCATCAGGCAGTAAAATTGAGTAATTCAAAAATTATTTTCTTTATTACCAGATTAAATACACTTTCATAGTCAAATTAAAGGAGACGATATACTACATCTACAACTTGCACTGAATAGCATTTTTTTTTTTTAAACTCCAGAGTTTGAATCTGTGGAATAATTCTGTTCAATAGTGTATGATTTACTTATGCTGATGAGTAATAATAATGAAAATGATCAAGTAGATTTTACATGGTTTTTCATTGCAGTAAACACAGGGGCAGCAAGTGAATTTGGGACTTTGTTTCTGTCAAATGAAAAGAACTACAAAAAATGTATTGTGGCTTAACTGTTTGCCATGGTTATCTCAATGTGTTTCAAGTATATTGGAAGGTATAATTACACTGTGTAGCAATGCATTTTCAGTGTAATGTATAACCTAACTAAAATATTAAACTGTTTAGTTTTTCACTCCTAGTTTAATTTTAAAAAATATAACAGTATTCATTGCAAAAACGTACAATATTGTAGTGCATCTTCAATCCTATGGAATGCAATTATCAGTATATTTATGACTGGATTTGACAGATACAGCCAGCTGCTGGACGTCTGTGCACACGCTCACAACTCTGGAGTTGTTCATATCAC
The DNA here is from genome assembly GCA_037974465.1 of Brachypetersius altus. Lineage (NCBI taxonomy): Eukaryota > Metazoa > Chordata > Actinopteri > Characiformes > Alestidae > Brachypetersius > Brachypetersius altus. The sequence goes on along the minus strand of JBBPDB010000108.1, from coordinate 19,343,950 downwards.
ACACATTTTTACACTTCTTTCCACATCACTCGTCTTCCTTCTGTATTGCAATGTTCTCTGTGTCCCCAGTGGAGGAGTAGACAGCAAAGGACAGGTCCCGTCAGAGACTAATGACCCATGTGATATGTGTGTGTGCCTGTATGTGTGTGTGTGGTCATGATTTGGCCCCTGAGAGACAGCCGGGCGCTCCCTGTCCCACGGCTGGCGCGGAGGGCGCTGGCGCTGACAGAAGGCCAGAGGAGCTGTGCCACTCTACTGCCCATTACCGCGGCAACACCACTTCCTCAGGCACCCCTCGTCCTGACCCTGCATTCTTACTCGAGAGGGAGAGGAGAGCAGATTGAGCATATGTGCATGTGTGATTGTTCAGTTAGGAGGAAACTGAATCAGAAAAGTAGCATCGGTCTGTATACTGATCAGCCATAACATTTAAAATCACTGACAGGTAAAGTGAATTGCATTATCTTATTACAATGACTCCTGTCAAGGAGTGGTACATGCCAGACAGCAAGTGAACACTCATTTCATGAAGATCACAAATCGGGAAGATGGTCAACTGTAAGGATCTGGGTCACTTTGACACAAGCCGAACTGTTACTGGACAACTGCTGCTGTAGTAGAAACTGCTGAAAAACTGTGTCTATAATAGAAAGGTGTCAAAACACACAGTGCATCATAGCTTGCTGCTGATGGGGCTACTTGCAATAGGCTTGTGAGCATCAGAACTGGACCTTATTTAATCAAAATATGAGCTGTGTGTTTATGAAAAAGTTTACATTTACGGCATTTATCAGACGCTTTTATCCAAAGCGACTTTCAATCTCTAACTACAGGGTACAGTTTCCCTGGAGCAACTTGGGGTTAAGGGTCTTGCTCAAGGACCCAGTGGTGGTCTGTTGAAGGTAGGATTCGAACCCAAGACCTCTTGGTTTGGAGGCAAGTATCCTACCCACTGAGCTACCTCCACCCCTAAAGTTGTTTAATATTGAGTATCTACTGACATTAGGGATGTTAGATCCATTAAATAATAAAATCATAATTAGAAATTCTGAATGATGGGTCAGAGTGCAGGCTCCTCGTGCATTTAAAGTGGTCACAAAATCATGAATACTGCTTATTGATTTCAACATTCTTATTGATCATTGCCAATAAATTGTTAAGCAGTTCAAGTCCTAGAAGTAATAGCTAATACTTATCCATCATCTGAATTGCTTATATTTAACCTGTCCCAGCAGTCTTGGGGTGAAAGACAAACCCCACATAGAAGGGATCCCTGGCCCCATGGCCAAAAATCCAGCCTAGGACCTTCTGTGCTGCTGTGTCGCCCAGTATAGTTGATCCATTAAAATATCCCTTGATTGGCTCTGATATTGACATTCATATCTTAAATGGAAATTTATATAAGATTATACAAGATACTTTAGCTTCTTCACTGAGTAGTTTAATACATATGTGTCATCTTTCAGTCACTAAAGAGTTTTCACTAATGGCTGTAACCTGTGGCATCTTCTTAACCTTCTTCAAACTCAGCCATTTGCCCTTGTGCCTGAGCTGAAGTAATGAACGTCTTATTCATTTTGTCACATACCCTGAGAACTATTATAACACTCATTAGGGTTATTTATTTACTCATAAGAGTTACAGTATTTACCCATTATATCACCAAGACACTGTAGGCACCCACCTCACCCTGCAGCATTATGGCCTCTGATGAAGTGGCAGAGTCCGTTCCAACCATTGGTGCTCTCATGCTAGGCTAAGCCCATTTCTCATACATCGTCTTCTAATGCTCCCACATCATTGAGCTAATTGTTTTTTAATAACGTTTTTTAAATGAAGTAGTCCATCACACTCCTAGCCTCCCATGGAGCAAGGAGCATCGGTGGCTTGGAAAAAGGGTCGAGCAGGGGGTCCATTATCTTTATTACTGTTATTTATGAAGTACTTGGCTTGCTTCATTTATTAAGTACAAACATCGTCTAGGCAATTTTATCGTAAAACACAAATTTCCAAGAAAATACAGTAGTCGTTAGTAAGCCCTTTTTGTCCATAGGTGGAGCATAGCTCCTGAAAGAGGAACAAATAGAGACAAAACAGCTGAGAAATGTCAAAGAAGCAATTGGTTGTTGGTGTAAAATTGTACAGGAGAGCACAGCAAGAAATGAAAGGGAAAAAGCGTGATGGAGAGGATGACCTGAAAATGAGGCCTGAACTGACAAACGAATGAAAATAACAGAACAGAACAGATGAAGCTGAGCGTTTTGTAGAGCGAGAGAGAACTGATAAAGGCCTCATGCAAAGTGAAGTGTGTGTGAGTGTGTGATTAGATAAGAGTTGTGCTGAATTTTTGCCCTGCTTAGTGGAGTCCTGCAATAAAGTCTGATCAGTACTGCTGACTCTGGCATAATTAACCCTCCACACTGATTATTATATCTCCCAGCCAGCAACAACTCCCCCCACCCTCATGTCTGTGGATGAGGCTATTCCACCACCAGTCTCAACTGTTCTAGTGTTGGCTCTGCACATCAATGAGCTCACGCAAGATTCATTTCAAACAATTTAAAATATATGTAAACTTGGTTCCAGATTTAAAAGATTCAAAGTCTAAAATGAGTAGGACTAGACCCACTCATTAATTTGCAGCAACATGATGCATCTAACAGTTTGTACGTTTGGTTTTTTTTCTTTTCTTTTCAAACAGCTGTTCAGAGCTAAGTTCCTACATTTTCTTGTGTTTATTAGTCTCTTCAAAAATAATCATTCTGAGCACTACTTCATGGACCTAGCCCATATGCTCCTTTACTTATCTCTTCCTGCTGTGCTGCTGCATTTAAAATGATTTTGGAAAGTATCTCCAATCTACCACAAAGAAATGTAATGTTGCTTCACCGTTCACTCTTTAAAATTCATTTGAAAACATTCATGAATTGTATTGGTTTAAGGAATTAATAAAATAAATATTCAAAATAAATATTAGACCAAAACTAATATATATTTTATTGCAGTGTTGCCAGATTGGCCAGAATCGTGCATTAGCAAGGTTGAAAATAATTGTTTACAAATGATTATTTGTTTTGCTTTGCATTCATTCTATCAAAAAACACAAGAGCAAAGTATATGGTGGTTATTTGATAAAATGAAAAGTAAAATATTCTCAATTCAACATATGTTTTTTGTGATTTGTAATAAGGACACTTTGTCTACTATAGAATAACGTCCTCAGTGAGTCTGTTCATACATTCAGCTTAAAGCTTTTTACAAGCTGTTTTAAATGATAGGATTTTTTTACTTGCTTCAAACATGTTAAATATGCTATGTTGATTCTTTGAGCAGCAGTCATAATAATGCAGATGTTGTATTTCTTTACCTAAAGCATCTGAGTCACAAAAGGCATGAGGAGCGAACCTTTCCTCCTGAAGGTATTTTCAGATGGTAGAGTGAATAAACTACAGGAGCAACTGTGACGTCTTGACCCTGATTGGTCAGCCTGTTCATAAACATATTCTGCAGCTTAGAAAGTCCCTCTGGCTCCATTTATAATTTTACACAGTGTTGCAGTCTGTTGGTTTCAACCTTGCTATAAAAGAAGGTATTAAACTCACTCGACTTAAAGTGACCTTACAATTCAAACCCTGGCAAACTCACTGATTGGCGTCGTGTGGCGACCCAGCACATGCACGTCCCTGACCCAGACCAAGTCAAGAACCATATTTAATACTGTGGGTTTCAATCCTAGTCCCTGGGCCACCCTGCCCAGCAGTGTTTCAGGTATTCATTACCTTCAGCACACTTGATCCAGCTCATGAAGAGCTTGATAATTAGCCAGTGGGCTGGGAGAAAGCAACACAATTCTGTGGCATCGGCCAAAGAAAAAACAAAAAGCCTTTGGAACCTAGTGTCTGAGCTAAATGGAATAGTAGCATCTTGTGCTTTCCTGTTCTAGCTGTCGTCTGAATTGCCTTGGAATGGTATAGGCTATTCCCACCCTGACAGACTAAGTAGCCCTTGTCTTCACAAATGCAGCATAACATCTTAATTTGCATTATTCTGCCTCTACCTTGGAAATAAATCTCATCGTGTTTACCTTGGAGCTCTTGGCTATGAAGCTGATGATTCTTTCTGTACTCTTCACCGTGAGCTCTGCTTGAAAGTGGGCTGCCTCTCCTTGGCTCTAAGATGAAAGCAGTGGTTTAATATTCTTTTACATGACCCTACAGTTAGCTCAAATTTATTTGACATTCCCAGCCTGCTGAAAGTAATGTTTCATCAGACTGTGTTGTATGTCTGTTGCATATTATAATTTTTCTACCTTTTTTTTTTTTTTTAATTACATTAAAGTTTTGTTTTACGCTCTCGTCTCAGTTGGGTTTCGCTGCATAAATAATTGAATTGATTTTCAGGTGTTGGTTTCAAGCAATAATGCAAAATAACAAATATGAAAGGTTTAAATTATTTGAATGAATAAACATTAAAACAAGTTACTTTAAAAATATTTACTCATAAGCCTTCTCAGCTGCAGCCTGTCATTTGGATGGTAAAAATTCTAATTTTTTTTTTCTGTGTGTCCATGTATGACCTCAGCCCCTGTGCCAGCGTGGCCCTGCAGCCATAAGAGCAGGCCTGAGGGGCCAGCACTCTGCAGCCGCTCGGGCAGCTGAACACGACCGGCCCTGGACTGGGCAGGAGAGCCTGGCCCAAGATGACCCCGAGATGTGGGACCTGTTGCTGAAAGAGAAGGATAGACAGTGTCGAGGACTGGAACTCATCGCTTCAGAGGTGAGCACAAAACACACATACTCTTCACAACTTCACTACTGACGTTTTCAAAGTCTGCTTTTGCTTTTAGATTGAGCTATTCCCGGAGTGGTAATCTTATTGTTAAGCGTGAGGAAATGTGTATTGCAGTGACACTTGATAGAAAAGATAGATCTGGAAAATCTGTAAGTTCTTGATTTGAATTACTACATTGTGCTGTTAGTTTTTAGGTGCCTCCACTGACACCCTCATTATTGACCAATATTTTCAGCTCCAGTTATCATACAGCTAGGCTACATAGTGCACCCAGCAGTGCCACTGCGCCTGACATACTCATAAAAGTGTGACCCATACTAACATGTCGCTGTACATCAGTGTAACTTTTCTGAAATGATTGTTTTTATGCATTATTGTAAATGTTCGAAATTCTTCCTGATTTGAGGTAGATTGTTTTCATTCTTTATATGAACAAAAATGAGTTAGTAGTAGTCCCTGTAATCAAATAACCCATGTGATTTAAGAGTTTTGACATATTTGGCAATGACTTGTTAATAGGCCATCTTGTCTCTTACTACAGTGCTGCTGTAGTCTGTAGAGCAAGATTTTCTTGCTTTAGTGATAAGAACGCCCCTTCTGATGTCATATTTTGAATGTGGGAACAAATTTTGAAAGGCTGGAATGAAGACACACAGTAAAAATGTATTTGTCCAGTTGGGTTTACCTAATACTCAAGAAAGGCCACATTAATCTCAATTGAATAATCTCACACCTTGAAGGTTCTGAGGCCAAGTAGGAAAAAGGGGTTATAGTCAGATAATACCCGAATCTAAATCACAGTCCAATACAACTCACCGTCCAAAGAACCCCATTCCATATAATAGAGAATGGAGGTTGTACATCCATGTAGGGGTGTTTCTCTGGACTGGTACACTTGTCAGGAGAGAAGAGAAAATGGAAGAGGCAAATACTGCAGCTCTGTGCCAAAAGTCAATGGGACGGTGACCTAAAACATGCAGCTAAGTTGACCACCCAGTGGCTGACGGAGGAAAAAGTGAATGTCCTTACATGGGCTACTTAAAGCCCAGAGCTAAACCTTGTTATAAAATTATGGACAGTTCTGTAAAGAAGAGTGGGCAGATTTTGCATGTTCTAGATGTGCAAAGTTGGTAGAGAAGTATCCCAACAGGCTCAAGGCAGTAATTAAAGCAAAAGGTGGTTCCTCAGAGTACTGACATAGGCGGTGTTTTTTTTTATCTATCACAATGACTTTAGATGTTAGTTACATATAGTAAATACAACTTGTGTTTTTTTGTGCAAAGCAACAAAATGTGAATATGTTGAAGGGGTGATTCATTTCCACTGTATTTGGAGATGGCCTGTTTAATCTTTTGGCTTTGTAAACTGGGCTAGCTAGGCAGTATATAGTCAGTGAGCTTACATAACTGCTTGGTTTGCTAACTGTCTTTTTCCTAAATTGGGCAGCTGGTGGCCTAGGGGTTCGGTAGTTGCCACTGCGTTCAGAAGGTTGTGTGTTAGAATCCCAGGACTGAAAGTGGCACCTCTGAGGTACCCATGAGCAAGGTGCAGCCCCCCCCACAGGCACTGTGTTCCTGACTGTCCGCTGCTCTTCACTTGGTGCTTTACACTTTATGCTTTTAAATTGTCATTACAATGGAGAGTATAGTTTAGGGTTCATCGTTGATGGCAGCCCACTGCTTCAGTTGTTGAATGGGTTAAATGCAGAGAAAGAATTTCACATTGTTCACACTGTGTGCTGTGCTGTGGTGTGTTCATGCGTGACTATAAGGGGGCACTTTGCTTTACTTTATTTCAGCTTTCAGATCTCTTTAGTAGTCCTTTTGAAAAGCTGACTGGTCTGAAATGAAACCCTTACCTCCCTCATTACATGGCCTTGAATGGGTGTACAAAAAGTACAGCTTAGAGAAGGACAAGCAGGAACAAAAGCCAAGGATGAAGTTGAAGCATGCAGGCATTTTTTATTATTGACACAAGCACCCGTCTGGGACTTGGGTCACAAAGCAGCAGTCATGATTCCGGTGGCACCTGTTGAGTCTGAGTTTGTCCTGGAAAGCCTGGAGAAATCTTCAGACTCCCTGCAGTCTGGAAGCAGCAGGAACAGATCAGTTGATGATTTTGCTTAAGTAGCATCACTCTTGCTGGATAGTAGATAATGGGGCTGCACAATATAACGCAAATTTACAGTCATCACGATATCAACATGCTCAATATACATATCGCGAAAGACTGACTGAATGGCAATAAATGGTGTTTTTCCAAAACTCTTCATCCAGTGCCACAGAGAAGAGGGCAAAAAAAATCACTGGGCAGTTTC
>JBBPDB010000108.1:19331713-19336742 GCA_037974465.1 Brachypetersius altus | reverse complement strand
GAATCTCTATATTGGAGACATCTATTCCATGGGATATAATTAAGTCTAGCGTATGATTAAAGCGGTGAGTTGCTTCACTTATATATATTTTTTTTCATTTGATTAATATGAAACATTTATAGGGCATGTTAAACAAACTGCACTAAAAATACAGAAAGTGCCATATTTTAGCTTGTTCTATGGGTTATATAGTTTCACTTCATTTGAATGGGGGTGCCCAAACTTCCACATACAACTATCACTGATAATAACATGGAGGACAACACATGAAGTCATATATCGTCTGTTTTATTTCAAGACTGAATATTTCCAAGAGGGGAGGGGCGAGGACCAGTTATCGGCAAAGTGACAGGACTACACTTACGAAACTTTGAGAACATTACTGGAGCCATGATCTGTGAACCGACTGCGAAACTCGCAGCCATTAATTGAGTGAGGCAAGCATTCACACTTCACATTGCAGATTTCATTCCATCATTGAAAAATATTCACCATGAATTGCAAACAGGGGTTAAAATAAGAATTCTGGTTATACATTTTGGTGGTTCGGACCAACTCTTGGAACACTTGTGCCTCACAGTTCTCTGGATCCACAACAGTGGTAGAAAACACGAAATACAAAAACATACAAACACATACAAAAAAAAGGAGTATGATTGAAATATGTGGAGCATTCCATTATATAAGTGCATCCTCTTCTGAAAGAATTCTTTTTTTGGGGGGCGATGCATATCTGTGGATTTGGTGTCCTTTTTAGGAGTCCAGTTCAAAGCAAACCTGCAGACGTTGGAAAGATGCAGCACCACAGCTGATCCGAGTGTTCAGAGGTGTCCACAAAACATTTGGTGACCAGATAATGAAACAAAAATGACAAGGGATAAACTGCCTGACAGAACCACACATAGTACCCGAGGCCTAATTGGGTCTAATTGCCAGTTACGCCATTTTGTTACATGACCGTTGTGAACACACCTCACACCCGTATACACAGTGTCCCCAAAAAAGTACTTGGACATTTGTTCAATATTTAAAAACATGTTATGTTGATTAGGGTCATCAAAACGAGTGACCTTTATTTTAAGCAGACCTTTCCAAGACATTATGGGCAAAAACTAACATTTTCTCCAGACTTTTTTTCCACACCAAGGTTTGTTTACAGTTTAATGTTGTGCTAAAAGTGTGAAAATTTATGAAGCAACCTAAAGAACTGAGGTTAAAATGCCTAAATAGTTAACCTGATGACTTTTCTGGGGCCACTGTGTGTCTCAGCAGGTTTTGGGTGGATGTAAGCGACAAACACAGAATTGAAAGTAGATGGCATCTATTAATGGATGGGGAATTCCAGCAATTATTGAAAAGTTCTACACTCATTGAGAGGCAAACAAAGACAGAGTGATGTGAAATGCTCCATTCTAGAGAAACCTTAAAGAATCAGAGGTGTTGACTGTGGTGGTGTAATGGAACCAGACGTCTTGAAGAATGAAATGCCTCTCACAAAAAGGTTTTACGCAAGAACACATTGAGACACTTGCAGAAGTTTTAAGAAGACTTTGGTCTAAAACCTATTTTAAATCCAGTCCGTGTGGAGGCACATGTGTTGTGAGGCTAAATAATGCCCCACAATGTATTTTTTCAGATGCACCCCTATTTTACCATTATCATAAGATGCAGGTACGCCAGAACGTACAACACAGATGGGCTGAAATGACCTAAAAAGTTAGTGCGTGTTGTGAAAAGCTGCACCTCTAGGTTTGGATGCTAAATTAAATTCAACTAAATTATAACCCCTGGTCACCACCATCGAGGAAGTCGAGTCCCCAAGTTTCTCGCCAATGAACCATTTTACATCTCAACCATTAAAATGAAACACATGTGCAACCCCTCTTATATGTGCCATGTTCTTATTTGGAAGTCAATAAAGTGATGCGTTTTCCTCATCACGACCTGAACCAAAACGCATACGTTTTCCACACGACAGTGTTAACGGTCTCTGCACAGCTTTGCACTGAAGTCCTTTTACCATAGGAAAATAAAGTCGCTTTGGATTTTCTCATAGAAAACACTTTAAAGAACATTGGTTTCTGAGGTATCCAGCTACCAGGTCAGGAGCATTCTAGACCAAGAAATTACTGCAATGCAAGAACTGATTGGTTTATCGCCTGGGTCGACGTACACAGCCCCTTCAGCACTAAGGGAAGAATTACTAACTTTTAATCATGCGGCACGTACTTAGTCAAGACAAACTGTACCCATCTAACCACCGAGCCGGCCCAAAACACACACACACACACACACACACACACACACACACACCTAAGAGCCATACACACTTGCAATGTCAATGCCGGGTCATGTGCAATCAATTGGGAGAAATTTGAACACAATTTCTGAAGTCAATTTCAGTCTCTCTCAAACATACACACACTTTTTAAAACACACTAGTTAAACTAGGGCCTGTATCATGTAGCGTGTTCAAATTGGACATTCCAGCTTCACAAATACAAGCATTAAATCCTTTTAGGACAGTGGTTTACAACATTCACTGTTTACCTCCCGTTAAGGATTAAGATCCTCAACTCATGACCAATTTCTGTTCCATATAATAGCGCAACGTCTAGGACAAACATGCCAATCCCTTAAAACATGGTGATGAGCAGCTTATCATACTACATCAAAATGTGGAACACTAGGTTTTATAACAGCCAAAAGCAATACTGTAGTAATAACACTTGATTAGGTATGTCTGCTTTGTTTCTACACTTACGGTCCATTTTATGAGCTCTACCACTCACCACTCACTCACTTAATGGGAAGGGAAGCGGATAAAAATGAGTGCAGAAACAAGGTACCTAATAAAGTGGTGTGCGCATACACAGCAAAGTTTGAACACCTCTGTTTGGATTCACATGTTTTTTGGGTTTCTGTCAATAGTGAAAACAAGTTCCCATCCTCTACAGGGAGCATATTTCTACAGGGAGTAAAATGTTCTGTAATTTTTGTACATGCTCCAGCAAATTAATAGTAATTCTGTATTAAATGTGCAGGAGTGTGCTCTTTGTAGAGGCTGTGTACTTATTTACACTTAGAAAAGCAGCAAAACATGAACCATACGACCAGGGGTGCTCAACCATTTACACGGTGTGTGTGTATTCCTGATATTCATGTAGTATTATTTGTTCAAAGTGGAAAGGCAATCCCTGATTGGTGAAAAGCTTGATCACTGAACTCTTTATGGAGCAGGTAAGCAACATCCATTACCATAATAACGTAGCCTGGCTGAACGACTAAAAAAGAAACCGTACTTCATGAGACAGGCCCCGACCCACTGCGTAATGTTCTAGCATTTAAACAAGGTCGCTGGGGTTCTAGAGTCGTTTCCTAATTCATATCAGAGGAATAAAAAAATAGTTGCATATTGTCTATACGTTTAACGTGTGCTTGCATAAACACACACATACATACATCCTTGTACCTCACATGTACAAAAAAAGAAGTGCTCTCGCTCGCTAAGTTCATCATAACACATAACACAATCACAAGTAAGGGCCATTTTTAGTGTGTCTGAACTAAGCTGAACATTAAGTGCTATAAGGGGAGGGGGAAGACATATCTTCATCAATATCCTTTACAAGAAATATGAAATATCCTTTTTTTTTAATAGTACTGCTCAGGGATATATATGTATATTTCTTTTTATATTATATTATATTATATATATATATATATAAGTGGGCATAGATTAATTTTTGTATTCTAGATTAAGCTCACTGTAATCTTGGAATTAATCTAGATTAATCTAAATTAAAATGGCTCATTTGAATTCTGCTGAAGCCCCCCCCCAATGTGATCCCAAGCCACCCTAAATATATAGTCATTATTCTACTATTTTTAAATTATATATCCCAACATTTCATACAAGATATCACTGAGTGCAGATACGCACTTTGCAAATAGAAACAAGACTATGGATTGAAATGAAAAATAATAAGTCTAGCTATCATTATTGAATTAAAATTATGTACCGGCTGTTGAAGCTGCAGTAGGTAGCAGGCAGGCATTAGGACCCAGGTGAAGCTACACACCTGCTTGTTAGCAAGTAGCAACCGGAGCCCGTTTAGTAACATTTCTCTGGTAGCGACATTTGTACTCAGAACAATACTATGAATGTCCATAACTGTTCACTGCTTAACTTTACTTGTTTCCTTAAGTGAAAGAAAAGGTTTGGTGAAAACTTTTCATCCCTCTATACACGCTAATTCCTTCCTACAACCCTGGGGGCTAAGTCCCCCTTGTCTTTCCGTCCTAGTGACGTCCCTGTTTCACAGTAGGCACACACACAGGTTCGAAGACTCGTGCCCGCCCCCTACAGTGCAATTCGGCTAGGTATACATCCATGCTAAAATATGGTGAAAGTCATCATAGCTTGCGTAGTATAGACCCAGCTCCCAACCCAACTTTGTGAATATATTAACGTTGATATTTTTTTTACTGTCCAATAAGAGGGTCACGTTAACGCAGCACTTTAACGCTGATAACAGCCCACCACTAATTGGAACACTGTCCGTCCTCTTTCTAGAGGGTTTTAGCCTAGACATTGACCACATACATTGACCTTCTGTGACCTTTTTTTGGAATCAGTGAAGTTGATGTAAAATGTTGTTTGATGAATAAAACAGTCTGTTTTTACTCGTGTGGAGAAAAGTCAGGTCACATTTTAGATTTTGGTGCAAAAATGTTGATCATTTCAGAGTAATTGTTCATCAGCCTTTCTTAACTTTCTTACCCATTTTCTGTGCTTTTGAGCATTTTTTTATGAAATGTTTTGGTCTTTTTAAGTCATCATAGTTAGACACACTTAAAAATTATTTATTCTTCTTTTATTCTACTTACTGTACAGAGTGTTCTAATTTTAACTTAAACTTCTCCTCTTAGTATACTTTTATTTTGGGTATATTTTTTTAGTTGTCTTATTTCCTTACTTAATATATTTTCTAGTCTGAGTATATTTTATTATATATTAATGTATTTT
>JBBPDB010000108.1:19321713-19329213 GCA_037974465.1 Brachypetersius altus | reverse complement strand
CATATTTTCGTAAGAAAAAGCTGATCTTGGAGAAAAAGGCTGTCACACAATTATCTTTTTCCACCTTTAACAAGTACATGTTAGGAACTGTAAATAACGAGTGTGTGTTTGTGTGGTGGCGGGTGTTTTATATAGATATTATGGTGGTGCAGAAGTGGTGGATCAGATTGAGCTGCTGTGTCAGAAACGGGCTCTGGAGGCATTTGATTTGGACCCGGTGCGCTGGGGTGTCAATGTGCAGCCCTACTCTGGCTCCCCCGCCAACTTTGCTGCTTACACGGCTGTATTGAACCCCCACGACCGCCTCATGGGCCTGGACCTGCCTGATGGAGGACAGTGAGTGACCTAAAAGTATCCATTCCCTCACACTCTTCTCTCCTCTACACCTATTCACATTAACCTCTGTCCAGGGGGTACCTCAGAATTTCACATTTTGAGAAACATTTTAAGTGGCCAAAAATAAAACAGATACATAAATATCCAAAGCAACGTACATAAATACGTTCATCATATCTGTGCAGTATTTTATGATGCATATTTTAATTGTGACTGACTGACGTATTGTACAGGAAGTTCTAGGGGGTTGATTTTATTGAGAATCCACTTGTTGCTGTGATAGAAATTTGAAAATGGTGTATGATATTTTGATTTAGAACTCCAGAAGGACAGAATGTGTAGGTGACTGTGGGCTAAAAAAAAATAATTTTACTGCATTCATAACCCCATATAGTTAAATTGTATTCCTTCATAATTCTGATTATGGTAGATTTCGCTATTTCTGTGTGCATGTAAAATCATGTTTCAGTTCTTTTGTTCATGTTTTTCCCTTGTTTATGTTTTCCCTTCATATCCATTGGTTCATATTTGTTTCTGTTCCTCATTTGTCCAGTTTTGTAGTGAGACATTCACTCCAACTAAACTCATTCAACCATAACTTCAATCAGTGGCTTCAGTGTAGGCAGTTCTCTCCTGTGCTCATTCTTTCACTGACTCACACACTCTCACTTACTCTCTCACTCTCTTGCCTAATGGAGAAGTGTGCATCTTTCTTGTTCATTTTGCTGCCCTGTCAGACCTTGGACAGTATGTTTGTGCTCAGTACTCACACACTGAGTATTGACTCACTCTCTGCGGATGTGAGCTAGTGAAGTAATGTCTGAGTGGACCACTCTCATCTGTACTCTTTTCATCCTGATTCTCCCATATATTCACTCACACACACATCTCTATCTCTCTCCCTCTCTCTCACTAGCCTTACCCATGGCTACATGTCTGATGTGAAAAGAATCTCTGCCACCTCCATCTACTTTGAGTCCATGCCCTACAAACTCCACGTAAGTTTGCTCTGTCTGCCACTTAAATTCCACGCCTATTTTTGTTTCTCTAATCTTAAGATTTCATTTCATTTGAACCGTCAGCATGTATTCAGTATTGTGCATGATGTTCTGTTGTCGCATTTTGTTTTAGTCCATGTATTAAAGATTAGCACTGGGCAGGACTGATGTAAATCAGTATCACAAAATTTACCCAAATGACTTCTGTTCTGCTTCTCTTCAGATTACACCACAGGGAAGTAAAATATTATAAAAATGAACCAAAAAGAACTGCTTTCAGCGAAGGGAAATTAGTTTGATGTTCAGTTTTACTGCGGCTTTAACAGTAGATTTCTGTTTGTTGCCTAAATTCAGCTTAAACTGCTGTCTGTTTAATTTGTGTCCACTTAGCAAGAGTCATTATCATGAAAACTTGAAAACTGTGTTCTCACCATGATCTATTTCAGTGTGTTAAAAATCATAGAACTGTGATGCTCTGTTTGTGTTGCATGCTAGGATGGGCAGCACTGGGGAACACTAGCTAGCTAAGCAGCTTGTCAACTAATTTGTTTGTTGTTTGTTAACAAATAACTTTTGTGCTTAGTATGATTATGCATGTCTCATGGGTTTAGTAATATTGAAAGGGTAATTGAAAAAAGTTTGTTTGCTTATTAATACCAGCATATGCTACTTAAATACTACATTTTGTGAAGAATGTATACTGATTTGTTTGTCTTCTTGAGACTTGTCTGTATTGACCCAAGACCCTTTTTGAGACTTGGGCATTAAATGTCGAGACATAATTGTTATTTGCAGCTCCGAAATGGGCTGCTGTGGGCAGCTGCACATCATGCCCAGTGTCAGCTAGAGGTGTATTATCTTATTGTATTCTAATTTTAATAAATCCACTGTAGTTTAACTGGTGTGTGTATGTACATGCATGTATGCACAGACTAGCCAGTGTCTGCTGGCCATTCTCCTGGTTGCAGAGTTTTTGGGTGATCAATGTGTTGGGGTGTGTCCTGTCTCCATGGTCTGCTTTCTGATGGATGAGAGGGCAGTCCCCTCTCTACGGGAGAGATAATAGGAAATCGACAGGCGGGCCGCGACCTCTCACACACGCACGTGCACACGTGTACACACACACACACACAGAGACCCTCAGAGCCAACGTCAGTGAAGGAGTGAGGAGATGGGCTAAGAATGAGAGATAGTTGGAGATTGGACATTACCTCCGGTGCAGAGTGATGGAGAGAGGGAGGGAGGAGTAGAGATGAGTTCAGAACGGGATGTTAAGCATTGTGTAATGGTGTCTTGTACAGCGGGATTGTTTTGGCTTAAAAGGCCATTTCATGGACAGATGGGTCTGATGTAAAGTGTTAAAATTGACATTTCAGATCATACCATTCATTACTGAGTCTTAGCTAAACTTCTTAGCTGAACAAAAACAATTTGTAAATTGGTGGTTTTTATGGTGCCACATTTGCATACGTCCTCCTAATTGCCCATAGTGGTTTTTGTTTGTTTGGGGGGGTTTTTTTCTTTCTTTTTTTCAATAATGTATAATTCTGGATATGGGTCTTGGACAAATGAACTGGAAATATGAGAACACATTTTTTTTTTCCAATTACTAATAGTTTTTGCTTCAGTATCACTTTTTTCCCCTGCTGTTCTCACACTGGTCCTCAGGGGACCCCCATGGGGTCTGTATTGTTGCTCTATCCATATATTTTCGAATGGGGTTGGAGCAAAATTATGGATGATCCGAGGATCCCTGAGGAACCACTGCAGTAAGCTTTTATATCAGCAGTTTTAGAGAAAAAACTTTAATGTCTTAGCTGCAGGAATCAAAGTCACTAAACAGCAGCTCCAACATGATGGTGGAACCAAACGTATGACAGTTTTTGCTGGCTAGGAAAAAAAAAATCACTTTTGTACAGAACTGGAGACATACTGTAATGCAGCAATGTTAGCAGTTGTCCATGAATTCAGATCTGAGACCTGCATTCTATCTTTGGTCATTGTGACCCACTCTGTGGGTTTACAGTGCACAGGAAAGGTCTCTTTTGTAAGTTTTCTTTTAATGTCTAGTCCATGTCAAATCTCGCTTCAGAGCAGCTCTATAGGATTTCTATAGCATTCCATAGCAATTTTACAGCATCGTTTCGCATCATTTCGCAGCCGTTACCAAAACCATCCCGTCTGATTACTCTGCACCTACATCGCTAGGGATTTTAGGTAACAGGCCACCACTAGTAAGCACCACTTTGAACACCAAATTGAAAAATAGAACACCTTGCAGCCTTAGTTGGGATGCCCTCAGTTACATTATTTGTCACATGAACGCTGCATGGCTTGTCATTAGTTGATTGTTTAGCACCAGTTTTGCAGCAAAGAGCAGGGAAATCTATTTGCTACAACTTCACCCCCATGCATTTCTTCTGCAATTCTTCTTCCAGTGCAAATGAATTTTAGTCCTGACACCATGTGAACACTTACATAAGATTTTATTAAGACACTCATTTACTTGGTTGTTTGCCTATTGAAAGGTATATGGGTTTATCTTACATGTCATATTATTATATGGGTTTTAGTGTAGGGTACAGCAATTAAAATTAGTGTATATAATTAGTATTGATGTAAAAAAAAAGAAATCTCTCTCCCTCTTGTTTCTTTATTCTTTATAGCCTCAAACAGGTCTGATCGACTATGACCAGTTGGAGAAGACTGCAAAGCTCTTCCGACCCAAGCTGATCATCGCTGGCACCAGTGCCTACGCCCGCCTCATCGACTATGCCCGCATAAGGAAGGTGCTACACACTTCTATCTCACAAGTTTTATCTCTACTTTGTCTTTCTATCCCTTTCTATCTTTTTTCTTTGCTGTATCTGCTCTCTCTAACACACGCATGTTCTCACTTTCTTACACTCTTTTCACACATTTGTTAAACTGTCTGTCCTTGACTTGCAAAATTTGTAATATTTTTCTGTCATCACATAGTTTATCCACACAGATGCTCTCTACCACGTTTTCTCAAGCACACGCTCACACTCGCACATTCCTCTCTTTTCCTCTTGCTCTCTTTCTCTCATTCTGTCTCTCACACACTCAGGCACACAGACGGTGTGGTGGTGTTGGTCTTATTCTGTCTGCATCACTAAGATGTTTTTAGCAATGTGTCATGTGTTGTTTGCTCATTAGAATAGCCCCGTCTGAGCCAAGCTCCTCAAGCCCTCTCAACTTCTTCCAGGTTCATATACGGTAAATTCCCGACAATCTCGGAGGTTACGTTCCAAGATCACCCGTGTATAGTGTATAGTGAAAATTTGTGATGTGTACTCTAAACTGCTTGTAAAATACAGATGTTACTGCTGTATATACTGTATACTATATTATATATACTGTACTGTAATTCATGCACACGTTTTCTTTGCTTTGCAAAGTCATTTTTTTGTATAAACAGGGTAAATACAGTGATGAATTTAATTTACAGTAATAAAAATAGAGTGCTTTAAGAAGAACAAAATGAAAAACACGAGAACACTCCACACGAGATGAATCACAGGGCAGCAGCCAATCAGCAACAAGGAGAAATAAAAAGCGTTCTCGAATTGGCTTCCGCCTACAGCTGTATTTGTTACAAAAGTAATAAATTCTATTTTTCTTAATAATGTATCTCTAAAATGCATGAAAAATTATGTGTATTGCCACGAGAAAAGCTGTGACGTCTGGGTCTTGTCCGCCACGCCCCCTCATCCTCACGCTAAGCAACGGAGGCTAATTCTGTTCAGGTGCGTCTGATATCCTTGCTAACCGAAACAAAAACAACCAGCACAAACATAAGGGGCGAGGCAGACGAGGCCTGGATGTGCCCAAAGCAAAATAAAATGTGGTTCTGTGGTTCGAACAAATGTGCGGGGATTTCCGCAAACAATTAATAGTTTGATTCTCAGAAAAAAATCTGCAAGAGGCTGAAGCCCCTACTGCTGAACCGCGAAGAAGCGGGGTTTACTGTACACATTTCATAATCATACATAAGCAGTTTTAATGTTTAGAAAATGAGTGGTGGCGTGCATGGCAGCTCATAATAACCGACTACAAATACTATCATTTATGTCTGGGTTATGTCACACTATTTTTATTCAAAGTCTAAAACACGTTCAAAAAACACTTGTAGTAACGAATTAGTAGAGGTGTGGCGGTTCAGCCTTTTCTTTTAGGTCTCTTCTGAGCAGCGGCTTGGTTTGTGTCATAGTTCATCTTGTTAAAAAAAATAAATAAAATTGATTGCCTATGTGACAATGTAGCCCCATGCCCTGTGTCAACAGTGTGTCTTGTTATGACAGTTGTGACATTCCCATTCAGCAGCAGCCCCCCCTAGCTAGTCAGTTGCTCACTCACGTGCCTCTTAAGATTCGTGTTTGAATAACTTATGTTTGGTCAAACTATTTTTCATGTATCGTCATGTAGTGCAGTGCAACTGTATTAAATTAAGAAGTCCAGCTGATCATTGGAATTTTATACTATGATTTGATTTAACCTTGGAATCCTGGGGCACATTTTATTAGTGATCCGAATCTAAAATTTGAAACGGCATTGGTAAGTGTACTTTGTCACTGCACACAGAGCAGCACACTCTCTCGGTGAGACCAAATAAATCTGCTGTTCACATGCACCACTAACCAAAACATTTAATTGTCAGCTAAAATATGGGAATATTACTTGCCTGTCTCTATATGTATCAGGAATGCCTGTGCACATATGGGCTGGAATCGCTTCGTCTCTAGAAAGTATTAAGACTGTGTATCCTATTACACCTGGCAAAGCTTATAGAATCACTCTTCATTTGTTTGTGTTTTCAAAAAGTCAACATGATCAGCAATTTAATAAAAGTGTTTTATGCCATATCTGTGATTGGCTTATTTACTATAAAGTTCCTCTATGTTTGCTGATGCTATCTTCTTTTTTTTTTTCTTTTCCCCCCAAGGGCTTGTTTTATTACGCTTTCCCTACCCTGTACAATCGTTAGTGACAATGAAAGGACTGTGTTCAACAGTGGTGTTCTATTAAAAGCTCCACCATTTAATTCTGGTCAAGGTTTCTTAATAGCAGCAGCTCTAATACAGTGTGTCTTGTTCTGCTACAGTCACTTATTTTATTGAATAGACCACTAGACTTATCGCTGTTTTTAAGAATAAATAATTTGCTTGGATGGACACGGTTTGTGGGATCGGACTGAGTGGTGGTGTAAGATCGGAGTTCTGCAGATCTTACATCGCCTGTAATTTTGCACAACATTTTGCTACTTCCTCTGAAAGAGTTTGGTGAGCTTTTCTTAACTGGGACCTTCTCCAGCTTTCCTGGGGCTACTCTTCACTTCCCCCTCCCTCCTTCTCTTTATCACGCTCTTTCTCTCATTCATTCTCACTCTCTTCCTCTCTTGTACTCTCTTATCCATCTCTCTCTGTGGTTTCCTTTTTTCCTCTATTCCTTTCATCCTCCCCTCTCTTCCCCTCTCTCCTTTTTGGATCTTTATCCTCTGTCTTCCTGGAGGGCCAGATTGTGTGTTTTCTGTTTGTTGCTGGGACTCTCAGTGGCCTGATTTCACTGCTCGATAAACACTAGATCAGCAACACACACACAGAGATTATGCATATTAAGCAATCTTGCATGAAATTATCAGTTGATAATCAGTTGGAAAGGAACTTCCAGTGATTTGCATTAGAGAGTCACTTTCTACAGTGTTTGTGTGGACTATTTTTCCCTAGAAAGCAGTTTTGTAATATGTTGAGTGTTTTTATGGAATATTTTTTCTGTCCATCAGGTACCTTTCACACACACACTCTCTTTCCTCTTCTCTTTCCTCTCTTTCTCTCATCTTTTTTGGTTAATTTTAAAGTGCTGTAATATCATGCTCAGATGTCTTTAAAAACATGTTTATTCATACTCTCTCTCTCTTTCTCCCCTCTAGCTGTGTACCGAGTTAAATGCATATCTGCTGGCAGACATGGCCCACATTAGTGGCCTTGTGGCTGCTAAAGCTATTCCCTCTCCATTTGAGCACGCTGACCTTGTCACCACAACCACACACAAATCCCTCAGAGGAGCCAGGTAGTGTGTGTGTGTGTGTGTGTGTGTGTGTGTGTGTGTGTGTGTGTGTGTGTGTGTGTGTGTGTGTGTGTGTGTG
>JBBPDB010000108.1:19308887-19321391 GCA_037974465.1 Brachypetersius altus | reverse complement strand
TTATTTTTTTATTTCTCCAGTACCGACAGCAGAACCGTTAACGTCAGAGCTTATCGGTCCCCCAGTCTTTTATAATTGGGCACCCGGTACCCATCCCTACTTTTTAGTACCTGGTACTTTAACAAATAGACAAATAGAGTAGCATTTCTGAATACTGCAGGTACAAGTTTCTCTTTGATCAATCATTTGTCTGTATTGTTTTCATATTTTGTTTTGGTACCTCCTCAGCTTGACAGAAATGTAGGTACAAAAAACTATTACAGCGTACTAGATACTAGGTTTGTCTGAATGAAAAACGGTTGGAACATAATAGAAAACCAAAGGCAAGTGCAGTTGAGTCAAGCTGGTACCGTGCAGCTGTAATGGAGCACTCCATACAGCATCATTATATGATGCCACACGTTACATATTATTCCAGATGGATAAAGGGGGGCTGTAGTCCTTCTGACTGAGATTTGACTGAACTGTGTGAATATGCAAGTGTGGTTAAAAAAAATTCTGAGTAAATAAATAACTGTCCCATATTCATTCTGCAGCAGCACACTTATTTTAAAGCCTTTGAAACTTAGACCAAGATACTAATCACCTACTGTGTTTTGGGAAAACTCTAATCATCTGGTAATCAGGTAATTGATTCAGTGAGTCAAGATCTTAATATTCGTATAATTAATTTGTATTAGACTGATTTTCCCTGTGACAGTGCAAGGCACACACTGCAGTTAATACAGATACTCTACACACACAACCTGTGACCATTTTTTTTTTTTTTAATTTGCTTTATTTGTTTCCTCAGGCCAGCTCCCCTATGTTCAGAGATTATATTGCACAGGTGATTAAGAATGCTAAGGCCATGGCCAATGCATTGCTGACAAAAGGATACACGCTTGTATCAGGTAAGAAAAATAAAACCGCTCACAACACATCCACACACTTCTCACAGGCTTCTTCTGTGTTCTCTTTTTGTTCAGGTTTGCTAGTGCAAATAGATGAGAACCTAAAGATTCTCTTAAGCTATTGGCAAAAGTAAGAAGCAGTGATGATAACTAGATAGTAAGATACATGATTACAAGACATAAGTATAAGAATACAATTCATATTTTACAAAGAAATCGGTCTTTGTTTGATGATGATGAGGGACTTGGCTGTGAAGCCTTTTTCTGAATGACTTAAAGGAAACAAAATCAGCGGTCTGAATTAAAGTCACGAAATTTCCATGAGTCCCATTGCCAGGCTGTGGTGCAACTTTAAATAGGCAGTTCATGCTTGAAAGCCCTTAAGTGTGGCTGAATTTAAGCAATTCTCCAGCTGTAATTCTGTGATGCCAAAGACACAGCAGAGTGTGTAATTATTTCTAGTTGTAGGATTATCTACAAGTTGTAGATCTGGTTGCAGTTGTTAATGCTAAAGGTGGTATAACCAGTTGAATTGCTTGGGCCCAGTTACTTTTTCACATGGGTGGTAGAGGTATTGCAATTTTTTTGTACTTCAATAAATGAAATCATAAAATAAAAACCATCTGTGTGTGTCTTATGTTACATTTCAAATGAGCATCCAGTTAGTGAAAGATGTGCAAAAACAGAGGCTCGCTCTTTCTCATTCTCTCGCTTTCTCTCTCACTCTCTTGATCTTTGTCTTTCTCTCAGGTGGAACTGATAATCACCTGGTGCTTGTGGATTTGAGGCCACAAGGAATGGATGGAGCTCGGGCAGAGAGGGTTTTGGAGCTCGTCTCCATCACTGCCAACAAAAACACTTGCCCAGGGGATAAGAGTGCACTTACGCCAGGAGGCCTCAGACTGGGTCAGTAGCATGCACACAGACACAAGCTCACTAACCTTGCCCTTAACACTTTCTGCTGTACACTAAACCCCCCACTTTAATGTTAATCAGCAGTCACGGGTTCAGTCCATTGCTGATTTTTTAATTTTTTTTCTTTCTGAGAACCGAACTAATAATTGTTTTTGCGGAACCCCCTGCAGCAACGTGCACTAACAGACTTCACAGCTTTTTTTCATGGCAATATATAATTTTTTCATGCAACAAATCATTAAGAAAAATATAATTTACTAATTTTGTAACATAAATATGAATGCAATTTACCGCTGTACACCGAGGCAAGAGGTTTGAAAGTAGCGAATCTGAGAACATTATTTATTTCTCCTTGCTGCTGATTGTCTGCTGCCCTTTGACAGTCCAGAATTTACCCATGGAGTGTCCCGAGGGTCCTTGTGTTTTTCGTTTTGTTTTTCTTAAAGCTCTGTATTTTTATTACTGTAGATTAATTTATTACTGTAGTTATCCTGCTTATACCAAAGAAAACGCCCATGCATGAATTACAGTACAGTCTATACAGGTGTAATGTCGGTATTTTACAATCTAGCACTGTTGCTTAGTGTAAAGTGTAAACTGTGCAGTACGAATACCTTTAAGTTTTCTTTAAAGGTAATGTATTAATCTGAGTTTAAAATGAAATTAAAGTGGCATTTGGAGGCATATTTAGGTTTTTACAATAAATAAGCCTTTTTTTTTTTTTTTCCACACCATCAGTTTTTCACTATACGTGGGTGCTCTTAGAATTTACTGCGTTCCTAACAGTTACCCTCTTGAACACCTTTCACTCTGACCTTATTCTCTTGTGTTCCAGGTGCCCCAGCTCTTACGTCTCGCCAGTTCAAGGAAGCAGATTTTGAGCAGGTTGTGGAATTCATGGATGAAGGTTTCAAAATTGCTCTTGATGTCAAGAAAAAGACCAGTGAGTTATGCAACCTGATTTAATCAGTTTGTATATTTTTTATTTTTCCCATAATACTTTGTTCGCATAGTAGTTTGGTGCCATAATTGTGGTGGCAGTGATCTCATATACACTTATACTTTATTTTTATTATTATTTTGATGTTTTGATAACTGCATTCTCAGAGTGAGGAAATAAATCCAAAGACCTCAAACTCCACAGATTATAGTATAAAGTCACTTGGCTAGAACCGGTGCCATAGAAGAACTGTTTTAGTTCCCTAAAAGATCATTTAGTAGTGTGTGCATACCCTTAGGTATAAACCGTTTTGCAAGGCTCTTTACCAATTTGAAGGGCTTTTTTTTAATAAACCAGTACATTAAAACAAGCAGAATGGATAGAATAGATTCAAAAAAGAACCATTAAACCAGGGAAAGAACCATAAATACATTCTTATAGTTCTTTGAGTGTGTATGGTCTTATAAAAAGCCACTACCTTTACTATAGAAACCTTAAATAATCTTTTTTTGGATGTAGACAACAGATCCTCCTAATGTCTTTTGATCTTCCCCCTCTTTTTTGTACCATACAGAAAAGCTGGCAGAGTTTAAGAGTTTCCTGTTGGAGGACCCGGAGACGGTGGCACGCATCGCAGACTTGCGTTACCGTGTGGAGGCTTTCGCCCGGCCTTTTCCTATGCCAGGCTTCCTTGACCACTAACCCGACTCAGAGA
The DNA here is from genome assembly GCA_037974465.1 of Brachypetersius altus. NCBI lineage: Eukaryota > Metazoa > Chordata > Actinopteri > Characiformes > Alestidae > Brachypetersius > Brachypetersius altus. The sequence goes on along the minus strand of JBBPDB010000108.1, from coordinate 19,317,928 downwards.
CAGACAGAAAGAAGGGGCTGAATCCACACACCCACATTGGAGACCTATGGCTTTCCTCGGCCAAGTGGACAGTAATAGGAAGGTGATCAGTATTCAGATAGAACATTAACGTCTTTAGTTTTTTCCCTTTTTGAGCCATTGTTCATCAGACACCTTGTTGGTAAACACAGAGTGAAATGTTGCTAAATGCTTTGGAATGGTCATGGAATCAATGAACAAATAGTTAAGTCTTTAAAAGACCTGTACGAGAAATTGACCGTTATGCATGCTGCAGGTTTTCGGAATGTTTTTGGAGTACCACTCCTGGAATCTGCTCAAGTGCCAGCAGGCTCATTTTCAGAGTGGCTCCATCTACACAAATTGATTTGTGTGATGGTTTAGATCAGGATGTCCAAATGTTGTGCTTCAGTGAGCTAGATTGCTTTTGGAGTGGTTTTGTCACTGGCCTGGAAATTTTGGCACTTTCTAAGTAAAAGCTCGCATTTGTTCATATGAATGGAGCCAAAACTAAAAACTGCACAAAAGTGCTTCAGTGGCAAAATCTATCCTGTGAAACATGACTTGGGAAGCTATTTCTGATCGTATTAATCCTAGTTGAGACTGCAGCTAGACTAATGTCTTTCAATTCTTTTGAATTAACGTGAATGAACATTACATTTGGACCAGGCAGCAAAGAACAAAAAAAATACAGACCGCACTGACATTTAATGTTTACATAATTTTTCACCTCTCATGTCTTAATAATGAATCGTGGAACAAATATCTGCCATGAATCTCTTTATGCCTCAGCATGAATTATTTTCTTTTCAACTTCAGCTACTGCTGCTTTCCAATGAGAGAAACACAAATGGCTATTTATATAGAAAGACGAAAAGCACACGTGTCTAACTTGTAGAGTCTAATATATGTAAGAGCTCATGATGGAGGTTTTTGTTTTAATACATGGGGAAATGGGATTGGGTGCGCAAGTAGTGCTATATTTTGTAACAGTAATGATTCACTCACAATAACAGGCCATTTTTGGTTGAATAGCTTATTAATCACCCTCACTTTCTTAACAGAAATGGTTATAGAGGACAAAAGTGTGATGTGGTGATGATGACCAAACTTTTACAGAACTTTATATTGAGAATAACAGACATTTCAGTGTACGTCTCGTCTTTTTCCTGTTCAAAAAATCCACCAGCAAAGCCTACAGTAGCCTCTGGAATTCCCCTTTACTCCTATCCCAGGTCCTGGACGCCCACAGGCGTGCACATTTTAGTGATTTCCCTGCTGTAACACTGACTTCTCAGTGATGGGATGTGAATGAGCTGGTTAGTTGAATGGGGTGTTGGGAGCTGGGAAAACGCTAGTGTGTAGGACAGAGTTCCTGCAGGACCATGATCGGAAAACATCGTTCTCCAGAATGCTGCCTTTTTATCTGTAAAGTTTTTTTTAAATAAACCTTTACAAAGTGATTTTATAAGAAAGTCTAATCTAATCCCAATAAACGTGCAGTAAAGAAAAACATTCTTGTTTTTATTTCTGGAAAAAGCAGTTGTTTTGCTTTGCATGTCCCGGTTTATTTAGGTATGTATGTATTTGGGTTTTCTGTTTGTTTTTTTGAAGACCGTTTGAGTTTGGGAGATTATTTTAGGGGAGTGAAATCTACTCATAGGTGCAATTTGCTTTTGATATGGTGATTAAAAGCAAGCTGATGCTTTATAGAACAAAAAAAAATGCTTTAACAGGTAAGTGTAAGTATCATCCTGTGCGTGTGTGTGTGTGTGTGTGTGTGTACTTGTGCGAGACAGCAGCAGCAGAATGCGTGCTGTTCCACAGCTGTGCTTTAATGACAGGCCAGCAGTGGAAATTGTCTCACTCAGAAAACCTGTGTGTGAGGGACACACACACACACACACACACACCAGCCTACCTGTTCTGTGTCAAGGAGCAGTAGCTCTCCCGTCAGCCTTGCTCTTTGCCTCACCGTTACCCTGTCACTGTTAGCATTGCAGCTCTGCAGCTGTCACACTCTCTCTCTCTCTCACTCTCTCACCCTCTCTATCTCTCTCACTTTCTCTATCTGTTAAGACAGGCAGGCACTAATTTGACAATAAATCACCAATGTTCAACGAGGGATGGATAAGCGACAGCACCCGCAATTAATTGGACTCGTTTATTTGGAGTGGCACACCGTTGTCGTGGTGCTTGTCATAATTAAAAACGCATAGCAACATGACGAGTCATTACAGGCAGACGGCTGCTCAGGCTTAAGTGCTGTTTTAGAGTTAAGCTCCAAACTGTCCTAATGCACCATAATTATCTCATAATAAAGTGTAAGTGTCTCTTATAGTGCAATAATGCCCCCCACTGAGAGAGCGAGAGAGTGAAGGATGGATGGATCGTGAGATCGCGAGGGAGGAGAGGACGCATTCTACTCATCAATTAATGGTCTGACAGCCCTGCAGAAAGACACTGAGGGGAAGCATTCTCAGCTTGCTCACACTTGGATGTATCTCTCTCTCACCTCTTTCTTTCTCTCTCTCTCTCTCTCTCTCTCTCGCTATATATCTTTATCTCTCTTCTTCCCTGTCTGTCTGTCTCTCTTTCTTTCTGTCTCTCCTCTCACCCCCCTCTATCCCCTCACCCTCACAGTAATGTTTTTATTGTTTGTTTTATTTTTTAGCAGACCATATAAAAATATTTCTGGCAGGATCATCCTGATTTAGGATGTAATTGAACACAATCTTTATTGAAAAAGAAACTTAATTAGCACAGAATTAAGTTACCAATTTATCAATACAATCATCCCTTTGTTATCAATAGATAACCCATGAAACCCCTGTCAGTTTTGTGTGATAAGCTATAATTCAAAATGTGGGTCAAGTCCGTTAGAAATCAGCCAGAAATCTGATGATGTGGGTCGGGTCGTTTTTTTTCTTTTTCTTACCACAGTAACGAGGGGAAAACTGGTGATACTATACTGTGTATATATGCATCTGCTTTACCATAAATTACAATGTTCCTTGAATTGCACTCATTATTACACACACACCTCACACGTACAGCTCAGACTTATCATTCACACACACCACAGCTGGGAGAGATCACAGGCTGTAGAGCTGAACAGACACTCACTTGCCTATTCTTAATTTTACACTAAACAAGTCTGTAGCTTTTACCTTGTGGTGTCTGCTTTAAAACGATGGAGAGGCTTTCAGTTTAACGCCACACACTGACCTACACCTGTCTTATTCTGGGGTTAAATCGTTTTTATTCTCTGAATATGGTTTATGTGTAAATATATATTAGAATATAGCAATCTGCATGTGTTGGAGAAAGGATTTGCACTTTTATGAGTAATCATATGATTTTAACCAGAGATTATTTGTTCTAGATACTAATGAAATAGTTGTGTTGATAAATGCTCATCATTATGGAAATTACTTGTTAACACATTTGCTGCTGAACAGTAGTGAGGTCACTACATCAACAGTACTCGTACACACTGGCTATCATGCAAACACCCGAGGCCATTCTATTAAATCTGCAGACCTGAGACAGTTTCAGGTCTTCAGGTCCTGCACATGACTTGCTGTGATTTTAGTGATTGAACTGTGAAGTTGTAAGATCCCTATTATTCATCACTAAATTAAAACCACGAACACGTTGGAAACAAAAAAGGATGAAAAACTAATTTCTTTCCATAACTTTTTTCTGTGAAATCTCTGTTCCAGAATCCTCTCCCACCCCCTCGAAAATCCACCCATTACTAAGTTTTCCCTGTGGCATTTTGCTACCAACCGTCTTTGCATCTGTTCAAACTGCCACCAACACATCACCACCTGTCATCCACAGATAAGTGTTTTTTATTTTTTGATGTCAGTGGCCCATATCTTCTCCAGCGACTGATTACCCCTCATCAGTTGCTACCACTTAAGTATTTAAACCCACCCCACCCCACAAAAAATAGATAAAGAATGGATAATAATCGGAACAGCCGTATGATGGCGTCAAAGCTACAAAGCATGCACAGTGTATAAAGACTGAGGATGAGTAACACGTGCAGGTTCTGAGACATGTCATCAAAATGGGGAAATACAGGTGAATATTTGCAGCTACTTTAAAACAGTTGACCTTGCATCACTATGCAGTACTGTGCAGATGTCCTGAGCCACCCCTCATTTCTTCATATTTTGCCTTCAGAAGGCTGGATCACAACAGTTCACAAGGCTTCCTGGTCTCTGTCCAGTTTCAGTATAATGTTTTATGGTGGTCATTCAAGCAGAACCAAGACCATCTAACTTGGTCTTTCTGGCCTGAACCAGTGAAGAAACAGTTGGAAATGATTCTAGATGGTCAGGCCGGTGATCAGTATACTGGTGCTGCCGAATGCTGAGTGGTTGGAATACATTTATCTAGGCGTCTTGTATCTTCAGGCACTTTAGCCTGTCACAGTTAAACATGTTCCCAATTCACTCCAAAGCTAAGACAGTTTGACATGCATTGAATAGTATTTTTGGGCCCACAGACTGTAAAGAAGTAAAACATAAAGAAATGAGGGGCTGCTCATGGCTTTTACACAGTGCTGTATAATCATTAAAATACTTGTAGGCTAATAATATGGATTTAAAGAGATAGCAACCAATCTCAACATTTCAGTTCAACATTCATATATAACCGATCAGCACTGTTTAAAAATAGGTCAAATAATACACTGAATACGAAACAAAAAATAAAACATATGGATTGAAAAGAGAAAAGAAAGATTCACTTAACATTTAGTGCTGCAACAATATTTTTCCAAATTGCATCACGTCATGAGCCTTGGAAAAAAGAGCATGTGTGAGGGAGGCAAGGAAACTTTGGCCATACAGAAATGTATGTCATTTTAATGCAAAAAAGGATGGAACAAAATTTAAAGCTGGAGGATTAAAAGTCCACTGAAGTGGATCAGTCAAGTGTCCTGAGGGTAAATTCCCCAGTGAGCTGAGAGAGCGAGAGATTGTCTATGCAGGCTGCAAGCGAATAGTGATTAGGCCAGTATCCACAATAATATAACTAGATATCATGCTTACCTATGTAAATGCGAGGGGTGTGTCTGCAAAGTTGGGCACAATTTAGACAGTTTAAGCCTCAGGGCTTTCTCAACAGCCTCCAGTCTTTGATGATATTTAGTCCTACTTGCACAAGTAAGTTGTTGCGAAAGGCAGGACAACTCTCGAGGCCGGCTTTGCAAGGGCTGGTTTGCTGTCATGACATCAGCCCAAAGATCAATGACTGGCCTTCGTTAAACTGCAGGCGCAGTGCAGCTTTATTGGACTACAGTACATTGAAATATTTACAATTTTATGAAATGCATAGTGACCAAAAACACTTAAAAATGATAATTGTTCATTTCCACCATTACAATTTTTTGTCTTTCACGCCCCCTAGAGCCAGTTCCTATGTCATACTGTGGGAAACCCAGCTCAAAAATCAGCCCCCCCCAACACAGTTACTGTAACCACCTACATTTGTTCCATTAAAAGTCAAGGAGGCGCTCTCCCTGGTCAGCTAAACGGAAGAGGGCAGTAGCTGTCTTATCTTGATGTCAGAGTGGAGCTTGCACTGTCATTGCCTGTCTGCTGAATGCCCATCCCTGTACTCATCTCTCTTTGCGTGAGCCTCTGTGTCACGAGCTCAGTGCAGTGGGTGCAGCTGAGCTAAAAGTGTTTGTGATTGTCTCCGTCTCATCAGCATTATAAAAGAGAGCCTATGAGCCACATCGGCGGACCTGCTGCCTCTAGTGCTGAGCTCCTTCACCGCCTCTTGTGTTTACTTATTTCCTTGTGTGTCCTTATCTCAACCAAGTCTGCCTTATCTGAGAATATCAGCTACATCCCCTGTGGCCCCTTAGCAGGACATGAGCAATATTTGGATTTAAGAAAGGGGGGGAATGTGAGCCTTGCAGATGGGTGGAGAGAGGAGTCCAGCATGCATCTTGAAAATATCCTTTGCTAGATGATGATTCAAGGAGTGTTTGTCTCTGGTTCTTGGATTTCAGGGGCGTTCCCAGCAAGATTATCACTAAGAGTTTTGCAGTGTGCATTGTCACGTTCTCTTGAAAAGGTATTTTGTAGTTCAATGAGGTGCTAAGCCACAAAAACGACCCCATCTCAAGTGCACAAATTGCAGTTCTCACATTGTGAAACAAAGACAAACCAATGACTAATATCTACTGTGTGTTTTTGGTTTGATGTTTCCACACCATGCTGGTGCATGTGTGGGTTGAAATTTCACATACACATACTGTATGTATGTAGTGTGGGTGTGTATATGTGTATGTTGCCTGAGGCCTGCAGTGCAAACAGCAATACAAAGAGTAACAAATGGTGGCAATACAATCGTAATAGGCCACCCAGCCTTCCGCTTTGGCAGGGTGTGTGTGTGTGTGTGTATGATTATGCATGGTGCGTTGCCTCAAATGCCTGATTACCTGTCAGCATGTGCTTGGACCCTGACAGGAGCTCTGCAACTCTCTCGCTTACACACACACACACACACATACACACACCAGGTGGAGCTATTGGAAATTCATGTGTTTGTGTGTGGGCTCCGTGCCCCTACCAGGCTGACGAGTTTGTGGCTTCACCAAAGGAATGCAGACAGGGAAGTGGGTTAGAATATATCCTTTATTGAGGAGCTGAATGGTTCATCATGACTGTAAATCTGTTTCTCTCTCTGTGCGTGCGTGTGTGTGTCTGTGTGTGCATGAACACTTCTCTATGGTTACTCATCTGTACGGAGGACAGGGGAGATTGCTGCTTGATAGCATGTATTATTCTCACTACAGTGACTCTAGCCACCAATTCTCAAACATAATGCCTCTCAAATGAGCCAACCACAAACTTAGGGATATTTCTGAAGACTCATCTATCGCTTCATAGATCCACGTATTGCTGTCCTGTTGCCAAATGGATCCCAAATCTCAGAATGTGATGTATGTGATACGAATTGCAGTCCAGAAGTAATTGGACGATGACACATGCTCTTTTGGCTCTGTCCTTCAACACGTTGGATTTGAAATGAAACAGTATCTATAAATAATTTGAAATAGCCTCCCAAATTTCAATGGACTAAGTGTATGGACAATCACAACCACCATAGAGTTCATTGTAGATGTTGCACTTGGAGCTGGCATGTGGTACTTTGTCAGTTTGTGCAAAATAGAACAAAATATGGCTGAAAATGTCAAATTAATCAATCAGAGATTACTGGGTGGAGCTCCGTCAATCCAGAGAATGCAGTACCACAGCTTAACAACAAGGGATTCTTTTGGACAAGTGTCCAAACAATGTAATCGACCACATTAGTGGACTACAAACCATAGAAAATGACATGAAGTCTGAAACCCACAGGCCTTGAAAAGCATCATATTTGTGGGTCACTTCATGCAGTTACTGGTTGATAAATTTGCATTCAAGTACTAAATATGTTGCTTTCACTTGATGCAATCTGAAATTATTTGACTATGTAACAAATAATGAGCTTAATTGTATTTTAATGGTTTGCTCTGATGTACACTGATCAGCCATAACATTACAGGTGACAGGTGAAGTGAATAACGTGATCTTGTTACAGTGGCACCTGCCACAGCAAGAGAGATGCAAGTGAACGGTTCTTCAGGTCGATGTGTTGGAAACAGGAAAAATAGTTTAAAAAGTGTATAAATCTGCTCAACCCTTGACAAGGGCCTAGCTGTGATGGCTACATGACTGGAGAATGGCAGATCTTGTGGAGTGCATGCAGTGGTTCACACCTACCAAAACTGGCCTGTCTGATCCTACTCAAGAGCTACTGCAGCAAAACGTTACTGACAACAGTGTTCTCTAATGGCTGTGGCCTCTTTCAGCAGGATATAGCATCTTTGGGATATGTGGGGCAAACTAGTCTGATCCATGGAAGCTATACCTCACAACTTACAGGGCTTATAGGATATGCTGCCAATGTAAAGGTCCTAGAGACCACAGGTCATGCCTCAACTGGTCAGAGCTTTTTTGATGGCACAGTGGGGGCCTACATGACATTAGCCTACGTAGTGGTTTTAAAGTTTTGACCGATTACAAGCTACAAATAATAAAATAAGTGCTGGAGTACAAATCCAAAACAAGAGGTTCTCGCTGTCCAATTGCTTCCAGACTACAGTGTGGGATTATTTGAATTCCCCTCACCTTTGTCCTGCAGGGTTTTATGATATCCTCAGTCAAATTCATTGTTGTTGGCGGTTCTTGCACACTGTGAGCATGCTTGATGTTGCTTGCTTTTTTTTTTTTTATAGGTTCTTTGTACCAGTAAACTGCACTTCATCATGGCATGCAGTAATGTTATTTTGTACCTCACTTTTGTGTATTATATATGACCCTGCACAGACTTCTAAGCAAAGAAATTGTCTTTATTTGTTTTTTGAAGCATATCCTCAAGCTATAATTTTACACATGCATTTTCTAAGTGTGTCTGGCATGAAGAACATGTTTCTGCTGTCGTGGAAATATTACTTTAATATTCCACAGGATTCTAGTATCTGACAGGATATGGATTGGAGGGACTTACGGTTTAAGTCGTCTTATGGAAAAGGTTCAGAAAGACAGGGATCTGAGATGCGAAATGATACCACAGAAGTGTGTGTATGTGTGTATTTGTATGTGCCCCCAGAGTCACAGAGAGGACCTTTAAAAGTCAGGTCCTTCCTTCTTCAGCTTCTTGTAGTCTGTAGTGACGGCCACCAACTGTGAAGAGAGGAAGAAGGGGAATACATTTAAATCTGTTTAGCTTAAATTAAGACCAACAGGACAGTGGTGGTGAGAAACAAGAACACACTTTGTACGCATGCACACACATGTACAGATCGTCTTTCTGCCCACCCCAGCCATCTACCCCCCCCCCCCCCTTCCTTACACCTAGCATTAAAACGCGTTCCCTGTGCTTCCCACTTTCCATATTGAAGCCACGGCTTCCACCATTAACCCCCCCCCCCACCCACCCAATATACACATTTTCTCTGTCTGAATTGATTA
>JBBPDB010000108.1:19277853-19292616 GCA_037974465.1 Brachypetersius altus | reverse complement strand
CGAAAACAAACCAAGCCTCATTCTTTAGAACTTTTTGTTGCTTAACTTTGCTGTATCGTGAACCGTACCGAACCGTGGCCCCAAAACCGAGGTACGTACCGAACCGTGACATCTGTATACCGTTACACCCCTAATATGTGTATATAATGTATGTGTGTTGTGAAAATTGGTCTTTGACACACAGTCCTTTACTCTTCAGTAACTTTATATGATTACACTCTCTCTGCCATATTACAATGCCTTTAGTGCTTAAATAAGTTTAAGTTTAAATTAAAAAAAAAAAGATTGTACATAAAATACTTTTTTCTTGTGTGTTTGTCGACAGAAGCAGAAAACTGACAGAGAGACAGGGCACACCATTAAGAGAGCTGGTTTTAAGCAAGTTCTCATTTCAAACTTAAATGACATTTTTTTCACTCCCATGTAAAGTTATTTTGGAGATAACGCTCCCTTTCCAACAGTGACAGAAACACTCATTAATGGCTGTATCAAAGTGTCCGACCGTAATTGCGTTTTCCTTTAGAGTATATGACCCCGTCACTCCTGCTCCCTGAAAAAGAGAAGGAAAAGACACAATGGAGGAAAGGAAAAGAGCCTCTCCAAATAATAACATGAATAATGTCTGAATATTAAAGGAAATTATTGCAGCCATTTACTATCCACCAGGATAATGAATTTATCACTTTACGGCAAAATATCATAATGGAATTATCGCAAGGTATTATGAAGACACTCCAAATAGTCATTACAAATGGAATCGCGTGTCTTTTTGCTTCTCTTTCATTTTCTCATCTGTATAGATTAGGACAATAAATGAACACTCTGTCTGTCTGTCTGTCTGTCTGTCTGTCTGTCTGTCTGTCTCTATGTCTCTATGTCTCTATGTCTGTCTCTATGTCTCTATGTCTGTCTCTATGTCTCTATGTCTGTCTCTATGTCTCTATGTCTGTCTCTATGTCTGTCTGTCTCTATGTCTGTCTGTCTCTATGTCTGTCTGTCTCTATGTCTGTCTCTATGTCTCTATGTCTCTATGTCTCCCATTCTCTGAATTCAGTGCTGTCACTCTCCTCGTTTTTGGCTGGGCTGAGAGAGTGGCCTGTAGGGATCCACAGTCTGATAGAGAATTATAAATATATTGCTGCTCATATCCTTCTTTCCTTCCTTCTCTCTCTCTCTCTCTCTCTCTCTCTCATCTCTTTTTTGTCTCTCTTTCTATCCCTCTCACTCCGCTCTGTTCGTCTTTTCAGTTGTAATGTTTTTTGCATGTTCAGTATTTCATTCCCATCTTAATTCATTTATTTGAATTGGACTAAATGTACCAGACAAACAGCACTGGTGTTTTTAAAAAAGCCTGTGAGTACATTGAATTTATAAATAAGCTTTTTAAGAAGGAACAGTTCGAAAAATCAAATTATTGGTGAAAAACAATGAAAATGCCAAACAAAATAATGTCATAAAAAGCATTATTTTCAGCATCCTATCAGCGGCTTGTTACTGTACCCTGCTTGTTGTTTACATGCTGTCTGTAATTGGGCTAAATCTGCCTTTTTTATTGACACAGACTTTATGTAACTATTCAACAGGCAATAGCAGGCAATTCCTCTAGACTTTGAGAGGAAACTGGAGACATAAGGAGAACATACTAACTCCACACAGAAAAGACCCTGGACCTGATCTCTCTCTCTCTCTTTCTCTCTCTCTCTCCTCTCTTTCTCTCTCTCTCTCCCTCTCTCTCTCCCTTCCTCTTTCTGTCTCTCCCTCTCTCTCTCCTCCCCCATTTCATTTGAAAGCTGGAGACCTGCTTGAGCTCTCAGGCCATGCTTGCCGCCCTTTCTCTCGCCATTATTAATTTAATTAATTTATTACATATAATCTCATTTCTGAATGCCAAAGGGAACCTGAAACAATAGGATCCTCCTTTAATGAGACGCACAGGCCTGGCTTTCCATAATTCTCTTTGATAGACTCCCATATTGCAAAATCAATTCCCTTCCACCTTCTCTGACTTGTAAATAATACATCTCAGCTTGAGCGGCGCAACACACTTTCTGCCTGAATCAACTGCCTGTGGCCTATAGGCCGTCCCACCAGCACTACAGTTCCATCATAGTGGGGGGTTTGTATTATTCATTGGAGTTATTATTATTGACATTATTATTATGTTCTTTCAGGGGTGTTAAACCTCAGCTTTGTGAGAAATGTCTCTCATTTGAACAGAAACCGGTCAATACCTTCCATCATCATTTACACAATTGATCGAAGAGGGAAATTAAAGTAGGAGTGCCTCCTTCTCTTCTCTTCTCTTCTCTTCTCTTCTCTTCTCTTCTCTTCTCTTCTCTTCTCTTCTCTTCTCTCCTCTCATCTCATCCCTCTCCTTTTCTCTTCTCTTCTCTCCTCTCATCTCCTCCACTCTCCTCTCATCTCATCCCTCTCCTTTTCTCTCCTCTCCTCTTCTCTTCTCATCTCCTCATCTCATCTCATCTCTTCTCCTCTCTTCTCTCTTCTCTTCTCTTCTCCTCTTCTCTTCTCTTCTCTCCTCATCTCATCTCTTCTCCTCTCATCTCTCTTCTCTTCTCCTTTTCTCTTCTCTTCTCTTCTCTCCTCATCTCATCTCTCCTCTCTTCTCTTCTCCTCTCCTTTTCTCTCCTCTTCTCTTCTCTTCTCTCCTCATCTCATCTCTTCTCCTCTCATCTCTCTTCTCTTCTCCTCTCCTTTTGTCTCCTCTCCTCTTCTCTTCTCTCCTCTTCTCTTCTCCTCTCCTTTTCTCTCCTTTCCTCTTCTCTTCTCTTCTCTCCTCTTCTGTGCTTCTCTTCTATTAATATTTCTTCTTTTTTCTCATTGTATCTTTTCAGATTTATTCTCATCTCATTCTTTTTATTCTCTTCCACACTCTTTTCCCTCCTTTCTTTTCTCTTCTCTTCTATACTTCTCTCCAACTTGTTTCTTCATCTCCTCTCTCTTTTCTACTTCTCTCTCTTTTCTTCTCCTCTCTTCCCTTCACCTTCTTCCAGACCATTCTAGTGAATACTCTTCAAACCTTGAGTGGGTGTGAGTGATGGTTTGTTCATGTCATAAATGGCTCGCCTGTGTGTAGAGCTTTGATGAATAGCTCAGCACAGTTACACTGCAACAAAGTTCAAAAAGGGAAATGAGTATTGGCTAGCCATGAATACATGAATTAACAATCTGGGTTTGTGCTCCAGTAAGTGTGTGAGTGCATGTGCACACAGCACTGGGCTCCTAGTTAGCAGAGAATCGCTGTGAAGGCAGGAAAGTGGAAGACCAGCTCAGCAGCTAGAGCTCATACACACATTAGTCTTCATTTAGCCAGAGTCAGGCTCCAGGGTCCCAACGTCTCTCACTACAAACTGAAATTTATTGAGCTGCCCTGATCGTGCTAATTGAAAGAAATTGTGTGTCTGTTTGCGTTCCAGGCTGCTTGAGGAGGTTTGGAGGTGGCACATTACGAGACGGGCTGTCCCTCGAGTCTCTCTCTCCGGTCTGGCCTGTGAGCGCCATCCAGAGAGAGGACAGGACACGACACAGCAGAGCCTTAACCCAGCCTGAAGCGGATCAGAGTGTTCTACCTGTTTTTGACCAAACCGACCCATCGAGTTTTGATTCAGAACCCACCTCTAACCACCAGGGGAGCAAGGACTGTCTTTTTGGATGAGCACAAGAAATCTGCAGGTGGGCGAAACTGAAACTGAAATTATAACTCGGAACAAAAACTTGCAAATTGCAAATTTGGACCCTGATTTTTCTAAAAATTTCTGTCTTCAACTTTAATGATCCACATTCACAGTTGGGTAATAGTTATTTGTGTAGTTATTGCATTTATAGAACTTTATGTTTGATATGTGTTTAATTACTTGTGTGCATATTGTTGAACTGATGGTCTTGAATTTTTTTGAGGTGTTTGGGCCTAGGTCCTTAAGACCCTATCAATTACAGTCACTTTAAAACTACACTCACTTTAAACTTACCTTCTATACAAATGCAGGAATGTATAAATATGTGTATATATACAAATGACACTCTCTTGCAATGCACACGGTTTATAGATACTTGCAAATATTAAACACTGTCTACCATGCACCTCATTATTTTACTATTCATTTTGCTACAAGAATACGTTTTACAACTATTATTACCGTTATCTGAATATGAAAATAAACTTGAAAGTACATGAAACTATTCATACCACAGCTACTGACAGTAACCTGGAAATACTCAAACAAAGAGGCAAAATAAAACTACAGTCAGATCACAGATTAACATATAAATAAATTGCTTAATTGTCAGCTATGGATTCCACTTTCTCCACAAACTTCACAATTGCCTGGCAAAATTGTTCATTCTGGTTAAATGTTTCATAAAGCACTGTTTTATGGACCTTGTTGGACTGTTGGCAGTCAACAACTAATTCAAGAAGAATTAAAGAAAACTAAAGTACAGCCAAATCTCTGTGAAGATGGGACAACAAAGAGAAACCCATACAAAATCTATATTTTTGTCCAAAACCAGCTGAACCTGTGATTTCAGTCCAGCTACGTTCAGAAAAAAAAATCAGGTTCTACAGAGATGACTGGGTATTTTCTGTTTAGCATAAAGTGGCAGGCATTATTAACTTTGACAGGCCATTGACTGACTTCAAGCCTTGGATACACTACAAAACATTTTCAGTCATCACACAGGAAGAAACGTTTGAACACCTTACACTTTCTCGTGTATGTAGACCTTTACAGTAACTGAAAAATATAAATGATGCATTCCCCAACTTCTCACTGAACAAAAATAAATGATTTTCCATCACTAGGAGACACTGAAACAGATTTTTTACAGGTTTTTTTCAGCCTCTCAATCATCCACCTCAATAAATACTTTCGAATGCTAGAGCAGAACCAGAAATAATAACTGATTTTGATGAAGAGACAACAAAAGAAATCTCTAAAAAAGTTCATACCTAGGGCCCCCTGGTGGTTAGGGGCACTAAGCATATGCTTATTCCACTTACAGTTTGAAATAGCCCTAGGTTCTGGTGATTGATTGGGTCCAGCTGGCCTGGAACTAGATTTGGAGGCAAGAAATTAGTGCCTGTGCCCCTCACACACTTCTTTATTTTCTGTGCCATCTGTCAACTCTGACTGCCCCTAATTGTTCAAACTAAAGACTTTTGCCTGGCCACACTCACTTGTTCATGGTCAGAGATGTATTCCTTATATTGGAAGAGTCAGACTAAGTGCACACAGTGAAGAGAATTTAATCCAGGATGCATCATGAGAGTCTGCTGTTGGTGGTAAAAAGAATTAATGCAACAGCTGCCACTGCAGTGCAACTGAGCGCGATACACTGGTTGAGGTGGCAGCAGATGTATTCTTGATCTGCTACAAAAAACTGTAACAAATGTCTGAGCTTATTTCGACTCATGGTCTTGCACTTTTTTTTTTTTCCAGAGCCAGAGTGAGATTATTGTCTAAGCACCAAATCTCAGTGGTGGAACCTAGCCAGCTTTACACATATAGAGCTTTTGTTTTCTCTTGGTCATATATTGGCCATATGACTCATTTTCTTGCCTTTGCTCTGTAAGACCAATTAAACAGGATTTTTATGGTCTGAATCGTTGTGACTCATAGGCTTGGCTGTGCCTCCGGGAAATGTACCATCCAGTCACTTTCCTGCACCAGTCACAGCCACAGCTTTGGTTTAAAGACACTGGTTGAAATCATGTAATCTGCACTCAGGACAAGACTTGGTTAAGAAAATAACCATTCATATCTATTAAGACAGTCAACCAGCATGCCCTATTCAATCTTTCCACATACACAATACAGCTAAAAGTGTGTCCATCACACCTATATTAACTTACAATACAGCCAGATTGTGCTCTGTGTGTGTGTGGGGGGGCTTTCATTCATTTGTGAGATCTGGCTCTGGTGAAGGATGGGATTGTTGATATCAACCTCAACCTTTCTGTTCAGCTGTGCTGAGGTAATGGCTTGTCAAAATATGACTTTATGGACCTCACTTTGTGCACAGGGACACCTGACCATTACA
The DNA here is from genome assembly GCA_037974465.1 of Brachypetersius altus. NCBI lineage: Eukaryota > Metazoa > Chordata > Actinopteri > Characiformes > Alestidae > Brachypetersius > Brachypetersius altus. The sequence continues at coordinate 19,286,559 of JBBPDB010000108.1, read as the reverse complement.
CCAACAGGGACTTTAATGATATTGCATTCAAATACATAGACTTTAATAGGGAGTTGGTCCCCCTTTGCAGCTATGTCAGCTTCCATTTTCTTGGAAGGCTTTTCTCATGATTTTGGAGTGTTTTTGTGAGAATCTGTAGAGCCTTTATGACGTCAGGCACTTATGTTGGACAAGAATCCTGGCTCACAATCTCTGTTCTGGTTCATCCCAAAGGGTTCTTTCACACCAAACTTAAATTATGTCTTTATGGACCTTGCTTTCTGCACTGGGGAACATTCGTGCTGGAATTGAAAAGGTTACTCCCCAAACTGTGTCCACAAAGTTGGAAGCATGGTGGTGGTATGTTGAAACATTAGGTTTGTCCTTCAGTGGAAGTAAGGGGAAAAGTCAAAACCCTGAAAAACATGTGTGTCCAAATACTTTGTCTTTGTAATGCAGTCACAGTGTAAAAGGAAAAGGAGTAGTTTTCAAAATGTTTCCACAAGGGTATATTATTGGAAACATTTAAATATCCAAAATGTCTATGTGCTTTAGCATCACATTTCTCTTACCCTGAAAAACAGCACCAGACCATTATTCCTCCTCCACCAAACCTTACTGTCGGCATTCTCCTGGCATCTCCCAGACCCAGGTGTGTCCAGCAGACTGCTAGATAGTAAAGTAGAATGCATCACTCCAGAGAAAATGTTATATACCAATGGTTCTCAACTTTTCAAAATTAAAGTCCACAACATGTTGCCAAGGCCCACTTGGCCACATTAGATGATATAAAATAACCAATTGCGGACCAATGGCCTGTCTCGATTTTAGATTCACGGCCCAATCAAAAACCTTCTGCGGTCCAGGGGTTGAGAAATCCGGTTCTATACCTCTCCAGCTCTTGCTTGATATTTTGCTTGCTAATTCTAGACTTGTGTTCAGCTGCCTTGACATTTCATGATGCTCCTGTTGTTGTTATTGTGCTGATGAACTGAGGCAGTTTAAAGCTATTTCCACTGTTATACATTACACTCTTTATATCCTGCCCTGTGAGTTTGTGTGGTCTATGACTTTGTAGCTAAGCTGTATGCTCTTGCTCCCAGACACTTCATTTTCACAATAACAGCATGTACTCTTGGCCAAGGTCACTGAGCTCTTTACAACACCCTCTTCTACTCCCAGTGTTTGACTGTGAAGATCGCATGGCTTTAGGCTTGATATTATAGACCCGTTAGCAACAAGTAAGTTTGAAGCACCATTATGTGGAGGGTTTCCAGCTGAAAAACTGGAATACATACATATTAGGGTTAAGTGAGTAAAAATGTACTGTGCTATTTTAGGCTTAGAAAATATACTGAAATATGAAAGCCCAGGTGTCAGTATTTTGCTTTAATATGTATTAAGCCCATTGTCAAAATACATTTCTGTTTTAAACCATTGGATGGCACTGTTTCTGACAAAAAAACAAGTGAGATTAAAGCATTTGTTAAATATGTCAATAAAAGCCTGTCTTAAATAGTCTTTGTCTACCTTATAAATAACATTTAAAAATGTGACCATAAACCGTGTACATATTTATAAGGATTTGTCTATTTCTAAATCAGGGATTGTGTACTGAATGGGGCAGTGGGATCTCTGACTGACTTCTGGGGACACAGGACAAGCCACTGCAGACATAAACTCAAGATGAAAAAACAGCAATTAAACGTTTAAATATGACTAAACAAATGGAGATATGGGTTTCTGAGCAGGATGCTTCAGTGTGTTTCAGTGGTGTTAGCATCCAGCTTTCAATGCATGTAGGGCTACTTTTTTACATTTTTCATTAGGACTTTTTGAATAAGAGAAGAAACTGTCTATTTATACAAAAAACAAACTTATTGCACATTGATAAAAGTTTATTTTCAATAGAAAATGTACATAAACACAAGAATGAATTATGAATTAGCCATACTTTTCAGGTTATATATCACCTTATAACAAAAACAGTGTTTTGGAGGAATAGTTAGCAGTCAGAAGTAATAAATCACAAGGAATCGCAATGTGTCATATTGCCAGCAGAATATTATATATTTTTTTAGCTGCAATTGAATGTATTTATCTATATTTATATTGACTTCTCCTACTAACACTGCATTTTGTGTATATAGCAGGGTGTGTATCATTTTTAATGTTCCTTATCGTCTTGTCACTGCGCGCATCTGGTATGCACACGGACAGCAAAAACTCAAGAAGCTTGTGCTGTAGATTCTGGTATTGCATAGTTCTGTGAAAGAGAGACAGACAGATGGACAGACACTGGGCGAGGTGTGCAGGAGCAAAGTGTTAACATGACAAAGAGAATCTGTCAGGCTCAGCTGAATAATTGAGAACAGGAGTTTTTGGAGAATTCAGCCACACACCTGAGCATATTTGAACAGGATGGATCTGAAACGCTCCATAGAAAAGATCAGCCCGTATTTTTCAAACACTCCAATTTGCTTGAACATGCGTTGTATTTGGGCATGTGAGACGCCTATCCAACAGAAACGCTGGCCTTTAGTGATACAGGTCATGGGCTGCTGGCTGCTCCACTGGTTACCCCAGCAGTTCAGCGTAGAGGTTTGGTTGAATAATTTAAAGCAGGATTCTCTGGCCATATGGTGCAACAATATACGCATCCAAACACACTATTCTGAGTGAATGGTGTCCAGTGGGGTTGACTTTGTATTAAGAAAGCAGTTTCTGATGCCTCTGTATGTAAGCTGCCCTGTATTCCATACATGAGTGGCATAAAGTTACAGGCTCATACACAAATCAGGAACTGCCAAAGAGCTCTCTCTCTCTCTCTCTCTCTCTCTCTCTCTCTCTCTCTTTCTCTCTCTCTCTCTCTCTCTCTCTCTCTCTCTCTCTCTCTCTCTCTCTCTCTCTCTCTCTCTCTCTCTTTCTCTCTTTCTCTCTCTCTCTCTCTCTCTCTTTCTCTCTCTCTCATACTCTCACTACCTCTACCCCTCTCCCCCCCTTATCCTGTCTCTGTCAAGGCTTGCTGGAACACACTGCACTTTCTCCACAGAATACTCACAATAATTGTCACATTCAACATTCCCAATAAAAAAATCTGGAGGGAAATAAATTGGTCACTGGATAAAAAAAATAAATAAATCCTTCTGCAGGAGTGGCACTCTCAAATTTTAAATAATAAGATGTGTGTCGGTAGTACTGTTTATCTCCATCCATACACACACACACACACACACGCGCGCGCACGGTCCTGAACTGTGATGAAGGTAGAGACAGGTGACAGGAGCTGAAGGCTGACTCTGCCATCAGGGAGCACTTCTGAAGAGAGTCAGGGCAGGGAGACAGAGACAGAGGAAGAGAGTGTTAAGGGGCGACTCATATGAGATAATGTGTGACAGAAGTGGGGTTCATCTAGCGCATGCATTTACAGGAGCTTTTCAGTGATCAAAATTCAGTACCTTTAACCTCTGTTGTAGGAAGCTTAATCCCTTTGATTTGAAAGGAAATTCAGTCACTTTTCCAAAATTTCTGCATAATTCCATTTTTAAAATGTAAGTTATTCAGAGTGGTTTGATGGGAAAAGCTTCACTTTAGAGTAATTTACTCTCGAAGGCCGTTTACACGGGTGGCTGGCGGCCTGGTGATTAGGGAGTTGCCCCTGAGATCAGAAAGTCATGGGTTTGAATCACAGGACTGTTAGCACCACTGTGGTACCCTTGAGCAGGGTACCATCTCCACACACTGCTCCCAGGGAGCTGTGTTCCTGGCGGCCCACTGCTTCACTTGGTAAATGGGTTAAATGCAGAGGAAGAATTTCATGCTGTTCACACTGTGTGCTGTATTCACTTATGACGAATGAACACATTATAATGGTGGAGTTGGGAAACAGACATCTGAAGCATTTAATGCCTAAAATATACATCTGAACACTGGTTCCAATCCCCACAACTCTAAAGAAAAATGAGCAGGTAATATTTATCTGCATGAGTCATTTCATATCAAACCATTAGTGACTCATTATTTTAACAGCTGTTTCCAGTCGATGATGACTCTGGAAACAAAAAAATAGCCACTAATATATTATAAATGTAGACAAAGCTGCTTTCCATTCAACTTAAGATAAAATGTTTGTCAATGCCAAATACAGACAGGTGAGACACAAGGGATGTGTAGCTGGCCTGAGAGAGACACTGTTTTTAAAAGAGCGCTGCCTCTTTCAGGAAATACAAACAGGGATGTGCAGAAAAGGCTACGGTCTTTCCTAATGGAAGTCTTTCTCGTGCAACGGTTCTGATGAAAAAATAATCTTATTAAAATAAAATGAACAAAATTTCCTTATCAGTGGGTTAGGGGGATGTCAGGGAAGCCAAAAGTACACAAGCTGTGACAAAAACGCAATTATGGTGTTTGAGATGGAAACATGTCAAAAACAGTAACAGCAGTTTTTTGTTTGTCATCACACAAGGCATATTTAGCAGAGAAAAAAGCAAAAAAAAAAATTCAATTTTGTTTGTTGACTTGCAATTTGCAAAGTCAGTTATTGGACAAAATGTGATTATGTTGAAATTTTGATACTTAACATGACAAATCCCATAGCATGAAAAATGTAATATTCTTTGCTGTATTTAAACGAGTGTAAATGTATGAGTATAAATGTATGACTGTTATTGTTATTGTTTGTATGATGTAACATGGATTAACTTATGCAGTTCTTAGAGTTTTTAACACCATACTGCCATTCCATGTGTGCATCATTGTGTCATACAGTTCTCTGCATTGCATCACCGTGTTATAGTGAAAGCACAAAAGCACAAAAATTCAATATATTTTCCTCAATGTCTACTTGAAGGATATATTTTATTACACCAGGTGTTACGAATTATGTCTTTAAGGTTATATTATTATCAGGTTTGCACTGTTGAATGGCTAAATGTAAATGAAGGCCTAGTGTGATATCCACCTACTCAGTCTACATTTTATCACTACCATTTGATGTTGGTTGGTAGCTTGGTTCAGCCTGGACTTTCAGCCTGCGAATGCAGGTCATTCACATATATCAGCAGCGCAATTTTTGAAAAATGTTGTGGCCATAAGCAACATCTCACTTAGCAGCAGTTAATAATTCATTAATGGGAAATGGTAGTAAAAAAGGCACAAACACATATCAGCCAAATACAGCTCCAGGATCTTTTTTAAATCAGCATCTCTATGAGTATGACAACTCAGTGCCTATTAAATTCCACCATAAGCACCTTATTCTTCTTTATGAGGTACTGATTAGTGATCACATGAATCAATAAGGAAAACCAATTAATGAGGAAATGTATAAATAAAAAAAAAAACACTGCTGTATACAACACTCTCCTTTCGAAATGTGACCAGTTGGCAAAACACTACTAGAAATACGTAGGCTCTGAAAAATTAAAACAAAGCTTTTCAGTTCAATACTTGCACCTATAAATGATAAAACCTATATTAATGCTGGGCAATGATTAACATTTTTAATTGCATAGTTATGCACAAAATTAAAGCACTGCTATATGAACCAAAGTGCAATAACATTTGATTTGCAAACACTTAAAACAAAGTAGGCACAGTAGGCAGTCATTTGTTTAACAGGTGGGACTTGTTTACCATTAGAGTCCATTGAAACCTTGAAAATCCATGAGCCACCGGGGTCTGACAAGATTTACATTGAAATATACAACTGTAACGCTATTAGGAGAGTAACGTTATTTTTTTTAGCATTTTTTTGTTTCACACCAATAAAAAAGTGATATTTATGAAGTTTTGTTTGTATTAATTTTATTGGTGAAACATTGTTTCACCTGTAGTCTTAAAGAAACACGAGCTGCACACATAAGCACAAAAACACAAGAAATCGAAGAACTTTCCAATTAAAAGTTAGAAAAACCCCTGCATTAACGCACGATAAAATCATTCTAAATAAAAGTAAATAATGCATTAACCCGTGCCCAGACCTAATATATACGTTATTTAATCTATAGTCAAAGCAGTAATTAAACAGATTCTTCTGTCCTTATTTTGTTAGTAGTGGTTGGCCAGAAGTAGTAGTGGAAGTCTAATTGTCTCAACCCTGGTCCAGGTGGCATCCAGCTTTGCACAGAGGTGTTTTCACTGCTCCCGCCACACCTGATCCAACTATTCAGCTCGTTAACAAGCCTGTTCTGTGCTGAAGTGGTTTCTTAAGGAAGTGAAAGAGCTTAAACGTGCAGGGCAGAGTGGCCTCCAGGACCAAGGTTGGGCAATACTGAAGTATCTTAATCTTCTCAGTCTTGTTCCTGGAGCACTACTGCCCTCCAGGTTGTGCTTTTTCCCTTCTCTGACATGGTTTCCTAATCCTGGCCCTGGATGCTACTGCCCTACTTATTTAAGTGTTTTCCCTTATTTAAGAAACAAACACAGTGTTAATGTGATGAGTGTAAAGAACTTTTAAAGGCCATTGTGTAATTTAAAGATCTACCATTTTCTTTATTTTTTAATTTAATTTATTAACCCTTATATTCACATGTGAACACAACACAGGACAGCACACAGTGTGAACAATGTGAAATTCTCTGCATTTAACCCATTCACCAAGTGAATCAGGGGGTTTCTGCCAGTGAGGGTGATGTGTCTTGGGTTCAGATGAATGGCAAAGTGAGTGAAACTAGCAGTTGGGATTATATGGAGGTTCTTGTTTACAAAAGTGGTCCTCTAAAGAACATTCGACTGAGAAAGCAAAGCAAAGATCCATTCTTATTTGTGCTTATTTCAGCCTTGTCTGAATGTGTTCCACAAACACATGATTCAAACACATGATGCTGTCAAAGAAACAAGATTACAATATAAATGGGAGTCATCAGAACCTCACTGATGATCCACCAGCTGAAATCGAGCTGCTATGGAAAATGTTCTAATGAAAGTCACAATATAATATGTACCTCATCCACCACTGGTCTTATCCAGAGCTCATAAAGTTATTCTATTCAGTGCTGTCAACGAGAAACCAAAGGACCAGCCCGAGCAAAATACTTCAGAGAAGCCAGCACTTATAAACCTGATAATTGCAGATGGTTCAAATAAACAGTCCATTAGCAATTTCCTCCAGAATCAATAAAGATTCTTCTGATTATCCCCACCCACCTTGTATTGCTGTTTGTGTGGAGACCCCTGCCCAGGATTTGAACCCTCTGGGAGGCATCACTCTTAACACTGAGCCACAGGATCCCACAGCTAGCATTATTATTATTTTTTTTTTAATTTGACTCAGATGAGGTCTGATGTTCAAGAAATAAAGCTAAAAGCTCTGATTAGAACCCACAACCTCCTGGTATGAGAGGCAGTGCTCTTGCCACTGAGCCACAGGATCTCATGGCAGGCATGCCTCTTTTTTTTTTTGGAAATTTTACTTTCAGATGAAATGTGCCATACAAGACATAAAAGCCCACAACCTTCTGTTCTTAAGACCACTGCAACCTAAACAACTTTTTTATGATATTCTCTGTTCAGATGAATGTGATGTGCAAGATATAAAGTACACAACTCAGATTTGATCTCACAACCTTCTAGACTCGAGCCCACAGTTTAAACCAGCGCACTATTTTGCCCCTAATTTTTGTACATTTGACTTTCTGATCAAGTGTGACATACAAGACATTAAAAGGAATTAAAAGGAATGTTGCAATCTTGAGACAACCGCTAAAGCCAGTGAGCTACCAGGCTTGACAAGCTGTCAATTTGTTTAAGAAATATGAATTTCATATGTGTGACATGCAAGACTAAAAACTAAAGATTTGATCCCATGACCTCATGTTTCCAAAGTCACAGCTTAAACAAGTGAGCTATATGGACATGCAACAAGGCTCAACTCAGCTGAAGACTGTCGGAGTTTAAAATGAACAAATATAAAGAGTCTCAATTCTCAATGAGCCAATGGCCCAATAATAACCTTCCCTGAAGGCAGAAAGACTACCAACCTATCTACGGTTCCATCTAAGCCCAAATCCAGGGTTGGCAACCCTGTGATGAGTCCCTGGAGAACTGCAGACACCAGCACTTTCTCTCCTCAAACCATCTCACAAACCTTACAAAGGCTTTATGGACTCACTGATGAGTTTAATCAGGTGTAGTTAATGAGGTTCAAATTTACATGGACACTTTTATATTACGGATAAAATCCATAAATCCATTACATCTCAGTTAAAAGAGTCTTTGGAATATTACATCAATACTATGTAGCTATGATGTTTACATAAAATGGTTACCAGTTTGCTGACATTAAATTAAATAGGCAGAACATTGTCGCTTTATTTTCAGCTACTGAAATTTAAGTTCAACCGATGATATTGAAATGAACTTGCTGGATGTTATTCAATGCTGTGATGGTTGATTGCTGACTCCTTTCCTTATTTTCCACACAAACCTGGAGTGGGTGTTCTACAGCTAACGTGCTTAGATGAGTTGAAACATCCCTGATTTTTAGTTTCTATGTTGTAGAACTAGAACTTGACCATTGCTTCCTGGACTGATCCGTGTAACCGAGAGGGCTACAAGGGGGAATAGTATTCAACAGTTATGAACAGAGACAATGACTTTTTGTGCTTGTGTTCTGACACACACACACACACAAACACACACACATCAGCTAAATGCTGTAATTGTAAACATGCCTATGTATATTATATAAATATATATAATAGTGTAATGGTCAGGCGTTCCATTGTG
>JBBPDB010000108.1:19241376-19266530 GCA_037974465.1 Brachypetersius altus | reverse complement strand
CATGGTTGAAGGGTGTTTCGTCCGTTTTTATTTTATTTTTGAAATATTAATTTATCAGCCATTATAAATGCCGATACCGATAGTTTGGAAAATGCCTAATATCTGCCGGTTGATAAATCGGTCGGGCTCTACTTTGTGGTGTCATGGCTTTTGTATGCATAGGTTGGTTCATCCCTCACAGAACTGTACATCAAATGCTTTTTATTTAAACACAAAGTTATAACATTTGACTTGAACTGATATATAACCTTGACATAAACATGCCATGGTGGATGCCAGTTGTTAGGACAGATTTTGTTACTTGGTTACTGCTACTAATTACCAGTTAATCATCATGATATCCAACATTACAAGAATAACCAGTGATGGTAAACCAACAGTTATATTACTCTGAATAAAATCACTAGTGAAAAGTACCATGTCATGTTTATGAAATTGTTATAATATAATGTAGCAGTGTCAAGTAAACCTACAAAGTCCATAACTCCAAGATTTAATGTGTAAGGTGTTCATTTATATAACACACCACAGCCACTGTGAACGGCACAAAATTTCTCTCTACACTGAACCCATTCACTCAAGTGATTAAGCAGGCAGCCAAGAACGCAGCGCCTGGTGAACAGCTTGTGGGGGCAGTACCTTCCTCAAGGGCACCTCAGTGGTGCCACTAGCAGCTCTAGGATTTAAAACCACAACCTTGTGATCACAGGGGCAACTCCCTAACAACTAGGCCACCAACTGCCCTTATAATGAAAGGCTGTATAGCAGAGGAATTTTGTTTATTATTAAAATGGACTATTTATCTGAAAATACCACCTTACACTTACATCATGTAAACATTTCCTGACAATAGAAATGATAAAATCTTAACACTGTACAACAATGTAAAAAAAACGGATTGTGTTTGTGACTGTTGTGACTGTAGCTTCAGCACTACCCCACACAAGTAGAATAGTGCTAGTTTAATCTTTTGCTTTGTTCTCATAAAATATAGATTTACAGGCATAACAACAATACATCCCCTCAAATCACTCATTTCCAACAATTCCCACACTAAAGCAGATGCTTCATCCCTCACCTTCTTCTCGTCTTTCGTCTCTCCTCCTTCCTGCTGTTTGGGTTCACTCTTTGATTCTGTGGTTTTCTCAGGTTGCCGACTGTGCTTGCTCCAGGGCCTGCTTTTGTTGGGGTCTCCTAAATCTGTGCAGAATTCCACCTGGAATGGAACAACCACCTCATATGTGAGTAAATAATGAACTGACAAATGAGACAGGAGAAGATCAGTCAAGAAACTGAGAAACAAGAAAGCACCAGGATCTTGCAGAAACACCTACCGTCACTCTGGCTGTGTCTACGAAGCTCTTGTTGAAGTGTTTCAACGCCTTTTCTGCATCTTCCCCACACTTGAACCCCACAAAGCCAAATTTGCGGAACTTTCCATCTTTAGTGAACTTCAGCCCGCAGTCCGTCAGCGTCCCGAAGGCTGCGAACATCTTCCGGAACCGCTCCTCCTTCATCTGTACCGAAACATGAAATATAATTATGTACAAAAAAGCAGTATTATGATTTTACTGCTACATATTGTGATTGCAATCCCGTTCAAGATATTAAAAGGCCCAAAAAAAATCTGTAAATACTGTTTCAAATAGGATGTTTACTCCCTCCCTCCCTCCATACAAATCCATATATGGAAACTAAGCTACAAAACCAGGCTGCTTTAACAATTCATTTACATACACTTAATTGACAATAGTACATGACACCTCTTAATCCCTGAATTCAGATGGGCCCTTACTTCCAGTGAAGGGCAATTTTAATGCCCAAGACATTTTGACAATGCCAAGCTTCCAACTTTGTGGACACAGTTTCACTTGGACCCCTGCTTCACTTGGTGAATGGGTTAAATGCAGAGGGTGAATTTTGTGCTGTTCACACTGTGTGCTGTGGTGTGCTCACGTATGACCGAATGATCACTTTCACTCCAGTTTAGGGAGGAACATTTTCTATTCCAGCATGACTGAGCCCCAGTGCACAAAGCGAGCGCCACAAAGACATGGCTGGATGAGTTCGGTGTTGACCTCAACCGCATCCAACACTTTTGGGATGAACTGGAATGGGGATTGCCAGCCAGAAATTCTTGTCCAACATTGGTCCCTGACCTCACAAATGCTCCACAGAATGAATGGGCAAAAATTCCTGCAGAAACTCTCCAAAATCTTTTCCTTTTCTACATGTTGAACCTTGTTGTCACTGCTGGTAATGGTAGTATGTCCCAAAACTTTTATCCATACAGTGTACATCTGCTTATTCAGCCTACAGCAACTGAGCTCCACTCATTTATGCACCAATAAGACTTTAGTTGGATTGCAGGAAGATCTCGATTAATCAGAACACACAGTAAGTGACTGGGTCTGTTACTATGACTGTAGGCTGTGACTTGTCACCTTGTTTTAAACACTGTGATTGGCTAAAGACTAATTTGCCTGTTGCAGGCTTTTGCATTAGCAACACTGCAGAGGAACATATCGCGATAACGAATAACAGACGGTGTATTGTGCAGCCCATAAAATATGACGTTGCCACGCACGTTTAAGCTTAGTGTACTCGTTTACGAGACAAATGAACCGTTACTGAAGATGTTTACAAGGAGATTAACACAGGTCCTCTCGCACCAGGTGCTCCCGAGGGACCTGTTCAATAAAATCAGCCCCAGCCCCATAACCTGCTCTAAACTCACCACGAATCACACTCACCCCGTTCGGAAGATTTTTTACAATAAGCCGTGACATTTTTCTTCTTCTTCTTCTTCACAGCGGCATTTACATATGAAACAGTCCAGAACACTTATCAACAATCAAGCATGGGTCCCTCACTGAGTCGCCATCTTTGTGGGACGACCCAGAACACGTCACAGCACTGAGAGTACTGAGAGCGCCACACCTGCCCCTGCTGGACAGAGATAGTAATGCAGCCTGGCAGGCAGATGGGAAGGACCTCGTGGTAATGGGCAGATTGAAATCTCTCTCTGTCTCTCTGTTAAACGTTTTTTGTGAGTCTTTAGGTTTAGGATCTAGATCCCATACGTTAATTAGTCGTGACCCTGCTTTACTTTTAGTTTATTTAGAAGGAACATGAACAGCAGGCCTCAGTGTCAAAGTAAACAGAAAGCAGTGACAGCACAAATTGTCGTGTCTGTGTGTGTAAAATTAGCAATAATGAATACGACCATCTTTATTTAGATGTACTTAGGGAGAAATTAGTAGATGTGGTACATACATGCAGTATATATACACTAGAGCAGTGGTCACCAACCTTTTTAAAACCAAGAGCTACTTCATGGGTTCTGTTCTGAGCCACGTGAGGGCTGCCAGTTTGATACACTAGAACAGTTTACTTATCTAAACTTCATGTATGATAAACATGTTTTAAATGCATTTTTTAAATATTGTCATCCGAATATATATTGTCAATGTTAGATGCTGCTCACTGGTGAGTTGTGCTAATTTTTGAACAGGTCCACAGGCTACTCATGTGGTCCTTGGGGGCATCCTGGTTGGTGACCCCTGCACCAGAGGCTAGAAGTTTGGGTCCACCCGATACCCTGCCCTTTCAAAATTATATTACATGAAAACAATAGATAAATTAAATGTGATTGACTGGCTTTGAAGTGTAATGTAACAGTGTAGATTCACTATGAGCACTGTTTCATGGGCACAAAAGCTTTTGTACAGGTTTCAGCAAAATAACTACCCCTTGTCTTTATCACAGCTACACAGATTTGCCTCATCCTTTCAAACAAGCTTTGGAAATAACTCCCAGCACCTTTCAAGCATGCAGTTCTGCCTCATTTCCTGGAGGCTCATTTCAAACTTGTCAGTCCAACAAGGGGGTGGTGGTGGCGGCATAGTGGGTAGGATACTTGCCTCTAGACCAAGAGGTTGTGGGTTTGAATCCCACCTTCAGCATACCACCACTGGGTTCCTGCCCCCTATAGGGTAGGGAATGGAAGTTGCTTTGGATAAAGGCGTCTGATAAATGCCATAACTGTAAACTTGTCCCATGCAGGTCAAAGGAAGAAAGATCTATAGACTGGGGATGTCAGGACATTTACATTTAGTAAAGTTTTAAGACATAATTCTCAAAACTTTGTGGGAGTTTTTAGGACCGTATACAATGTTAGCACCTTTTTGAAGAATGAATGTGACCATAATGCTGAAGAATTAAATTTTGTCCTGTGATGCATAAACCAGAGGGAATTGTGTGATGTTGAAGAACTAAGTAATATTTTTCTTTCTTTATGACCCAACACAAAGTGAATGTCGGTGCAAACCTGATATGTCTCTTCTAAACCTTTCAGCCTTTGTGGCTAAATAATATAGATAAAGTTGAAAACAGGGACAACTTGCAATAATACAAAATATTTTATTATATCTAAATAGTACGAAATGTGTACAATAGGATTTTTCTTTATAAACACAAACAATAAATAAAAAAACACAATAAATATTAAATAATCTGAAAAAGAGCTAAAATAAGACATGTAAACATTGTCTCTCATCACGGTATACAATGTGTTCTCAAAGTGAAATTCTCCATGTGCTCAAGCGACAGTTCTTAGCTAGCTTTTAAAGATCATAATATGAACAACATGAACAGACTTCAAGCCCTCAAAAGTATGAGTTAGTATTGCAACACCCTTATGTCTAATAGTTTACCATGAGGCTGTACTGCAGCGATCTGCTCTTGATGTGCGATTGAGCATCAAGCTGAAATGACAGTCGACTACTGAGGAAAGGCCAGACCATCACAGGTAGTCCACTACCGGGTCTTCTGATTTGGCCAAAAAAAAGAAACTGAGGGTCTGTCATGGGAGTGTATACAGTTACACATACCAAGTAACAAAGATTGGAAAAATATCAGTACAAATTTCAGTCCTTTATCAGTCATTATTCAGAGTTCCTTGGTCCTAACTAAAATCTCCAGTTCAGCATTCTGCCTGGTTTCAACCATCCCTTTTCAAGTCCATTTTAAAGTCTGAGGTGCTCATTCGATTTTAGAGTTTACAACAGCGTAGCTTTGCTGAAGCTGACTGTCACACTGCAAACACGTCCACAGGACTAGTGGGCTCTTGCAGACCCAGAATGCTGTATGAGATTCTTTTCTGGTGACCTGGCAAGTGTACCCCAATCTTCTTGATATCCCTAAGTGAAAGAACAAAGAAAATGAAGAAGGGTGAGCTTGGGATGCACAGAGTAATAAATCATAACTTATGACATCGTATTGTATTTGATTACTTACTCAGTCTTCAAGTGCAACACCTGCTCCATGGTGGTGATACCAGCATGGACAAAAGGCTCTTTATACTGGCCCATCTTCATGGAGTCCAGCCATTCATCCACAGACCTGAAGGGGGCGCCGTCATTTCCACTGGTGCTAGGCAGTCGAATAGACACTCTGAGGGAATGAACACATAAAGGGGTTGATTAACATACATTACAACTGAATAAAACTACCACAAACCCTGACATTGCATCACATCAACTCTACCAGCTGCATTTTAAAATCACCTTTAATTATCCTAAATATTATTTCTTCTGTATTATACAGTAATTGAGGTCATTATTCTTACCGTAGGTCTACATTGGCAATGGCTGAAAGAGACTCAGGGTTGCTCAACAGTTTGTCGAGCAGATTGACAATGTCAAGGAAGCGTGGGCGTTTGGCACGATCCTGCATCCAGCACTGCAGCATCAGCTGGTAGATAGCAGACGGGCAGTCCATTGGCGCTGGCAGCCTGAAGCCTTCATTTATTGCCTTCATCACCTGAAACAGAGAGGGGAAGAGAGGTCAACTCCCTGCTCTGTAAACCCACACCCAGTGAGTAATAGCACTTCAATAAACATCTGTACATATGACACATCCGTATGCAAATCCGCATATGTGAGTATACATATTACATATAAACATATTATCGCCGCTGGAAGACCTTGTATATTCAAAATGGTACATTTACAGTAAAAGGAAAAAACAAATATTCATGTAACAAGATTTTGTTCCAAGTATTTATTTGTATTGCTCTAATTAGAATCATGCAAAGGACAGCTTTGAGATGCAAAGTGAGGGGTGGGGGGTGGAGAATATTTTTGCAAGAAGCACATTTCTACTGAAAAAGTACATTAAAGGTCCCATATTCTATGTGTTCCTTCTCTTGCACTTACATTTTCACCTGAAGTTCATTTCTAACGTGTAGTTTTATGTAGCAAAAACAGTCTGTCACCTTTATTGTATTAGTATTAGCTGCACTGTTTTGCTCCTCTTTCAAAACAGTCTAAGCTGAAACATTAATTATAAGCTCGCTGGAGTCTCACTGGCCATGTTTTCAAAACTCTTTCAGAAAAGTGAGGCAAATTTAACTTTCCATAATATGGACCCTTTTTGAACAAATGTTGGAAAAAAGAAAGTGTACCTCATGGTTGCTCATGTCCCAGTAGGGTCTCTCTCCGAAAGCCATCACCTCCCACATGACGATGCCATAACTCCACACATCACTAGCAGAGGTGAACTTCCTGTATGCTATGGCTTCTGGCGCCGTCCAGCGAATAGGAATCTTTCCTCCCTAAGATGGAAGAAAAAAGCAATTAACATGTTGTTTTATGTCAAGATTCTGTATTTGTAGCTTTGTAATACAAGTTCATAAATGTCAGCAAGCGAGGCTTACGCTGGTGGTGTAGGTGCCCTCGGGATAGTCCTCCAGAACGCGTGACAGCCCAAAGTCTGACACCTTGCATTCTAGGTTGCCATTGACCAGAATGTTGCGTGCAGCAAGGTCTCGGTGCACGTAGTTCATGTCTGACAGATACTTCATCCCTGCTGCTATGCCACTGAGCATGCTCACCAGCTGGTAAGAAGAAAAGTCCCCGTCGTGGTCCTGTAGATTCAATTAAAATATGGCATTAATTTCTGTGTGTAGAATATCTGTATATAGATATCAATGTATAGAAAATCTCGACTAACTTCTGAATGTGAGACTTACCCTAAGGTACTGATCCAGAGCACCATTCTCCATGTACTCTGTGATAATCATGGCATGCTTGACTGGAAAGAGAAAGCAGAGCAGGAGAGGAACCAGATTAGAACGTGAGAAACAGTCATCTGCCACTGTGGCGTGACTTTCTGAACATGCTAAATGACTCGACTGAGTGGGCGCTCCGAGATGGAGAGCTGCGATAAGGGGTTTGCATTTACATTTGGTGACAACCCCCTCCAGGCGTATGATGTTCTGGTGGGAGAACTGGCCCATGATACTGGCCTCGCTCAGAAAGTCCTGCCGCTGCTTCTCCGTATAGCCTGGTTTCAGAGTCTTTATCGCCACGGCAGCCTCGCTGCGGCCCGGCAACTTCAGCAGACCACGGAACACCTCGCCAAACTCTCCTACGGGAATAATTTCAAGCAGTTTTAATCAATCAATTCAATGCATGGCTTTCCATGACTGAATATTAATTGTCCCCAAATTCCCCATATGTTAATAGGCTAACATGATCAGAAATATTAATTACGTTCTCTGAGACAAAGCAAAGAATAAACTGTTCACATGTTTACCTGCTCCAATAACTTTCTGCTTGGTGACATAATTGGGATGAATTTCGCTGGCAAACTTGGCCACAGCTGTGCAGGGGTCCTCATAGGTGTGCGGGTCCACGTAGGTCTTCAGAGGCTGCAGTTTTTCTGTGGTAAATAGAAGAGAATGCATTTACAGGATATACTATTTATAATCATATGCTAAAGTTAGGGCACCCCTGGCCAAATGACATGTTTTGTTAAAGTTAAAATAAGTATAGAGAGCCCATTTCTTAAATAAGATATATGTAAGTAAGAAGTTCAGATTTGAATGTTTAAGATTTTTATAAACATAAATAAAGGCTAATAAGTATTTGTGATGATGCATACATATAAAACATTGTAGAAGAAACAGTGCAAACAAGTATTTAAGAAGAGCATGTAAGACAAATGGAGAAATATGTTAAATTAGAAAATTTAGTAGTTAATTTCATACCTGGGCAGGCAAAGTAGTCGCCACCGGATCTCTGTCGGATGCGTGAATTTAGCCTCCTGATAACAGAAAGGGCAGAGTCAAAATTGCATTTGCACATTTGTGCTGTCAAGATGATTTTTTAATGAGAGTAGCTTCAGATCAAAGCAGGAATGTAAACAGCAGGCTACAGGGTGGAGAGGGTGAGGCATGCGAGGCATAGGCCTGGGAAATCCTGTACAGATATTGAGGAGGAGATATGATAAGGACAGAATCTGGAGAAAAAAGGGGAAAATGTGTTCTCTAACCTTTTGTGCAGAAACAAGATGACGCCCACGATAAGCAACATGACTCCACCTCCAGCAATGGCACTCACAACAATCATGGTACTTCCCTGCGTTTGTGACTCGACTGTTGGGCAAAAATAAAACAAGTTATATACAAATGCTGATTTTATTCTTTTTTATTTTCATATTTCTACAGTGATTATTTGAGATAAGAAAGTTGACAACCACACACATACACACTCACTCACTCACATACACACTTACACACAGTCTTACCTAAGGGTGCAGTCTCAAACTCGTGCTCTGCACTGTGACTGCTGGGATGGCCCTCTGGTGTCAGCGTCTGGACGCGAAACACATACTTAGTACCAGGCAAGAGGTTATTAATCTGGGCAGTGTTTTTCTCCAGCTTCAGAACAGTGTAGGTAGTGAAATCCTTCTCGGCCTGATCCTCCTGAGAAACAGACCACCGAATAGAAACATTAGTAAAGCAAGTGGTAAAGAGCTGTAAAACTAGTGAAGTCTGTAAAAAACATGAAGAAAAGAAAATGGGGTGTTTACCTTTGTGCGGTACATAAGCTCATAATTTGGTGAATGATTGGGGAAGGAGCGCTGATCCACAGCCCAAGACAGAGACAAGCTAGTAGGGGTTCGATCCACCACTCTGAGAAACGTCACTCTGGGAGGATCTGTATATAGAAATGTATTGTTAGGACCAAGCATCAAAGCACTCCTACTTCTAATGTCCCAATTGTATAATTGCTTATGCCTTTTATCAGTATGCTTCATTTGATTCAATGCAAAAAGACAGAAAGAATTTGAGGACAGTTCAATTCAATTTTAAATAAAATAAGTCAGTTCAATGTATTTTATATTTCCCTTACCCTAAATATTGTTGATCACCCAAGTATTCAAAGCTTAATAGTTTTGAACTGGAGCTACAATGTTAATGTATCTGCAACACTAAAGACCCCCCACAGCTTGTAGCTTGTATTAGGCCCAGAATATTGGGCACAAAACATGTCTTGGTTGATTGGTGAACATATCATATAATTACACCTGTGCATCTAGATCATCACTTTCTAATGCCATAGTTACCCTTTGAACTGCTTACCTGTGAAGTGCAGCACGGTTGTGATGGCAGTTGTGGCTCTCTGTCGACGGAACTGGGACACTCCATTTAGGGCTTCCACTGCGAATGTGTAGTTAACATGTGGCTCCAAATCGCTGACTGTAACCTCTGGGTCACGCAGAGATGTGTGTGCAGGCTCGAACCGCACCCTCCCTCCACACGTTACACACACAGCGCCATCGCAGCGCTCACACCCTACACTGTAGGTGATATCACTCCTGCCACCTGTGTTGCTTGGAGGTCTCCAGCTCAGCTGTAAACTACCCACAGTATGGAGAGCAGTGAACATCAGGTCTTGTGGTGGACCAGGTGGACCTGAGGGAGAGGAAGATTGGTTCAGGTTGCAAAGAATCCATATTAAATATGAACCTTTCTTTATATTTACTTCTCAGACTTATATTTACTGGCTCACTTGTCATAAAGTATTCACAAAATATAAAGGATAACTGACACTGTGAAATCTCCAGCAGGCATTACTCACCAGAACAGGGGGCAGAGCTGGGGTCAGTTGGTGCTCGGTAGAAGCCCTCCAGGCAAGGACACAGGACCGCCCCAGGCCTTGAGTGCTCTGTGTTTTCCGGGCAGATTTGACACGGCTTATTGGAGTCGGAGCTTTTGTAGTAGCCTGCATCACATGCTAGAACAAGATAGGAAAGAGTATGTGGTAAATATACCATATATAATTTAGCTAAAAAAGCAACAAACAGTTCAGAAACCCACCAGAATTTCATCACTTCATAATGGCCTACGGTTTTGTATTACCTCAATATAAGTGTTTCTGGGCCATGCCCTTGTTTAAGTTTCTATGATTAAGTTTCACACTTTAAGAGCATTTCAAGATCAAGTAATGAAAGGGTAGAGTAAGTGGTAGATGTGCCATGTGGTTAAATGACGTAAAACACTGCCATGACAAATGACAAGCAAACATAAAGCACATACGTAGTTACACTGAAAAAGTCATTACTTGGTTTGACATTACTTCAAATGTGAACAATTTCCAAAAATACATTCAAAAAATAAATCCAAAATTACATTCATTTCTTTCCCCTTTTTCCTATACTCACACTAATTTTCCCATTTTCCCCCTGCATTCATTACTGCTTCAATAATTATTCAGACCAAATGTATTTAAATTCCTTTTTGTTAATGCGTGACTTCTTAAAGTCCTACAAGAATATTTCAACTACATTGAAGTCTTTTCTCATTTCTGCTCTTTCATTATTTTAAAGTATACATGTACTTTAATTCTAAACCTGTGGAATCTGCATTCTGAGCATGGCGACATGCAGATTTAAATAAACAGCCTTAGCCTCAAAGCTGTCTTCCCTGAGTTTCTGTCAGAGCTTCAAAGCTCACGACTACTTAAGTGATAGAACTGCAGGGGTCCACTGTTATCCCCCCTGCCCATCAGAGAAGAACAATATGTGCGAATGGATTCACACTGGCTGAGTTATGGACAGGATGAATCCATCAGTGACGACACAAATCCTCACAGCAGATACTTTTATCACACCAGGACAGTAGAACTGCAGTGGTTCAAGCTCCCAACAAAAGCAAAGTAGTTAAGAGCGTGAGAAGCAACCAACATGTCTAAGCTCGGAATAAAAGCAGACCGACAGAGAAGCTTTGAGTCCCGCAGGTGAGCCATACAGAGCTGCGAGGACGTCCGTTGGACAAAACAGGATGCGGGAATTGCAAGTGTGTATAGACTTTATCCTCTCCTCCTTTCCTTCCTGTGGCAAGGGATGAGAACATTCTAGCACAGAGCGACGGAAGAACGAGAGGATGCAGCGACACTAACAATCATTAACAAGGAGGATGTTGGGGGAGAGGTCATGATTCTGAAGAACATGCAGACAGAAGGAGCTGGTGCTTCAACATGTACTTTTAATGGGCATGAGAAACTTATAGTTTGCAAAATAAGTCTGACTATGCATTCTACGCAGGGGTGCCTCTATTCAAAGGGTCCGTGACCCCCCGGAGGTCAGCCTTTCAGCCGTAGCCTCAAACAAAGGGACGGAGTTTCAGTTTGACGAGCAGTAGGTGGTACGGGTGTGCGTGTGTGAATGGGCCTGGCGCTTAAGGATTGCTGACAGAAGTTCTCTCGATGGGCTTTTCTAGGAGGGGGGGTTGTGTATTTGCTGTGTGTTTGTGTGTGTGTGTGTGTGTGTGTGTGTGAGAAAGAGAGCCTGTATGGTGGGGGAGGAAGAGATGTTCGCATATGAAAAGTAGCCACCCTTTTTGTTTAGTTTGAAGTTGGGAGTGAGAGAAAAAACGTCATTCTTGCACCCTGACGTCAGTTTCTGTTCTGAGAGAGGCGCCTGGACCCCCCCAGACTAAACTGTCTAACTAAAGTCAAGGCAACTCACAATATACTCCAGTTTAACACGATTCTCAGACAGAGCAAAGACTGTTTCCCAGCAGACTTTACATGATCACATCCAATCTGTGATACACTCCACATGCCCACACAGAACTTCACAATTCTGTAGGCAGCTCACTCATAATACTGACATTTTTCTTATGTCATCATTGGCTGCTAGAGATAAGCGCTGATTACAGCAGTAGCCCAATTGGTTCAGACCTGATGTGGGCGGTCGCGGCAACAGCAAACATCAGAGTGTAGGAAGAGTGAAGACAAATGACTAAGGCACATTATGCACCCATAAAACATAGTTTGTGTTGCTTCCCAAGTTTTGGAACATGGTACGGATGACTGGCGAATCAGATAAGCCTCAGCAGTACTACGGACTTTGCTCTTTGAAGTCATATTGTCATAAGCAACGCAGTACACAAAGAGACTAGTCAGAGCTGAGTGGGTGGGAGAGTCAGCGGTTAAGAAAACAATGCCTTCCATGTAAAATGACAAAAAGGATGGTTTTGAAAGACTCAGGAATGTGCTTTTTACATACAAGCTAATGTTCTAAAACAAAAAATCGAAAGCGATATTGTTATAGCAGGTTTAGCCAACAGGAGCACTTTGATGTTTAAGACACACCTATGGCTAGTACACTAATCTCAGCTAGATGCGATCTCTAGATCAAATTGTTCACTGAGCCCTATCAGTGTTATAAGTATTTTACAGTGAACTCGAACAAGAGCAAGACTTTCCATCAAAGGCACCTTGATCAAAAATGTTACCTTGTCCTTAAAATCAGATGTGAAATCTATTCACCACTTTAAATGGAGCCTGTTCTCTGGGAAACGACCACATTACTTCCAAAATCTCCTGCTACTTAATATTGTTCTAAGTCTCTATTCAAATCAGCCACAACCCCCACTCCTGCCTGGTAGCCAATCACAAAAGTGCCCCTCCAAGAGTGGCAGGTGGTGATAAGCCTAGAAGAACAGAAGTCATGCATAGAAAGAGACGCTCGTAAAACTCCAATGAGAACAATGTCACCAGCAACTTTATTGTCTCCCTGTTTGGGGGTTAAGCACCTTCACTTATAATGAATGCTATGAGGCCTTCTGCTCCAGGGCAGTTCACCCAGGTCCCAATTAACTTTAAAGATTACATGTCTTTCAACAGCCCAAATGCTCCAAACCATAAAGTGGTAATGGAGTGGCATAAAAATGAATGTAGTAATAGTTGGTGAGTAAAAAGCACTCAGGCTGACAATGAAAAGTATGGAAATGTTGTGGGAAAACCAACACAAAGGCCGTTTGTGGAGTCTGAGCTTGTGTTTTCATTCCTGACTTGTGCCATCAAAGATAACAAGACATCCCTCTCTTAATCACCTCACTCCCTCGGGCCTCGTCACTCAGTCCTCTTCCAAAAGGTGGCAAAAACATGCAAAGCATCTCCTGGAAACGACAGACTGTTGGAAACGTTTGGAATCTCCCCTTTTCCGTGGAGTTACATACCACTGTAAACCTCCCATTCCCCAATGACTCCAGCGTCCGTTTCAGGTGCAGCCTGCTGGATCTTGTTAAAACACCAGAAGCCAAGGTCTCCAGAACATTCCTTCCTGAGCTTTCCCTTACTGAGATTTCCATTCAAACAGCATGATCTTTGTATGGACAAGAATACAAGGACAAAATCTTGCACCTCAATTTACATTAAAGGTCAGGAATGTTTGGACCATCTGAGGTTTCTCTGAGAACTGGTTTGAGAACCTCTGCTTTAAAGAGTCATTTACTAAAAGGTATTTTATGGAACCAAACATGTTTTTCCCTCAGCATTGAACAAAGAAAACAACTTTTTCAAATGTTGGCAATGTTTTGCAGGACTTTACTCATTCAGAAGAGTGAGGGATATGCCAAATTTGTAACACAAATTTGAAGTGATTTAAAACGTAACAAAGATGAAAAGCATACAACTTAATTCCCCACTTTTCATGAGTGGATGAGGGCTAAAAGAGGTTGACTCAACAGCCCCACCGCCTCCGTCTTTGATATGGTTTAGCGTTACAGCTGCCCGGCATAAAGAAAACCTACATTTCAACACCACTGACTTAAACCCATATTTCCCACCACTACAAAAGGCGTTCAGAGAACTGCAGCCCTCAATTACATGATAACTGACTCAGTGTAGCAAGGGTGTGCCAATAGCATTCCCTGTAATCTGTGGTGAGGTGTAGTCATAGAAACACACACTGAAACAAGGTAGTATTCAGGTAATGCTAGGCCTGCCCACTGAGTCACTTCACCTGCCGGATGACACAAGAATCCACAAGCCTGAGAAAAAATCTCCCCAAATTCCTAAATCATTCTATAATGTGTGCCTAAAGCAGCTCATTATGACTATTACTTGTCGCATGGTAACACACCATCACCAGATCAGAAAAAGATGGTTTGCGTAGTTTGGTTTCTTTTTTCAAAACAATTCGATCTGCCAACTCACAAATCATATCTATCTATCTATCTATCTTATCTATGATCTGTTCTACCATCTCTATCCCCTCCGTCTACTGGCAGTATGTACACACACAGACATATACGCACACACTTCTCCATTGGTAACCTGGTATCTTCAAGCTTCCTTCCTGAAGCACTAAACACACACGCAGATCGGAAATAAAATATGAGCAGGTGAGAGGGTGTGGACTAGGCAGACATTCCTTCACACTGAAGTCATGCTCTCTGTCTTCCACACACTCATAAGCGACTCCTCTGGAAGCTCTGTGGTGAGTGCATTACACACTAAGGCATCTCAGTGCGCACACACTTCCTCAAACCCACACCAGCGGCCACCCACCAAGGCCTGCAGTTGCTCCCCACCATCCGGCTGCTGAGTGCTGTGACATTACCAAGGTTTTTTTTTCAATTAGTAGGCCCAAAAAGACCAACTCTTCTGTAAGAGGATACAGAAGTTAAAAAAGTCATACTTTATACAATACCCGCTACAAAATATACATACACACTTTTGACGGACTTTCAATCTAAACATGGTTTTGTAATGGCCTGTGAATATACATACAGATACACACACACACTACTTGAAACTCCTTACCTCTGCAGGCCTCTCCCACAGCCTGATAGCCAGCTCTGCAGTTGCACTGCCCCACAGGAACAACCCACTCTCCCTCGGCCGTGCAGTGCATTCGAGGAGCTGCTTGTCCGGCCACCACTGCGTCCTTCACACACGTTCCCTCCACCTCAGCCAGCGCCCCAGCGGTTACTCTTTCAGGGAAGGTGGCCATGCTGCGCTGGATGGCTGGACAGGTGCTGTAAAAAACCCTGACCCCCAGAAGAGCCACACAGGCCCCCACATCCTGGAAGGCCAGGTAGAAGCCTCGTCTGGAAAGTGGCCCGATGGTCTTGGTCTCCACATTCACCTGCACAGAAGCCTTGCCTCCTCGGTTCGCCGTCACTTCATCAGGGGCCACCGTGGCGATCTTGCGGAACTGACCTTTTCGGAAGCTGGTGCCCACATCTGTATCTGTTTCAGACAGGTAGAGGCCGAAGGTCTCTCTGCAGCTGGGAGAGTTGCCACCGAAGGTGTTACAATCACGAACGACGAATCGAAGCTCTACAGAAACACGCAAGGCCTCGAGCGGGCGCTGGATGAAGGTGGTCCGAAGCCAATTGTCCTGTTCCGTGTCACTGGCCACATTACACACGCTGTAAGTGTAAAGGAGGGAGCCATTCACCACTGTCTGGACAATCTCCCACTGGAAGAAAGAGAGATAAAGAGAGAAAAATGTGTGTGAGCAATAGACTGAATGCACTACTATTCTAAAGTAAGTGTGGGCTATATGACAATATTTATCATTGTGTTTTGAAAATCCCTTAATCTCAAACAAAATACTGAGTGTTTAATCAGGTGACTGTTATTCAATGGGAGAATGAGATGTACAGAGCCAAGATCATCATTCAATCCCAAGCAAAACATTCTTGCACACAGGTTTTAAAACAGCCTGCTAAGGCAGAATGTTCTTCCATCAAGGCTGTTTTCCTCCTTATCTAGTTTTATTTCTCTCAGGCTTCCTCGCACCCAAACAATCTCACTCTCTCACAAAGAACGTATTGTTGTTTTATGTGTGTAGGTGCTCTTACAAGCAAGACTAATTTCTAACTGTTAGACAGCATGATTAAAGAATACACGCAGTGATTACATGTGGATATACTTGAATATCATGTACAAATAAACCAATATATTGAAAAAATCTGCATCCTGTTTAACTATAGTCAGTGCAAGGTAGTATTTGACATACAGTATACCCTCTGGTGTATTTTTGTTAACACTGTATGAGTTTTTACTGAATAAGATAACAAGGAACGAGTCATTCAAAACCTTTGAGCTGTACACTGTAAAAACAGAGGTAATAATAAGCAGTTGTGCTGTTCATTTAACAATGGCTCATGCAAAGCGCTTTTTTGGTTAACTAAATCTAGTTAATTTGCTTGTTAACACATTAGGTCTTTTTTAAGACTGACATTTTAATGCAGTTTAATACTATTTCTGCAAAGTGACTAATTTCTCACCTATGCTGCATATCAGACATCTATGTGTGGGTGTGGGAATTACATGTCTTGGCATGCTTTTCACCAAAGGTTTTCTTAGGTGTATCAAAGCAAGCAAAGAGAGACATGCCTCCATGAAATAACAGCCCTCCTCTTTCCCACTCTTATCCCCCCTCTTGATATATAAAACTCCCTCTTCCCTTGTCTCTCCCAAAAGTGCTTCAGCAGCAGGTCAGGCCAGGCATGTAGACCTCAAAGGCCTTGTGTGGACAAAGTGGCTCAAGAGCTCAGAGAGACAAGGGGTGGCCTCCAACATCAGAAAGAGAAAATGACAGGACTGGTCTCCAAAAGAGTAATTAACCCCCCCTCCATCCCACCCTTCCAGCCTGAGAGTGTGAATACCTCGAACTTGCCCTTAAACCTGCAAAGCTGTCTCCGTGGGGGAACCAAATTTGGAGTGTAAATCTCTAGTGAGACCTTGGAACGACTGCAGGAATCCACAGAGGATTCTCATAATCCCAACGCCTCACCAGAGGCAAAATGGCTTGCTCACTTCCCAGACCACGTCTCCATTTCCTCCCGTCCCTCAGAAAGGAAACCACATGACTAAAGATAGAGGACAGCGCACTACCTCTTACGTAGGGCCTGGTGTCTTTCTCTCTGCATATAAAACTGTTCATAGGATCCATTGAGCCACATAACTATTCATAGGTAAGGTGAGCCATGTGTGTACCCCCCAACCACACACAGGCCTCTTTTAAATATAACATATAGGATTAATGTCACAGCAAATGTTATTCCCTATCAGCAGCAGTTTAAGGCAGCCTGAAAAAGTTTACAACAATAAATGAATTTGCAGTATAATTTGGTTTATCTGAGTTACAGTACAAACTCAGTTATTCATGAACAGCTGGGGTGCTCTGATAAGAGGAAATGTGACTCATGGTGAGGTGAGGTTTAAGAGCTGTGGCTCATTGATGTAATGCCTCTGAAATGTGAAAAGATTACCAGGAATCTGGACAAAGTGTGAAATACTTCTCTTACCCCTTCTTCATTTGGTGAGGTCAACCAGCCCAGCTCCCCTCCAGATGCCTTCATATCGAGCAGCACATCTGAGGAAAAAAAAAAGGAGCATATCATGGCATGACTCAAATCAGTTCTCAGGTAAATTTACAGTAGAATTACTTTTTACCAGCGACTCACATAAAACATCGCATTTTATTTGACTCACTGTATGGTACTGCATCCCCAAAATCCACAAGTCACTTTTAAAAAGACTGAAATTTCGAACATGACATTAGAACGTCCCGATTTAAAAGTAGGACAAGAAAGAAAGGTATGTTACTTACGCTCCTTGGAGTGGATTTGAATAAATAGGCTGTGAATAAATAGAAAGATGAAGAGTGAGACAGTCTGTACACGGCTGTAATCCATTTTGTCTTTAGTTTAATCTCTCGGAGCTCATTTGTGTGTCCGAAAAGCCTCTCCAACTTTTCCACACTGAGACCGAGAGACTCATTCATGAGAATACGGCTCCAGTGGTTCCGCCCTGGCCCCGCCTTATTACCATATAAGAAATAATGGGGGCGGGGTCACTATCCGATTCAATGGTGGAGCTTCCCACACCTGAAAAATGTGGCTCGGATGTTTGCCTTCGACCAGTTTTGAACCAAGTGTGTAACTTAACACCGCCCAAGCTGTCAGGAAAAGCCTGCCAAAATATTCATGGTACTCAGGGTTTCCTTCACAGCAATGAGGTTTTTAGGAGTAATGGGTCAACCAAGCCACGTCAAATCCGTCACGCTAAAAGTTACATACACACTGTGTGATGCCTGAGGCATTGTGTTACAGTAGGTTTCAGACACGAATTTGGTCTTATTTTTGGAAAAGAGATACACACAAGAAATATAGCATATTTATAGCATATTTTAGCACATTTACCACTATTTTACCTTTGTTCGCATTATACTAAAACGATAGCTTGTTGACTTTCTGACCACTGGTTCACCATTATTATAAAAATATCTATGTACCTTACATTTCACATCCTACCATACTTAATGAGTTTGCTTCTACGACAATACATACATTTTACAATAATTTTGGGAAAAATTGAGACTCCCCATCTAATTAACTGTAGGTCATTGTGTGCTCCTTTATTATGTTCCAAGTAAAGCAACTGCCAAGACAAAATTTTGGAACAGTGTGTCCTGAAAGTGTGAGATTATTTAAACCTCTTTTTCTTTGAAGGCCTCTCGTCTACAGAAGCATCAGGGAGTGCCGTAGGTCTAAGGTTGCTTTAAACATGCTTGGCCAACCTAGCCACCCTACGGCGTTCCCACGACAAAAGGCAAAGGGTCAAGTAGGAGTGCCTCTATGAATGAATGACTACTAATGACTTCAAGGGGTATGAATATGTAGACACCGAAATTGGTCAGACAAAAGCATCACCCAGCAACGCTGTGGAATTCTTGAGTCAAGCCTCCTTTGTGCTGCGGTCTGTCAGAGTCCCTTGACCTGAGAGTCAAACACAAGCTGACTTCTTCTCAAGGGCTTAGGGACTGCTTGCATTGTGCCGAGTGCCTATGAATATTCATTAGGCCGAAACGGCAGAAAGGATCTCTCCCTTAATTTTAGGCAAACTCAGCGAGACGTTGATGTGGATTCAGCCTGAATGGGGACCGCACTCAGTAAAGGAAACTTTCAGAAAAGTGCTGAGAAGACTAGATATGAACAATTCATTCAAGAAGTCTGTATTTTCACCATCTTCATCTTACTGTGAGGAGAAAATGTTCAGATCTAGGGATGACTCCTACAACTGTTCATGTAAAATGGATGATTAATGACTTTGGTCTGTTTGGTTTGTCGGCACAAGACTCTCATGTTATGAAGGGCATTTGTCTTCAACAAATGAGGTGCCATGGCCATTGAGATGCACTCACAATGCGAAGGTCCCCCTTTCACTCAAGTGCCATGTGTATAGCAGGAGCCTAGTGTTTTCAGCCTCACTCCCACCATTCTTCACAGGGCGGTGGGCTTCTTTTATTTTTGCCACCCCACCCTCTGCGGCACCTTGTGCCATGCATCAAACCTTACAAAGCCGTTCGCGCAAGGGGGCTGGGCTCGAGCTCAAGGGGTCACAAAACTGCAGTAGCACCGACATGGCGAGGTCATTTCACTCTCCCACCCCTCCTCCCTTCCACTTGTCTCCTCTAGCAGCAGCTCTCAGCGTAACAGAAAACCCAGTGGTAGTACTCCATTGTGTGCAGTGCTGAGTGCGACTGCTCCTCAAAGGCTTTGTTAACGGTCACAGCGTACTGCTGAACTACCGAGTGGTGTGATGGTGCGAGATATGTGTTAGAAACATATGGAGCACTGTTAACACATTTTCACTCCACAGTTAAGCAAACTAGTATCGAGGTCGGAACTCTTTAGAAGTTCTGTTGGATTTTCACATTAGAGCCAATAAGATTAAACATAATTTACTCCAACACACTGGATTTGAAATGCAATCACAAACATTAATTTAAAATGCTATCAACTATGAGGTGAGTTGTATCAAAAGTACAGTCTATTTTGTTTAGTTGAATGCAAAATATTGGACACCCAAGGGTTTGAGTAATATTTGAATGATTAGGTTTTAATCCAAGTCAAGTGTAAACAGTTCCAGAGTGAAATATATTATGTGATGTACTCAACAACTGTGGACTCATCTAATCGACTGACTGAGGATCTGAAACATATGATAACTGACTCTCAAAGACTGTAAGCTGCCCTGCTTGTAATATATATCATGTGGAAAAAATATGGACTGGTTGGGTATCCAAAGCAAAACTTCAACATCACACGAGCATAATTTTTGGCTGACACGAGCATAATGATGGACTGGGACATCATGCAGCGTTGTTGTACAAACATCTACATGGAAGAGTCATCAGAGGGCATGTAGATCACATTACGAAAGTCAACGTCTGAAGTATGCAAAACAACATGTATATACAGGTATGTTTGAAACAAAAAATGGACACTTTGGCTACAATGGTACATTTGGGGAAAAGAATACATATTTAAATAGAAAGATGTCTTATCAATGTGAAAGTTGACCTATTAAAAGGTTGGATTTGTGTGACAGCAAGTGGCACAGGAAGTGCTGTGGAGAGAAAGAAAGAATTAATAATTATCCTAAATATAGGATGTATAGGATGTTCCACAATCAGTGAAGAAACAGAAGAAAAAATAGTTTGGATATTACAAGAAGACAATAATATAAAACATGCATTAAAATGGCCTCCACCATCTATAGAACTGAATCAGTAATAAGACTTTAGATATGCTGTGCATGCAAGGCATATCTGTGAATATTTCTGAAGTGAATCTTACAGAAATGTCATGTTTGGCCTGTTTTATTTTGCCAAAATGTGAAATTCAGCAGATAAATAATGTTGTAGAAATATGTAGTGTTATGTGAAAGTCTTTTTACATTTAACACTATGTAGAATTTGTCCAAACATTCACATACAACTGTACATAGTTTCAAGCATAGTCTCTATTAGAGTGGTCTACGCTCTACAGGTTTATAGATAGTTGCTTAATGCAGGGAAACATTGTAGTTGTAATTAAGTGGCCTCTTGGCCAGAGGTGTAATTTTAACATTATAGACCCTTTAAACTTTAAGTGACCCATAAAACTTTAGGTAATGTTTGGTAGTGATCATTTAAGTAGTTGATGGGGCAGCTGGTAGCCTAGTGATTAGGGCCCTGCGATCAGAAAGTCGTGGGTTTGATTACCTCTGAGGTGCCCTTGAGCAAGGTACCGTCCCCACACACTGCTCCCCGGGCGCTGTGTTCCTGGCTGCCCTATGCTTCTCTTGGTGAATGGGTTGAATACAGAGGAAGAATTTTGTGCTGTTCACACTGTGTGCTGTTGTGTGGTCACATATGAAAGAATGGTCACTTTCACTTCACTTTCATAAGAGAGACAACAGCAGGCCTAACCAAGAGAATCTACATTTGGCTTTTGAATTTGGAGTGTGGTGCAGTTATCTCTCAACATAAGGAATAAAGGAGTGTCACTGCCACTTATAGTAGGCTATCAAATGGCTGAAAAAAATATATATAAACATCAGAAGGTCAGACTGAAGTCTCTCTCTCTCTATCTCTCTCTCTCTTGAGCCCTTGAAAGGAATTGAAACTCAGACTGTCTGGCAGAGTATCAGGGAGGCTATCTAGTCGTGAATGGGTCATAGACTCCCTGACAGTCAGTGATTGTAAAGGATGTGCAAATCAAGTTTCAGTTGCAACTGGCAAGCCATCGGGGCTTTGGTTGGCTTGATTGCTTTTGATTCACTTAGTAAATTTGTGCATCATGGATCATACACCCCTTTTAATTAGTCCGTTCAGCTACTTAAAGGTGCACCCATAGCTGATATACTTGTTCAACTGTGTGCATTACACTTGTTTAATCTCCATAGATAAGCTTTGCCAACAGAATGGCATACTCTGGGACACGAAGCTAAGGTAACCAGAACAAATGCTAAGCATTAGCTAGACGACTAGCTTTTGGCTGAGGAGCAGTTCAGTACAAGTAGGATAAGCAGTTATTTACAGCCCCAAGACCACAAAGGGAACAGAGGCAGGGTGAAGAATTTTTAATATTATTTTTGATTTTGCTGTTGCGTTTGTTTCTTAATGCAATTTGTGTTGACTCCTATATTTCCTGAAAACATGTAATGAACGATCCAAGAACTTGGCAATATTTAGAAACACATTTTATCATCTTTTTATTGGTTTACTTATAAAATATTTAATAAATTGTATATATTTCGACAACCTGTCAGTCTGTTTTGGTCTGTATTTAGTTAATTTCGGTTTTATGGTATTTACAGTGGCAACTTATTTTTGTCCAAAAGAATATTAATTAAATCTAAATTATTTTTCTTACTTACATATAAAATTATATAATGTGTGTGTGTGTGTGTGGGGGTGGGTGTTGCATAGGGCTCCCAAATGTTCAGAAAAGGCCCTGTGTGGGACTAATCATCCAACATCAGTACCTGACCTCACTAGTGCTCTTGTTGCTGAATGCAACAAAAGCCACTAACAAAGTTCCCCAGAAAAGAGAAAAGCAGAGGCTAACTTGAAAGGAAGGGGACAAACAAAGCCTTGATTTCAGAAGGACCGTGTCTGCAAACTATAAAGACATTGTGTATGTTGAGGTTGACCAGTCGTTTACAGACTGCACTGTAAAAGACACAAAAGATACAAACCCACACATACAACACTTTTATCTAAAGAGACTCCGAGAACTTGAGAAACATGCATGATGATAATATAATTTAATTACAAATATAACAGTAATTAAGCTACATTTTTGTTAACAAGGCGTTTTTTACCTATTGCAACATATGATATAAGTAATGATGCAATTATTAGCTTTAAAGGATAGAGTTAGGTTTGTCAGACCACAAAAATACTGGGTGCAGTACATGAAGAGCTTCAAAGACTATTATTCAAAACCGCCAGTTTAGACTCTTTGAACAACCAAATGTACACATACACATTACACTGGTGCTGAATTACACTCCAGGCTTAAAAGGCAGGGGGTTCAAACTGTAAAAGTACTGCCGGGTAAAAGTAACGTGTGCTGGTGAATAATTCCAGAAGAGCTGGCAGTACACATTCATATGCGCACGTTTGTGTACTCAGCTTGACTGGAATTCCACTCTGAAGTTGGAACAAAAGAGTGAAGGAAGGAAGGCGAGTGTCAGGGTGGCAGTAGGAAGAGGGGATATTGGAGTGAGGGAAGAAGTGTGGGTGATCTCCAGCACAATAGGCCTCCTGGTGCCATGAATAGCTGTCTTTAACACAGTCTTTCTCTCACACTCACCCACACACACACACACACATATACGCACACACGTCGAGACACACACACACTCACACATGTCGAGAGCTATGGCATGACAGTGACAGCTGGGCCATTAGTTCTTATATGTTCTTTTCTTTTCTCCACCACACTCACACACACACACTCAGAGTGAACTAAAGACTTGTCACACGAACAGAAGCCCATGTTTACTGTTTACATCTCACTTTGACCTCAAACAGTGAACAACATGGGAGGCCTTTTTCTGAAACACACCAAAACTTGGCCCTCAACATCAAATCCACAGCATTTGTTGCCAGATTTAAAATAAATTTTAGTTATACTCCATTACTAATGTATGTTCAATATTAGCCCAAAACACAGACAGTGGTGTCTTATTAAGCTTTCTATCTGATCCCATTATAAAGTAAAGCGCTACAAAAATCAATAATTACTAAATAATAAAGCAATAGTTGCCAAAATGTTTATCACAGTTTACTAGAGATATCCACCAAAACATTGTTTGAAAAAAAGTGTCCTGGGTGTCATTTTTAAGTAGCAGCAGTGTGTGTACGTGGTTTTCAGTAGATAGATAGATAGGTGTATCATGTAATCATAATGAACATGCTGCCACATCATTATACAACAGAGCTTATAATGGAAATCTCTACTGCATTAGTAGTTTTTGTGCACCAAAACCACAACTGGGAATATGAGATTTTCCATACTGTGTTAGCATCAAGCTATTTGAATTAGAGTTTAGGGTTCTGTTGGGTTCAGTACTTCAGTTTACACAATGATTTTGGACAAGTATAACAGATAATCCTTTTTTACTTCATATATTCCAGTTTACAGAGAATTGTTCAGTATAACTTTAAGTCAGGATATTACTGGTTTAGCCTGTTAGCCCAGTAGAAGTCTGCTGAACTGTCTGTTAAACAAAACCTGTTTTTAAGTAAGGTTACATTGTGTACACCTTTTACTAATTTCACAGGAAGTATAAGATGGCAGACAAAATGTATTTGTGGTACTGCACATGTTTGTTTTTTTTTTCATTTCCATGCTGCTTGTTATTTTATTACAGCAATAAAATGACTTCTATCAGCTGTACTTTACTTTTTTAAAAATTATAGTTAAGTTCAATTGAGTTATAGCAATTTCTTTTAGATACAACATAGTTTCTTTAAAGTGTATTCAAATTTTTTTCAAAGTCAACAGCATTATGATGTGAGAATAAATTAATAGTATACAGATTTACAGAACACAGAAACATGTCCATATGATCTATTTCAACATTATTGACTATAAGACTATATGAGCTGTTTTACGCAATTTTCTCCAGGATCAATTTCTGATTCTGATTCTGATTTAATGAAAACACTTCATGTGAGAGGCATGTCTAAGAGGATGCGCCGACCAGTCAAACACTCTCCTGCCGCAGAGGAACAACACACAATGTGAGTGTTGACTGTTTAAGCTAGATTTGGTGCAGAACTGGTTGGTGTTCATTCCTTTTCCTCCTCTGATATCTGATACAGTATTTTCTGCTGATATTGCATCAACACCAGTATGCCACGAAACTGCATAAAGCTCATCTGCTGCTAAATGTGAGGAAAGACAAATGGATTTTCTATAGACCTGACCTTGAAAGGTTTGCTGAAAAGTGAGTCTCATTATTAAAACAGTCTGCGTAGAACAGATCCACTTCTGAGTCATTCTGAAATTCAGCAGTTGATGATGATGACAATGGTGATGATGATTATGATGATTATGATGATGATGGCAGGGTGTGAGAATGTGTGGGGCTTGGACACATGGACCCAGCTGTCACTGTCATTATCTCTCTCTCTATCTCGCTCTCTCTCTCATACACACACACACACACACACACACACACACACACACACACACACACACACACACACACACACAC
>JBBPDB010000108.1:19229866-19239873 GCA_037974465.1 Brachypetersius altus | reverse complement strand
GCCTGGTGATTCCCTCACAGCCACGTTAGTTTTTGCCCTTACTGAGCCAGCGCGAGTCCTGCCGGATTCCTGCCTGTCTGAGCTTCATTTGTTTTGGCGAGAAACCACTTCTACCCTCCCTGAGTCGGGGTTCCCCCCTTTTTTGTGAGAAACCACATTAAAGCTGCATGTATGTTCAGTCCGGCGTCCAGCCTTCTTTCTCATACACACACCGGCGTGACAAACCCATACTAAGATGAAATATTTTGTACTGTTTATCACAGAATACCTCATTCCAATGTTAACCAAGGACAATGTTTTAAACCATTAATATGTTCCTAAAATATGGCACAAAATAGCATCTGTCTTCCTGGTCAAAAGTGACCGGTATGATTTATTTAGTAAAGATAAAAGGTTTTTTGTGGTTGCTATGGTATAAAAGGTGGTTGCTATGGTGTTGGAGTGGGTTTCTTAGTAGTTTTTAAGCGGTTGCTATGGTTAGGGGGTGTTTTTGGTGTTTGCTGTGTGTAGGAAGTTGTTTCAGGAGTTTCTAGATGGTTACTATCAGATGTGGATATCAATGTGGATGCTAAATAGTTTCTGGATTTTTGCAATGGAATACCAAGTGGATGTTAGAGTGTTGCTAGATGCCTACTATGGTATAGAAGGTTGTTGCTATGTCATTTCCAGGTAGTTGATAGGGTGTAGGATACAAGATGGTTGCTCAGGGGAAGTGGTTGCCAATCTCCAAATTTCCTCAGGAATTTAGCATTTTTATTTGCATGAATTATCAACAGATGTGGTTACCATGGAGTAAAAATTGAATTAGTGATGGGAAATAGGAGACATGAGGTGTGTGTGTGTGTGTGTCTTTTTGTGGGGTGTGGGGATATTCTTAAATTTTATTTTATACATTAATATAACTAATCTTACTATTTAATTTCTAATGTCAGAACACCATGAGTGTTCCTACGTTCAATAAAACACAAAACGGAATAAAATTTCTCATTTTTTAATGCATTCCAGTTCCTTGTGTAAACAAACGCATGGAACCTTAAGACAACCCGATGCACTGAATTGCATTTGCTAGAGAGAAAATTTGAAAATTGTTCAGATTTGACTGGAACACAATAGGAGGGTCAAGGCTAGTCAGAGGGGAAGGATTAGGCAGAGAAGAACAACACTTGTTTGTTTAAGGTGTTAACCATATCCTGAACTGTTAGCTTAAACATTATGGACACAGTAAGCACTGTGAGCTCACCTGGGCAAAAGTGAGTTCATAGTGACTTTATCATCATCTGCTCTCATGTATGTACAAATGTGTGTTTATTAGGTACCTATTTTCTTTATTTCTCTCTCTCAACTCACTAGTCAAAGCAGACATTGCATGTTATTATGCAAACAAGCTTCTGGTCTAAAGGTTCTGTACAGTCCTTTGACCTCTTGAGTCATTCAGAAAGAACTGATTGAAAGGAGCCTTCTCAGTGAAATGGTTTGGTAAATAGTTTGTACTTTGAATGCTAAACATAGAATCTGCTTTTATGTACATCACTGAAAGGCAGGAAACCAACACCAACAGCATCTTAGGAAAGAGACCATTACAAGTAATTATCAAGTAGTAATTTTAGTAATAAGTTATCAACACAATTACTAGATTACTCGATTAGTCAATTAGTCATATAACCGTACCCTAACGCTAAGCCTAACCTGATTTCAAGAATCAAGTTTGCTTTATTTAGATAGCACATTTAAAGCAGCCACAAGACTGACCAAAGTGCTTTACACTTAGAAATCATCATACGATTAGGAGTGCAGAATATATATATATATTAGTGCTGGGCCGTTAACGGCGCGAGATTCTTATCGCGCGATTAAAAAAATATCGCCGTTAACTGCATATATGTATATATATATAAGCAGAGTAAATGCCTAATAGGCCAGTGAAAACAAATGAGTTTTTAAAAGTGATTTAAAGACTAGGACTAGGAGCCGTTCTGATCTCAACTGGCAAGTCATTCCAAAGACAAGGCCCAATTACTGAAAAGGCACGGTCACCTCTACGCTTGAGTCTGGAACATGGAATTAAGAGGAGGTTCTGGTCACAGGATCTCAAACTTCTCAGGGGGGTATACTGATGTAGCAATTCAGATAAGTAGATGGGTGCTTGATGGTGCAGCGATTTAAAAATAAATAATACAATTTTGAAGTTTATTCTAAACTGGACAGGCAACCAGTGAAGGGCCTTCAGGAGCAGAGAGACGTGATCCCTTTTTTCAAGAATGTCAATTCTCTTTCTTTTTTATTTAAAGGGCTGGAGTTTGATAACAACATGTGGAGGACAACCTGGTGCTTGCTACTACTGGTCACCACTTGCTGGCAGACAGGCCACACCAAAGAGGATGAAAAAACCCAGAGCCCTGGACATGTGTCTGTGATCATTGTGGGTGCCACAGGTGACCTGGCCAAAAAATACCTTTGGCAAGGATTTTTCCATCTTTATGCTACTCAGGTAGGCAAGGGCTACACCTTCTCATTCTACGGAGGAGGGCTTTCTCCAGTTGATAAAGGGACTCCCCTGCTCTTTGACATTCTCAAGACGGTGAAGTGCCCATCAGAGCTCACTGCGGAGCGCTGTGCTCTGGTTAAGGAGCAGTTCCTGCGACTGTCACAGTACCTTCAGCTCAAGACCACAGAAGATTATGAGAAACTCAATCAACAGATCCAGCAGCAGTTGAAGCAGGAGGGCATGGTAGAGGCAGGGAGGCTGTTTTACATGTCTGTCCCAGCCTTCGCCTATGCCGACATAGCAGCAAAGATCAACAGCACCTGCAGGCCCCCTGCTGGAGCATGGCTCCGGGTCGTGCTGGAGAAGCCGTTTGGGCACGATTTCGGAAGTGCACAGCTTCTCGCCTCACAGCTGACTGGTTTTCTTAAAGAGGAGGAGATGTACAGGATTGACCACTACTTGGGGAAGGAGGTACATCTCAGATGTTTTCTTTAATCTAAATATACCTGTAGATTATTATTTTAAGGAAAACTGAATTCTGTATCACTGTGAGATTTTAATCTGATACATTTGATTTGATCATTTTTTTGTCTCAACATGCGTTTTGAAGGTTGTCGCCCAGATTTTGAGCTTCAGAAAAACGAATAATGACCTACTAAAGCCTATTTGGACCAAGCACCACATTGAGAGAATAGAGATTGTGCTGAAAGAAACGCTGGATTCCAAAGGTAAAGGTTGTGACATGCGCAGTCAACCATTTCATATAAGCTGACCACAAAATTTCATCTATGTGATATTTTAATCTAAGAGTGATCTCAAAGCTTGGTACACACATAGACACGGTGGACAATGTGCTTCTCTCCTCTGGCATTTGCAGGCCGGATTCAGTTTTATGACCAGTACGGGGTTATCAGAGATGTGCTCCAGAATCACCTTACAGAAGTCCTGACCCTGATATTGATGAAGATACCTGCTAATCTTTCCAACAGTGAAGAGATACTGCGTCACAAGCTGAGCATCTTCAGTAGCCTTAAGCACCTTGAGAGGAGTAGTGTGGTTATAGGTCAGTACCAGAGCTATGCAGAAGAGGCTCAGGTGGAACTTAACAAAACAAAGGATTATTTCAGTCGAACCCCCACTTTTGCTGGTGAGTTTATGGCTTTTGCTTGCTGCATTTAGACTCTTACTTTACTCATACAATTGTGTAAGCAATGCATTGACTGAAAATTCCAAGGATGACGGTCCCATACTTGTGTTCCCAGGTGTAGTCATTTTCGCTGACAGTCCCCAGTATGATGGCATTCCAATATTTATGACCTCAGGTAAGATGCTTGATGAACGGGTTGGATACACTCGCATTCTTTTCAAAAATGACATATTCTGCCTTCAGGACTACAACAATGTCAACTGCAAACCCAAACAGATTGTTTTCTATCTGGGCCATGGGGGGCTGGAATACCCAGCAATTCTGGTCAGCAAAAATTTGTTTAAGCCCTCTCTGGTGAACAATGGTTGGAAAGAAGTCACTGAGCATAAAGACATGTCTTTGCTGGGGTTACCACTCTCTGACTATTATATCCAGACCCCAACTGTTCCCAGAGAGGCTTATTATGAACTCATTTCTAAAGTGTTCCATGGATGCAAGGACAGTTTTGTTAGTACTGAGAACCTTCTTGCTTCCTGGGCTTTTTGGACCCCATTGTTGGACAGCCTGGTTGAGGCCTTCCCTCGTCCATACCCAGGTGGGGCCGCCAATGGTGATCTCCTGAACTTCCAGCTACGGGGTCGCGAGGTTGCTTTTGTTAATGAGGCGGTAGTGAATGTGATCCAGCAAGGCAACGAGGAGAGCTTCCAGGTTATGCAAGGAAAGTACCGTGGTGCTGACATGGTATCAGCTTGGTCAAAGGAGCTAGTGGAGCGTTTGGCCTCCGACCTGCAAAGTGCAGCAGAAGAGGCCGTTCAGGATGATGGTGAATTCCACTTGGTATTGTCTGGTGGCTCTAGTCCCATCGCATTGTTTCTTCAGTTGGCTTTCCACCACTACACCTTCCCTTGGCGCCACACTCATGTGTGGCTAGCAGATGAGCGATGTGTGCCGTCCACTGAGGCAGGATCCAACTTCCGTGCACTTCATGACCAGCTGCTTCAACATGTGCGCATTCCATACTTCAACATCCACCCCATGCCAGTGCAACTTAATCAACGCCTGTGTGTTGAGGAAGACGGAGGAGCTCTGTTGTATGAGAAGGAAATCAAGCGGCTAGTCAACGCATCCAGCTTCCATTATATTCTGCTTGGTGTCGGCCAGGACGGCCACACAGCCTCACTGTTTCATGATAGTAAGCTGGATGGGGAAAGACTGGTAACCCTGACTGAAAGTCCAGTTAAACCCCACCAACGGATGAGCATTACATTCACTGCCATCAACAAAGCTCACAGAGTGGGAGTTCTAGTGATGGGGAAAAGAAAGCATGAGCTTGTCACTCAGCTCAGCCGAATTAAAGGTGAATCAGCCAGGTATCCAGTCACAAGGGTGTGGCCAATAAATGGCAATCTAATGTGGTATATAGACTATGATGCACTTTTAGGGTAAGAGATCTCTGAGCTAGAGTTTTATTCAAATTATATGATGTATGATGCCGGTGTTCTGCATACATGATTGTTTATTGCTGGATTTGATTACTTGCCATTCAAAATAGTTTGCTTCATTTTGAATGTGTGTTTTTATGGGAAAGAGTTTGGTTTCACCTCGGGTGTCAGGATAATTATATATGATTTTGTTTTGAATAATTTGGATTACACGAGACAGGTTGTGTGATGATTGCAGCAAGCCCCATGCTCTGCAAACTCAGAAACACCGGAGTGTATTAATCTATGTGATGTGAAGCAAATTTGATCATTTCAGGGTCATGTTTCATGCTTTATTGTGATTATTGTTAATTATACTGTGTAAATTATAAAAAGGTACTCTTAATTGTACTCTTCATAATTAAGACCATAACAGTTATGGTTTGGTTAAAACAGTTTCATATCAGTATGAGTACTTACCATAAAAAATCCAATGTTTTACCTTCTTTGGGAAAAAACAGTAGCTGGAGCAGCTGGCTTCGTAATTATTATCTCTCTTTGCTATAGTAGTTAAAACAGGACGTGAAACGTGTCTCTGTGTTCAATTACCTCAGTCTCCCACTGTAAATAAGAGGGAAAAACATTTTATTAAAATGATAAAATACAAATAAATAGATGAGTGTTCAGGAGTATAAATATGAGGCAGTTAGAGCTGACATTAAATCTGTCATAGAACAGCATGGAGAGTTCTACAAAATGAGAAATCAGGTAATGGTAATAAAAACAATTCTCCACAGATGTGGATTTGCAGAAGGGGAGTATTTTAGAGTAATTTTTCTTGAAACTACATTTTTGCCAAGTAATTATTTGGAAGACAATGCTAAAAGAAAACATTTTTGGTCACTGGGACCAGGAATTGTAGTCAGATGAGAAAACAGCTTTTTTCGCAAAAAGGATGATTTATATGTAAAATAAATATGTATTATCCACCCTGTTGAATATGAAGGTATGTGATGTTTTAAGACTGCTTTTCCTCCAAAAGCTCTGGAGCCCCTGTTAGGATGTGTGGTATCTTGGACTTCATTAAGTGCCAGGAAATTTTAAATGAAAAGCTTGCCGTCTCTGGAACTACAAGTGGATCATAGTTGGATCTTCCAACACAGTGATCCAAAACACGTCCAAATCCATACAAAAATGGTACTGTGGCCACAGAATCAAGCTTTTGACACTGCCAACCCAGTAACCGGATCTAATCCTGTTTAAAAACCTGTTGGGTGAGATAAAGAGGAGAGTATAACAGTGAAGGTTTAAAGAGGGTCTGCACTGAGGAGGTGTCTCAGATTGCTTTGGGGAAACCACCATATAGGAGAAAGCAAGTGAAGGGATGCCAGTAAGGTGCTTTGGTAAAACATTCTGTATTTTTATATAGGGTTTGTATTTTTCTAGATTGAATTCCAATTGAAGGTTATAATTCAGTGAGAAACAATATTATTTTTGATTTTGTGTGATTGAGCTATTTTCACTCACCTTTACACTTACTTTTGGAGCTGTTGTAAGAAGTCCAGAGAATCAGCTTTTATACATGTTTTATGTACATGCCAGTGGTACAGAACATGGATGATTTCTCTGTTTAACCATTGAGCTTCATTGCTCTGGGGTTTTAAACCTTTGGGTGCAATATAATTGTTGGAAACTGATTTTTTTCTGCACTTTCCTACATAATAATGTAGTAATGAAGTAAGACAAAAATACACGCGAGTAATTTTCACAATCCAGTAAATATATGATCAGCTCCTATTAATCAGATCAGTTGAATGAGCAGCTATTTCAATCTTGGGGGGAAAAAAAATCTCAGATAATTCATGTTTCAGTCTTCAGCTCTAGAGAATTCCAGACATCCAGCTGATCTTTAAGATGTCCCTGTAATGTCATTTAAAGTATTTCAGTACCAAAATGGGGTCTTCCAACTGCACCATTGCAGAATGGGATTTGAAATAATTTACCCATTTTAAAAAATGGACACCCTGAGCCAAATCAAGCAACTCACACTTTAGACAAAGTGCCTTATTCTTACTATCCATGTTGCATTTTGGTCCAAATAACAACCTTGCTTACTTTTAAT
The DNA here is from genome assembly GCA_037974465.1 of Brachypetersius altus. Taxonomy (NCBI): domain Eukaryota; kingdom Metazoa; phylum Chordata; class Actinopteri; order Characiformes; family Alestidae; genus Brachypetersius; species Brachypetersius altus. The sequence goes on along the minus strand of JBBPDB010000108.1, from coordinate 19,232,698 downwards.
GGTTAATCCCATTCAGAGGTAATGTTCATTCCATGTCCCAGACTTATGGAAACACATCCTCTGGGGAAGAAAACCCATTTGTGTCCAAGTCTGGAAAAGGGGGCGCAAAGGAGTTTATTATAATGACTGAAAATGAATGTTTTTGTTTGGAAAGTATCACATTTCCTGAGGTACCACTTTTAATTGAAGTGTTATTTGTGTGAAATGCTCCCAAATATCCATAGCCCCTCTTTTCAGACACAGCCATTTTTTATACCATGGGAAAATGGGGTATTGTGGTAGTTTGCAACTGAATGACCATATTGTGTCTGAAGTACTGTGTAGAATACTGTAAATGGGGTTGTGTGCCTTAATGGTCTCAGTTTCTACTTCAGTTTTGATACTGTACAGACTACCTAAACATTTTGATTCTGATATGAACTTGAGTTATGAAGAAGCCTGTGAATTCTCAATAAAGACATGTCCAGTGCATAAAGACATTGATGCAGATGCATCATGGAGTGTTACCGAATTTTGTGTATATGTCTTGTTGTATTTCATGGATTCATGGTTTCTTTTCTTGATGTTTTTACTTCATGTAAAAAAATCTTTGCATCCTTCTTTGCTGTTCACGGTGCAGAGAGCATCTTAATGAAGAGGAACAACATATGAGAATGAACAAGTTTTTATATGTGTGTCTGAAACCTTGACTCACTGCATATTAATATATTTACAAACAATAATGTGAGTAACTTTATCTTAGATGTATATATCTGGCCAGTACAAAGAAAATAGAATATATAAAAATAAACATAACAAATAAACAATTTGTTTAAAACAATACAATCAAAAGAACAGTTGGAGTTCAGTAACTTTAACGTTAATGAAGGACTGATAAGATAAACCACTGGGTGGTAACTGTAAGTACTTGGTCATCTGGAGAAAAAGTTTGAGAATGGTTAAGCTAACACAGTCGCATCCAATTACTTTGCAAAGTTTATTTGTATCGTGCAAATTGTTAATGTAATCAGCCAAGACATGTTTGTTGTCTAAATTGTGCTTCTTTAGTTTAACACTGAAGCTGCAAGGATAACACTGCTTAGAAATATTACATTACATTCATTTGGCTGATGATATTCAAGGCAACTTAGAATTCGAGGAGATACTCAAGTTTCAGGACAGTGTAAGAAATAAAGAAGAGAACTAGGCATTAAACGTTTTTATGTAAGAAAAGTGCAAGAAGGAGGCGTTTGACGCTAGAGAGAAACAATAGAAGAGTCACAAAACTGGTTTCAGTAAATACATGGCTAAAACATCTTTCAACATCCAAATCTTTATTAAAGTGGCCTAAACTTGGCATCAACTGTCCACTGATGGCTTTTCCCCCAGGTGGTCTTTTCCCAGAAGACATTTGTACAGGGGCTATAGCCAGTGTACAGGTTGGACCTATTCAAGGTCATACATGTTAACCTTCATTGCATTATTAAGTCTTCAGCATGTAAACATAAGAAAAATCAGATTGCAAACTAAAATTACAAATATTGTAAAAACATTTTGTGAACTAAACGTACCTTCAAGGACCAGCAGCTTTAGATATGGAGCATAACAGTGTCAGAATATGTATACGGTCAATTGCAGGTCTATTTTTTAAGTTGAGTCATACATCCTGTCACTCTTTTAAGATACATAATTGGACCTTAAAGTCCCAATTGTTACTATGAGGATCCCTTTACCTTGTACCTTGGGGGGACTACAATTCCAGTACCTGTGCAACCTTTTTCCTGAAAGTGTAGATAATAAAGACATAATAACAGTGGAGTACATGTACACGCCTTAGGCTAACATGTCTACTGTCCATATGGTGTTTCATTGTACAGACTGCTGGTCAGTCCAGCTACTCAAGATGAATGGACGAACTGTGAATAGCATTTCACTCTCACTCCCCTTTGTATGGCCGGAACTGTAAGGAGATATCCAGAGAAATACGATCCAACCAAGCTCAACTGAAGTCTGAAGCTCAGGTACTGGCAAGGGAAGGGTCTGAATAATAGATGGTCTTTCATGCAGCCGAGAACCAAACAGGGTCTCAGACAGCAGCTTAGAGGAACGTATCGCTGAGCCAGTTTGGACACATCCTGTGGATCATCCAAAGGCATCCTCTTATCACGAAGAACACTGAGTAGAGATGTTCATTACATATTTATACTGAAAGCGTTCAGCAAAGGGCTTTGTTCAAAAATTTTTGTGTGCATATTGCTAGTGAGTACTGAGATATTTATTTAGACATTTACTATGAATGAATTTAAAGGACTGAGTGAGAACAGATCAGACTAAAGCCGTTTACCTGTAGAAAGGATGCAAGCCCATGAAAGTACCAGTGAAAAGAGGTACAACTCTGGTGTGGTTTTGGCCTGGAAAAAAAAGACAAAATCGTAAAAAATATTACACAAAACTGAGTCACCAGCTTCAGATCAGAAGAAGAAAAGCAACATACAGTCACGTTCAAAGGTTTGGCCACTCCTAGTCAGGTTACATGTTAAAGCTGATTTTGTTAGTGAAAATATGCAAACATCCGACAGAGAATACACTTCTGCACTTATTACTACAATTATTATTTATTTGTATCATTTAACATGAACATTCAAATCAAATAAATATCAAATGTGACCCCTGCAAACGTTAGGACACATTTTATTTTACCCATTATGGTCAACTGAGAAATTTGTGAGAAAATGCCATATTTAAATACTTAAATATTAAATTGAAGTGAAAATTTGTCATACATGAACACACCACAGCACACAGTGTGAACAGCACAAAATACTTCCTCTGCATTTAACCCATTCACCAAGT
>JBBPDB010000108.1:19206857-19229766 GCA_037974465.1 Brachypetersius altus | reverse complement strand
GTGTGTGGGACGGTACCTTGCTCAGGGTACCTCAGCGGTGCCTAGTGGTCTTGGGAATCGAACCCAGACTTTCTGGTTGCAGGACGAATGCCTTAACCACTAGGCTACCAGCTTTAAGCTACTAAGCTTTAAGCTCCTTGATGAAGATGTGTGCTTCTATTCACTTAGAAAATTGACTTAAAACTATATAAACATAAAACTATGTACACTGACAAGCAACTTCATTAGGTATTGATTCACCACCAAATACTCTTTGCTCACAGCCACCTCTGGGGGTCTTTACTATTGATGAATGGGGTAAAAGGAGCTAACAAATTACGCAAATGGAAACAGATGGACTATAGTCTGTAATTGTAACTATGATGTGCACCTATTTGTTAAGTGGACCAGATAAAATAGACAATGAGTGTAAACATCAGGTAGATGTACTTAATAAAGTGTTTATAATGGAAGTAAATGTTTTATGGCCAATCATCATTTTACATAATGCTAAGGACTGTGTGTGTGAAAAAATACAAAAATAGAGACAGACAGTTTTGTGCTGACATAGACATGTTTTACACACTTACACACTGTGGAGCACTGTAGGTCAGGATGATGGTGCAAAGTCCCTCTGTGAAAGAGAGCACTCCGAATGTGTGGTAAGTTGCCCTGATACTCTTGGGCACTGGGTCAGTGAGAGTAAGTGTCACTGCTAAGCCTTTAGTAAAGAAAAGAGTGGCATTGAGTGTTACTACAGAAACTGCATTTCGTGGATCTATTCATCTGCACCACTGAAGTAACAACATCACCTGTAGCCATGAAGGTGAACACGAGGACGGCTATGAGATTGTTAAAGAGTGGCTTTTCACAGTAGCGTGTGGACTTGGGCCTGTGAAAATATAATTGTGATTCAAGCACAAGGTAATCTGCAGACGTTAATCAAAAATAATAGGGTCAGTATGAAAATCAAATATAAAAGGTGATGCTCTCACACTTGCCTTGTCAAAATGTAAATCTGTGGTATCAGGCAAAGCACAACAAAGATGAAAAGAACAATCTGACTGCAAGACGAGACACAGAAATGATTTCTTTATGCCCACATAAGAAGAACCGTACTGTTCACTGCTCATGCCTCACCCAGTACCTCTTCTCAATACAATATTGTGCAAAAGTCTTAACCTGTGAAAATAGATAGACCTGCTTAGATGAGTATTTATTCTCATGAATATTTCTAAATATACTAAATGAAACTAAACAGTAGAAAACATTATACAGTAAATCATGATTTTAAGTTTAGTTCACCTATAGGTTCCTTGTAGAAGCCCAGTATTACTTTTAGTAGAGCTAAAAGCAACAGCTGGAGCCATCGAGGAGGAATCTGAAACCAAACCTGTGTTCTCCTTTCCAGCTCACCAAATATCATTTACTATTTTACAAACAAAACAAAACCTGATACTTTTCATTGCTTTATTGTGTATTGCATTTATTCCAAGGTTAACTTAATGATCAAATACTAAGAAAAAAAGGCTTTAAACAAGTTGCATAGCTGCCTTAGCGCAGTATTGCACACAACTGTATACTGCGTTAAAAAAGAGATGCAAAACCCGCTCCTTCGTGCCTGATCAAATGAGGAACTTACAATTTCATCCTTTGATCTCGAGGAAGCCGTCTGCTAGACTGAAATGCAGCATGAACTAAGAAGTGGTGAAACATCTCGGGTGAAGCCACTAGAGCAGGCTGTGGAGGTACAGGGCCCGGACGTTTCCAAGGAGGAGTGGAATACTTGAGGGAAAAGGTGAGTTAAGCTGCTGTATGATTGTCATTAAGGAAACAGTGTAATTCTAGAGGGATGAATGAACTCACCAGAAGGTGCTGGTCTTCTGAACCCGTAGAATAATGGGGCTGAGTGTGAGCTGTGTCCCGAAAGTGTGGCAGATCACTCCCCCCCTGTGGCTACACTGAGAACTGCGAAAAAGATGAAAAGCGATTTAAACTACTAAAACTATTCAAACTGATTCTAAAACACACCCCAGCTCTCCAGCACAGCGTGAACCATCCTGTGTAAAACTCTACCAGCAGTTATTGCTTTTTCACTATGTTTGAATGCTACTAGCATTGATATTTGAAAATATCCATTCCATAAAATTTTAAATTTATGAGATGTAATTCAAATATCTATAACGCTTTTAGTAAATGTGTTTGTAGTGCTGTCTTAAAAAAAGCAAAACACACTTTATTTACACTAGAAAAAAATTGAAACTCTTTTGATTCAAAAACTCCATCTTGTTTTATTCATTCTCATGTTTAGTTACATCAGCATGTTTTGTTCACTTGTACACATAATTATCTACACATCTGAGCTGATTCAAGGCATTTCAGTAGAAAAAATGTTAAAAAGTGTCCATGTCAAAGTGTAAATCTGAAGTGTTTGGTAAAACAGGACAAAGGTGAAAAGAACAGTAGGCCTGTGTGGGGGACTTCGTTAAGCCTGAATGATACACTTTTTGTTAATAAAAAACTGACATGTGTTATTATTTTCTTTTTGTTCCCCACACCGTATAAAAGTCTTTGTTCCCTTTTTCATAATTACACAAATGCGGTTTCTGCATTTCATCACGCCTCATTTTACACAGGAAACTACTAATCAGAGAAGGGAGCTGTCTTCTCAGAAGCAGATCTTTCGTCCGATTGGTCATTTTATTCCCTCAAGTGAGTGATGTGTTAGTGCTGAAATCCCACTGCAGACTGTAAGTAGGGACTGCTATGAATAATGAAACTAAACCTTGAATCAGGTCTATGAAAACACATGTAACATACCTGAACCAGCCATAACCTGCCTGCATGAACTCATTGTCCTCTGCATACGGCCCAAACATGTGCTTTATGAGTCATATTGTTCCCGAACTCCCCCGAGAAACATCCTCTTCAAGTGTGTAAAGAGTCACATTCAGACCCAGAGAACTGCCCTTCCGAGTGAGCCTTTAAAATAGCCATTGTGTCAGAGGGATCACCCCTGCTCCATATTACTACACACAAAGCACACCGCAAACTGAAATACGACACATCACATCTGTGTTTCTTCCACACGCTTGAGTGCGCTTAAATTCCAGCTGCCTGGAACAGAAGTGTCTGGAAACTGCAGAAGGCATCTGACTCTCTTCAGGGTGAATCGCAGCCATGCCAGCCAACTACAGCGGGACGTGGGACATAGTGGAAAATGAAAACTTCGAAGGTTATATGGTTGCCCTCGGTGAGTAGAACCATTTGCACACACTTGTCTGCACTGTTTCTCAAATTTACTCTTGTTTGCTGAAGATTCAATTGAGCAGCATCACCGAAATTGTAAATGGAACGTATTTTGATACACAGTCTTTTCAAAACTAGAAAACATAAGAAATGCTTAAAACAAATGTAAATGACTTTTTTATCACAGCAGCTAATACTCAGAGCATCCTTTCCAGCAATATTTGGAAATAACTTGTGTCCAAACCCTCCCAGCACCTTAATCAGTTCTGTCTCATTTTCTGGAAGTTCATCTCAGTCCAGATCATTCCGGCAGCTCAATGGGAGACACATCTGGAGACTGGGAAGGCCAAGACATCATTTTCAAAACTTTCCGGATATTTTGGCACTATTTTGAAGAATGTTTGATATAATTGATATAATTCCTATCAGTGGCAAACTTTTTTTGGCCAGTGATTTGTAAACCAGAAGGAACTGTATGATGTTGAAAAACTGAGTGAAACTTTTGGTATGTCCCTTCAAAACTGATATTTGAGCCTTTGAGGCTAAATAATGTGTTACTGCAAACTATGAAATATTGAAAACCAGGCAGTTCCATTTGTTTGTGTCTTGCAAATAAAATGTGGAGAAATCTGAGGGTGGGCTTAAACATGTCAGCATATGATCTCAAATGTCGTCTCTAAAACAAATTAATTACATTTTTAAACCAAATGCAGGGATCGATTTTGCAACACGGAAGGTAGCGCGGATGCTGAAGCCACAGAAAGTGATTGAGCAAGATGGAGATTCTTTCACCATCAAAACTCTGACCTCCTTCAAAAACTACTCGACGTTGTTCAAAATCGGGGAGGAGTTTGAGGAGGTGACCAAAGGCCTGGATAACAGAAAATGCCAGGTGAACATACACACAGTCTTTTGTTGTCTATAAATGATTTCGTTTTGTGTAGACAAACCCCACCTTCCTTAACACACAAATGTCATACTTTCACAGACTGTGGTCAACTGGGAGGGGGACAAACTCATGTGTGTGCAGAAAGGAGAGAAGCAAAACAGAGGGTGGACTCACTGGATGGATGGAGATGTCCTCTATCTTGTACGTCTACATTTCTGATTCAATCAAAAAAATAATGAATAGAATCATAGACATTTGTAAGATTGCCTTATACTGTTGGGTCACTCTCATTTTTGTTTCTTCTCCCCAAGGAGCTGAAATGCGGCGACCAAATCTGCAAGCAAACCTTTAAAAGGACAGCTTGATGTAAACTGATGAAAAGTCCTTGCTTTTTTATTAATGTTTTGTTTAACCAATGACATTTCCCAGCACCTACAAATGTGAAGTCTGATTTGTGGTGAAATAAAGAGTATTTTAAAAATGCTGTTTTGGAGGTTTCTGTTTTAATAAATCAGATGCTCTGCTACCATGTAATGCTTTTTCTTAGATTTCAGAAGGTCTGTCATGACAGACAGAAAGATACAAATATATGATATAAAGCCTACAATAATGCAGGGCTATGGCAACTTAAAAAAAGTTCCAGTTCATCCCAAAGGTGTTGGATGGGGTTGATATCAGGGTTCTGTCCTGGCCAGTCAAGTTGTTCCACAGTGAACTCATTCAGCCATGTCTTTATGGAGCTTGCTTTGTGCACTGGGGCACAATCACGCTGGAATAGAAAAGGTTCTTCCTCAAACTGTGTCCACAAAGCTGGAAGCATGGCGTTGTTCAACATGTCTTGGTATCCTTAAGCATTAGGATTGACAGTGACTGGAAGTTAGCAGGCCTAGCCCAAACCCTCAAAAACAGGTCTGACCCAATACTTTTGTCCATATAGTGTACGTACATGAGTTCATACTCCTAATCAGTAGGGACGCTGCTCATAAGAAAGCTGAGAAACAGAGAGAAGAGATTTCGCGCAATTTTCGATTGGCTGATGTCTCAGGGCCAGGACAAACAGACAAAAAGGAGATAGACAAGTGGGCCACATTTCTGATTTTCAGCTTTAGATACAGCAGAAATAGACAGTTGCTGCTGAAGACGTTTGGAAAGTGGCAACAGGTTAAATTACAATGGACGAGAAAGAAGCCTATACACAGGTTTTTTACTCTATTCAACAGGTTTCAGTTTATAGGTTGTAGTAGCTAGGTTAGAGTACATGGTTTGTTTTTATCCTGTTAGGCTAACTCAGTAAATTACAAAGGAAGAGAAAGGCGTGTTTACAGGTTTTAACTCTTATGTATTTTAGCAGATTGTTTTTAGGTTGTTGCGCTAACTCGGTGAATAAAAATGGATGAGAATAAGGCATATTCACGGGTTTAACACATGGTTAGAAACACGAAAGGTTTGTTTTTAGTCTGTTTAGCGAGATCAAATTATATTGGACGAGAAAGGCATATTCATGGTTTTTTGCAAATAGATGACAAGAATTGTTTGTTTTTAGCTTGTTAGACTGAGAGTAAATTACAAAGGATGGGACATTCACAGGTTTTAACATGTTTTGATTAGCCGGTTAGAAAACACTAATGGTTTGTTTTTCAGCCTGTAAGACTGACATATGTATAAATACATACATAAATGTATTCAGGAAGATACAGGAGTAAAAAAAAACAACTGACCGTTAAGTGCGTTAATTAATAAGAATACGATATATGGACATAAGTATTGGGACGACATATTCACAGGTTTTACCACCATTTACAGTTTAACAGCTAGTTAGAGACCACAAAGGTTTGTTGTAGACCTTTAGCTCAGTTTCAGTTCATCTTGGTGGTTTGCTCCGTATTTGATAATCCTGTCGTTTTTAGAGACTTAAAGCAGCTGTCCACTTCGCGGTTGGTAAACTTTGTCAGCACGTATCACAGGACCATGACAGACCAATCAGCAGACAGGCAGTCGCAGTCATCGCTGAAATCACCTTTAGTCAGACAGGTAAAGCTGGATGAGCAGTTTTGTACCAGGTTTTCCTGATAAGAAATTAGTGACTGCATTCCCCAGCTTATCACACGTTCTTTTTTTGTCATTCTAGATGTGTTTGCCAAAGATTTGGAAGCCTTCGCCAGGTAATTTTGTTCTGTATGTGCTTTAGTTTTAAACCATACCAACACTAACCTGAACAGACTGGGTATTGTCGATTTCACTAAATGTAGTCCTGTTTTGTTGCTCTTGTTTTTCTTGCACTGTTTTGTCCTGTCTGCACTGGTGGTATTCTGTTCTTGTGGTTAATGGTTTTCCTCATAAGAGATTATTCACGGCATTTTCCAGCTTTTCACGACTCCCGGGGGAATTTTTTGGTTCACTGTGTGTTGTGTATATGGTAGAAATGGCAGTGTGTACTTGACTTGGTCTTCTATTTACCTGCATAAACGGTTTCTCTTGTATTCCAGACATGCAAAAAGACAGACGGTGACGATGGACGACGTGAAACTTCTCGCAAGACGGAGCACTGCCCTGGTATCGTTTTTCACAAATCTTTTTATTCTTTTATACTTCAGGTCTTAATGGAAAGCACGCATCTCCATAATGATTGGATAAACAAATGTTATTTTAGTACACTATCAATAGAAATATCCACATGGCTTAGCTGGTGGTTAGGGATTTGCCCCATACAATCAGAAGGTTGTGGGTTCAAATCCCAGGACTGCTAGTGGCACCACTGAGGTGCCCCTATACTACTCTATCCCTGTTGGTGGCAGTGCATTGCTTCACTTGGTGAACTGGTTAAATGCTGAAAGAATTTCATTGTTCACACTGTGCTCATGCGTGACTGCAAGGGGGCACGGTCGTTATACTATAGTTCACACTATCATTGTTCTACCACCAATATATATTCTTTATAAGTAAACTTTTTAAACCCCATAGCTAGTGTTGAGGGCTTAATGAACATATTGTAGAAACTACTCCTAGTTGTACCAATATCTTTAATACCCAGAAGCATTTAAATATAGCTATTTTGCATTATAAAATGTATACTATTTTTTTTTTTTTTTTGGAAAAAGTATGCTGATTTTTATATGACATCTGTAGTCATCAGTACAATAGTTCTTAGTTCATGACATTTACTTATAAGCAGTTAATCAGTAACAGGTTCCTTAACAAAAAGTGGACCACCCTGCATGATGTAGAGGACTAAGGAGCCCTTCAGGCTATTGTTTAAAACAACTTAACATCCGCAAACCTGTAAAAGAGCTGAAACATCTTTCTTTATAGTCAAACTACATCCAACAGAAGAGTGAAGAACTAGCACTAAAGAACCAGGAGAAGAAGAAGAGTGCAGCTAAAAGGAAAAGTAAAAGCATAGAGGGGACTGATGCAATGGAGACAAACTAAACTGAGAAGTGAAAATAGTACACTTTTTTTTTTTAAAATGAAACTGGTTTATTTTGAAAGGAAATGAACATTACTCAGACATGAATCCAGGTTGTGTATTTTATTGTAATACAGAATGTGTGAAACATTTTCACTGTCTGTGAATGTAAAAAAAAGTGACTATAAAACACTTGTTATAAAATAATTATTGGATATTGGATAAATATATTTGGAATAAACACCTGTTGTATTTTTTTTATCTAGATACCACAATGTTTAGATTACTTTGTCTAAAATAAAAAAAGACACCAATCATTAAAGGACCAATTATTGCATTTCTGTATATGAAATTTGATTAGGTGTTGGGCCATAACATTTTGCACCATGTTTGTTACTGGTTTATGGATCCAGATTAAACCTGTTTAACCAAGTATTTGAAAATATCAGAAGTAATGTTTTAAGTCACATCCAAGCTTGATCTGGCTCCAAAAAGCCTAAACATGAGGTGCTAGTTGTTCAACTACATTCTACAGTGTCCACTTGTTACCAGAGCTGCTAAGGGCAACCAGACACTCCTCCATCTTCCTCTGTCCCCAAACGGACTTTCCACCTGGGGTTCAGACGCAACCCGCAGCCAGCCATTTTCCAGGCCCCTAAACGTGTGAATTCAGTTAGTTTTTTTGTTGTTTTTTTTTCCATATCACTTGAGGTCAAATCCAGTATTAAGAAAACAGATAACTATTCAAATTAAGTTTTATTGATGCACTCCCTTTGACAAGCCATATAAAATGCCTTTGAAAACATTTAGCAAATGTTATCTAGAGGGAATTCATTCCACAGACATTCACAGCACTCAACATACAGGTCTCACTTACACAATCACTCGTTCTCACCCCTCTCAGTGTCCAATGAAGATGTCATCCACATCATAGTTCACACTTACAGGTCAAGTTACAAGGAAGTAAAGCACACACACCATACAGCATTCAGATCAGATTATATAAGCAAGACAAAAAATATATTCATCACAACATTCCACTACCTACTTAAACACATTGTCAGTATACTTATAGGAGAAAAGCAAAATTGGAATCCTATGGGGGGGGGGAATGGGAGATTCATAAGGGTACAAAGTAAACTAAATTTTACAATTTTTTTGGGGGGGGGGGGGGGTTGTATAAAAGGTGAAGCTGGGAATTGTCAACAGGCTCGCTCACACACTCACAAAAGCCACCCACTGCAGTCACATTTGAGCTTTCATCGCACTCGCATCAGTCTTTTTCGTTCGCTCGCTTCCACGCTTTCCTTCCCTCTCTCTCCGTTCGCTCACTCGCAGCCTTCTCACTCTTTGCCACCACCAATCGCACTCAAGGGTTGTTAAAAATGTTCATTTTCTGCGCAGTTCTTGTCAATCAGAAAAAAAGGAAGTGGATTAAAAAAAGTGGACACCCACCGTGTCAGCGAGCCGTGCGATGAGAGCTTTTAGACATGGGGAAGAAGGTGGGATTATGATCTCAGCCACACAGTGCTGCCACAGAGGGCCTTCTTCCCAGGCAAAACCCACAGATGGCAACTGCAGAAGAGATTTTGATGAAGGCTTTATGAATGTATCTTCACCAAACAGGTCTGCAAATAAAGCTGAACTCAAGACAGCAGGTTTCAACCAGATTCTTCCTAATGCATGCTGTAAAAAATTAAGCTTCAAAAAGTGATGGAAATTTGAGGGTCTTTCACATGCATTTTCAGTGACCACAGATTAAACTGCATGCATTTTAAGAATCCAGTTGAAATATAAATTTATCCCAACTTCCAATCAACCAAATACAAGTGTAAATAAAAATAAAATAAAACGACACCAAGGATAATGCATCTTTGTGTAACACTCGTCAACATAGCTCACTTCAAACACTAAATTTAATCTCTTGCTCAAATGTACAAAACATTCTGTTCTCCCCAATCTCCCCTTTCTCTCCTGCTTCCCCTCCCAAATACACGACAAGAGTTAAGCCTCTCAGAAATACTTACCACACACACACACTAGAAATACCAACACTTCATAAACAAAACAAACCCCCCAGAAATTACATACCCCACCCCGAAGACTTTGACTCCATACTAGAGCCAAAGCTTGAATTAAACCCGGCACCAGTAGCAGAGTTAGAACCAGTACCCCACCCAAGGGCAGCTGAACCGCTGTTGTAGTTACTGTTGCCTGAGCTATACTGCGCCTGGTCTCGAGAGGCGCTTGTGCTCGTGCTCGAGCCAGATGTGGCTGACTGACCCTGCTGAGCTAACATGCCCATCATACCCCAGCTGCTCTGCAGAGCAGCCTGAGCAGCAGCCATCATGGCTGGATTGAGGTTGAAGTTGCCAAAGTTGCCCAGGCTACTGGAGCCGCTGCGGCTACTGCTGCTGCTGCTGCTGAAGCCCTGCCCAGCAAACCCATTCCCATAGCGGCCCACTCGGTCCATCATCTGCCTAGTGTTGTTGTGTTTGGGCTCTGCGTTGGAGATGTGCACGCTCACACCTTTGACAATTAGGTCTTCTCCGCACAGAGAAGAGGCAACCTGTTGAAGAGGTGAGACAAGACATTTTCCCCCTTAAGTTAGCCTTTTAATTAGACTAAATAAGTAATTTAGCTAAGTGGAGCTTTCAGCTATTAAGTATTTAAATGCTGTTTCAAGTACTCATTAATGAATGGCGCATACCTGGTCATCGGCAAAAGTAACAAAAGCAAAGGCTCGAAAAGGCTTGGGGATGAAGACATCTGTGACCTCGCCATACTGCATGAAGAACTGCCGCAGATCATCAGCAGTCATATCTTCAGTGCAGCGCCCCACAAACACCTTCCTGCTCCGCATGGGCTCATCAAAACCTTGCTGTTAAAAGAAGTAAAAGCGTTTGTCGGTCATGCATACCAAAACACTTGATTTGAGTTGCCTGACAACTTACCACGCCTTTCCATGAATTCATGCATTATGGTTCACTGGCATTATAGTACATAGCAATCCATAAAAAGTAAATGTATTACCTTCGAGTTGGGGAGTTTACAGTCACACCACCTCCCATCAATCATGTGGCGCTGGGTAATTACTTTACTCTGAGTTTCCCAGTCAGTAAATCTCACAAATCCAAACCCTTTTGAATTTCCAGTCTTTGCATCACGCTTTACCTGGGGGAGGGGGAGGGGGGGATAAGATACAAAAAACAGAACATGAACAATGAGAATCCTCAGTAGTGTTAGCCGATACATGGTGGTTTGTTTTTTAAAATAGCAGATATTAGTTGTTTACCTGCACCATAATGACTTCACCAAAAGTACCAAAGTACTCCTTCAAATCTTGTTCTGTAGTTTTCCAAGGCAAACCCAACACAATCAGGTCTGATGTTTTCTGGTCCCCTCTCTTCATTTTCGCAGATGAGGCATCTATTTCGTCCATCTTCCTTTTGTTGTCTGGAAGAGCTGGCTCTTAAATTAAGAATATGAAAAAAAACGTTTCCAAACTTTTCTCAGACAGTGCGTTTTACTGATGTTTTAATAGTGGCTTTTAGCAAAACAAGCAACCCAAGGACAATAACTTAGTTATCCCACTGAACTTCTGCATAATTCAATCACTGAATGAACAAAGCCACTCCCAGACCATGTTCTCAACATATAGCAATGCATTAATAGTCATTCTTGAATAGTTTGGCGCCTATCCACAGTTCTACACTATCGACTCAAAATGTTAGAACGATAGTACGTCTTCCATCATCACCGTTTCAAACCATTTTCACTTATTGTGGCAACGCATTAATTATTATTGAAGCGACTGGTTCCGATCACTACTTTTAAAACCATATTGAGTCTTGAATTAAGAATTTAACACCAGATCCCTCTGAACAGCTGTTTACACCACGACTACTGAATAATGCAGACGCATGGGAGGCATTCACATAAACACTGTTTTGGATGGCTTTTCCCAAACCTTGTGCACCATTATTCGCGCACGGAATTAATGGCCTTTAAGTACAAACCTTTAGGGTAATTTACGACGTAGACGAGGTTCCCCCAGCCATTCTCTGGAGCGTGTAGGATACCCTCCACCAGGCGGACCCCCCTCATGCACTGAGAGATTGGGCTCCGGTACCGTAGGCCGCACGCTCCGGGGAACTGAGCAGCCACGGTGGAAAGGAGAACCGTTCCGTCGTCCTCTGAGGGGATCTCCATCGGCTCCTCGTTCTCCTCCTCAGCCACACGAATGTACATCTCGGCCATTTCGTCTATGGTTATTATAAATCGACTTATTTACGATTGGAGGCGGGACGCACGCACCGCTTAACGTTAGCCTGCTGCTAGCGCGCGTGCTAAATTTGATCTGTAAAAATAAAGACAAAAATAAGCAGAAAGAACGATTATTTGTTATATAAAATTGCAACATAAAGCTTCTTTGTTATATATTTGCTTACATTTGAAGAAAGGGTTACCAGAAAGACACAAAACGAGACGATTTTCCGGCCGCGTCCTGTTGTTCCTTTGTTAGCTCCGAGCTAACATGAATGAATGAGCAAACTAACCTATTAAAGTCTCGACTCAGATTGACTCTACTGAACAAAACGGCTATATAAACCGTACACGAACTTTCTGTAGTTTATTTAAACGTATAGACGTTAAATAAAGCGCAATAATCACCACCTCAAACCTGCTAAACTTACGCTCCTCTTGTTGTCGTAGCAAAAAGGTATTACCTAAGTCATCCAGGGACTACGTCACCACTGGACCGTCGCATTTTAGTACAAGAGTAGGGGGGAGGACGGTTGAAATACATCTACTGAGCTAAAATAAACGCGGTTAAATTATATTAACAACAAAGAAATGGGTTGTAAATAAGAATTAAACTGATCAGTCGTAGTTTAAAAACAGATAACAAACACTTTCCCGTGCCTCCTTGAAAATATACCCCCTCTTGGTTGCAGTAGTTGAGCCCAGCTGTAGTGTCTGAAATAGTCAGTAGGTTATGCTGTTTCACAGAATTCATGCACAAAGTGGACAAAAGTATTGGAACGAGTTTGGGCTAGACCCCTCCCTTCCAGCGAATGCTTATCTCGGTGTTTCAGCATACCAATATATTTTGGACAATACCATGCTTTCAACTTTCTGGACACAGTTTGGGTAAGAATCCTTTCTATTCCAGCATGACTGTGCCTCAGTGCACAAAGCAAGGTCCATAAAGACATGGTTGGATGAGTTAGGTGGGGAAGAACTTGACTGGCCCACACAGAGCCCTGACCTGACCTCACCCAATACAAAACCCGGGAGGAAGATTGCGTGCCAGGTCTTCTGATCCAACATCAGAGCCTGACCTCATAACTGCCTGAATGGGCACAAATACCCACAGAAACACTCCAAAATCTTGTCATTGTCAGCTGCCCCGACACACTTTGTCCATATCAGTGAATCTACTTTATAAATGGATTAGAAAGAAGAGCATTCAGAGCCTTGGGAGAAATAGTGATCCTGCATCAGTAATGTCGTAAAATTGGCTTAATGTACAAATAGTTAGCCAAATTTCACATGTATTTAAAAAGAGTTCAAATGAGTACGAATTAGAATTTTTGTATTTTCAGAAAACGTATAGTATAGAGCTGAACAACAAAACATATTACTGTCTGTATTGTGAAATCAATGCTTACAATCACTTAAGAAAGGATTGCCACCTTCTCTGTGGAGAAATAAGAGACTCGCCAAACTGTTACACCCACCTATTGTGAGGCATTGACATTTTTACATACCAATACACACGGTGTGAATTGCTCTACTGCAGGACAAAGCAGCATTTCTTGTTAAAATACGGGACAAACCCGGATTGTATGGGAATGCTGGCCCTGAGCAACACACCTGGTGACAGCTCTTCTCCAGGTAAATGACCACCATACACATGATGCTAAATACGATTCATCAGACCAGGCCATTGCTCCATTGCTCAGTTCTAATGCTCAAGTGCCCATTAAAAGCACAGGGGTCAGCATGGGCACTCTGAACAGTCAGAGGCTATGCAGCTCCATACCCAGCTGGTACCCCAGTGGTCAGGGTGTTCGCCCTGCAATCAGGCAGTTGTGGGTTTGATTTCCAAGACTGCTAAGCACCTCTGAGGTACTCTTGAGCGAGGTACCATCCCCACATGCTGCTCCCTGGGCACTGTGTTCCTGGCTGCTCACTACTTCACTTGGTGAAGGGGTTAAATACAGAGAAAGAATTCACACTGCATGCTTTGGTGTTTTCATGTGTGATAGAATGGTCACTTTCACACAGCATGCTGATGCATTATGGGTTCACTTTTCTACCACAGCCAGCATGAACTTTTTCAGCAGTTTGTACTAGTCTCTGGGATCAGACCAGATGGATTAGCTTTGGGTACCTGTGATCCTGTCACCAGTTCTATGTATGTGTCTGTTAGTCCAACTGTCAGTCTGTCCATGCATCCATTCAAGCTTTAGATATCTTTTCCCTACCCATTTTGTTTTTTTGAAACATATATTTGTTTATGTTTATGAATACTATTTTTTTGCTCATATGTATAAGTACAAAGTCATTACATCTGAACTGAATAAATGCACTGCAACATTAAAAACCTTTTCCTCTCCTTTCTTTATTTATATTCAAATTTCATTAAAATATTTTGTTGTCTGAAACCGAAAAAAAAACCAATCTGTACTTTTTGGCAAACAAAACAGAAAATGGTAGATTTTAAATATATTTCATTATCTAAAATGAAACCAAGGATGGTGACTTACCTGCCGGGAGACCGCCAACAAAATTGAGATAGTAACTTAAAAATAATGACATTTTATATTTATTAATTACTCTTAATATTATAATCTTAATATTGTAGATACTAGCCTTTTTAAAGAATGAGAGCCAAATACTTTTTCATGACTACATACACATTTAACATTTACACATTTTTACTATTTACTAAGCATTTCAGATTAGCGGTTCCTAATCTAAATTACATGACTGGAGTAAATATATAAATTGGCTGGGAGAGCCCAAGGTCTGGATTAAACACCTTGTAGTTATGCGATTACTCATGGTCAGTAAAACTGCGACATAAAAAAAAGACGAATACACATTTATGATCAATATATTTATATATTTTACAAAACAATAGAAATGCTACCAATAACAATATATGTTCACAGTCGCTGTTATGATACCACACTGAAAGAATGTATATAAGTTAGACTGAAAATGATATATCTCAATAACATATAAACAAAAAATAACATTTACCCAACATTTCCAGTCATGAACGTTGCACCATGACGGGCATTAAGTTGTACATGAGGAGCTTTTCTGAGTACAGCTTGCATGTGTATGAGGCAGATATTCTATGTGCTAAACTAATGTGCTGTTGACTTGCTGTGGACTTCTGTAGAGGGGCATTGCTGAATATCCTCCCAAAAAAACAAAGAGCCGGCATACTGGAGCTCAATGGCCAGAATGGGTGGAAATCAGCTAGGCATCAGGCAGTAACACTGACAGTATAGTGCAAAGTAGTCAGCTGCATTTCATCATGTGTGTGTGTGTGTTTGAAGAATATGTTGTGACACTCAGCAGGATAACAAAAAGCAGCAAAAATAAATATCAAAAAGAATTTTTTTCAGTATACAAAAAGTCTTTAGGTTGTTTTTTTTTAATTTCATTTTACCAATGAGTCTGGCAAAAATAAAGGCCTCAAGGAAAGTCTACCAAATGAACTTGGATGTTCTCCTCTTGTTTCCCATAACCTTCACACCAGAGACTCCATGCTCTCAGCTTCATTCGTGTTCACTATCCTTCCATTTCTGTCCATATAGGGATAGTGGAGTCCAGTGTCCTTACTGCTGACCAGGTTGAGCATTGCTTTGTAAAGATACTGATAATGCTCCTGAGTAGAGAGAAATAGACACATATAAGTAACGTGTGATTATATTTACATTTATTGCATTTATCAGACGCTTTTATCCAAAGCAACTTCCATTCCCTACCCAGTCTCCCTGGAGCAACTTACGGTTAAGGGTCTTGCTCAGGGAGCCAGTGGTGTGCTGTAGGTAGGATTCGAACCCATGACCTCTTGGTCTACAGGCAAGTATCCTACCACTAGGCCACCACCCTACAGAACAAATTGAACAATTTCCTCCGGGATAAATAAAGTTATCTGATTCTGATTCTGAAGTACAAATCATGCATATGTCTTACATGAAGCCAGAAACCCACTCAAGCTGGCCCGTACAGGGATCAAACCCACAACCTTGCCGTTATTAGCACCACGCTCTAACCAACTGAGCTAACCGGCCTTGGCTTATAGAACCGGCCTTGATTATAGAAGCTGCATGCTTTAAAGACACAATATCCTACATTTTCCACAGATGACACTACCAAAAACAATCAGAGTTCAGTTTACATGATTATTATCTCTTTATTTTTTGCTTATGCTTATTCTTTAATTGCTCCTATAAGACTGGTATATGTAAATAACCTCTGTTTTTGATTGGCTGCACTGCATTGTGCCTCATTTAAAAAGCAATAAAGGCAGAAACCTGCCATTTTATATCAACATGAATAAATGGAGGTAAACCTCTGTAGGTTAGTTTCATAAATTGATTGAATGGGCTGTACAGGACTGTTATAATTTGCTGTAATTTGTCTCCAGAAAGCTTACAATGTCTGTGAACACGCCTGGCCGCATGAGGTTGATCATTTTGGCCACCTGGTACACGTCTACGGCGTTCTCATTCTCCAGCTGTTGTGACAGAGTGGTCAGAGCACAGAGAATCCCTGCAGAAACACCTCCAAACCTGGAGAATGAAAACAGATGAGTTATAAAAACACTCTATCAGCACAGCATTCATTTTTTGTCTTTCCCTTCATCACTTTTTCAAAAAATGTATAAACTCCAAAAGACTTGATTAACAAACATAAGCCAAACACTCACTCATCATGTATGATAGTGGGGCCATCTCTGGTCATGGCCTCCTCGCTGATGATGTTTATGAGCTCAAGCGTGTTGCTGATGGGAGCAGTGAGGTCAGGCCAATTCGGACATTGGAAATGCCGAACCTCCAGCACATAGTCATCCTGAAATGCACACATGCGCACACATACAGGGAACCCCTTAGACTAGTCAACCATAAAGCACGCGAAAAAGGAGGACGCTATCAATTCAGTTTCATTTACATTTACTACATTTTGGCAGACGCTCTTATCCAGAGCAACGAACATCAGTCCACAAGAAAACGTGTCCCTCAATCTAGTAAGCTTAGACTTAAGAGCTGCTGGTAGACTAAGATTTGATTCTACTAGAGCAGAGGTTCTCAAATGTTAATTCAAAGGTCCAAATCGAATTTCAAGATTAGTTTAAATGTCCGGGACGGCAAGTGATTAGCAAATCCCTTTTATTAAATTTACATACAACCAAAAAAAATGGCGCTGTTTGCTTGTGAACCAAATCCACACTCATTTTTGACAGTAATGTGTAATATGCAGTGTAGTTTTATAAAAAGATTTAACAATAAGCTTGATTAATGTAATTACTCTCATTCCTCAACAAGTAAAGTGCCTTTGTTTTAAGTGCAACAGAACAAGACACTGAAACATCAAAACCAATGAGGTGAAAATGAGCCATCCTGAAACTATCCAGCAACCTAGTGTGAAAATAGCAAAGTCTGTGAAGGAGCATTTTACTGATGATTAGCATGATGGAAACAAGGGTTTTAATGTAACATTCCCTACAATTAGAGTCTAAACTCATGCATTGTCTGACCAAATGCCCTGAACAGTGGAGTTTGAACTCAGTGAACCTTCTCCCTCAGAGGCTGGAAAGGGGGGTAGAAAGCCCCCAAAGGTCCCTTAAGTTGAAGATGTTATAATGCTGTCCTATGTAAGGTGGCCATGATGGTCAGACTGGAGATGTTAAACTCATTGCACCCACAAGTAGATATTTTTTAAAGTAAAGGCATGAAAAATATGGATGGCCAGATGTGGTCACATGGGACTGAATCTTAATTAGAGATAATAATCTTTTTGTTAGAAACAAAGAAAGGTGGAGTTGGGCAAATAAGGTGATTCAACTTTACTCATGGAAAAGCAATTGGTGGGTTGTATTAAAAAATGGGTGTTGAATTTTGAGGCCAAGAAGAACTCTGTGCAAAGCAAACAGCGACAGCACATCCTTCTGACTCCGTTTGATTTTCTTTCCAATTTTCACGACATCTGCTATTAATAAGCTGCTTAAGTCTTGGCGCAAAATGTGTGATTGTCAAACAGAGTGACTGACTTAGGCTAATTTGCCCATTAACCTTAGTGGACTTGCTAATGTGGATGCGAAGTCTGAGAAATTGCATCATACACACGCTGACTGACAACATTGCTTTGGTTAATTTCAGGCCAGTATCGCTGTAAAAATCTAAAATATGTGATATTTTACAAAACAAATTTTATTGAAACATACACTTAATTGCATTGTGTCAGTGCATTCCTAATATGATGTGTGGACTGGGTCTGGGCTTTGAGAATTGCTGTACTAGAGATTAAGTTTTTCACCAGGGACCTACCAGTTTACACACACAGAAGACAGTTTCATTTTGGGAAGTTTGTGTTAGGTAAGTTACTTTATAACATAAACACTCAGTAAAGACAGTGAGTGTCTCAGCAGTTCTGGCGGTTGACGGGAAGTTCCACCACTTTGGTGCAAAATTTGTTACAGATACCCATGCTGGCATTTCACTCCGCAGCAGTTCACACAGCATTTTAACATTACTGTCTTAAATCAAGAAGAGAACTAAAATGATGATGATGACATCAGACTTAAATTTGCACTGTGCCTGTTTAGAGGCACAGCTACCTAAGCAGTGTCCCGATTAACATTAAATTCTGCACTTCTGCTAGAATACAGTCTCTTTTCATTCAAATGCCAACTGCATTAATGTTGTCTTGTCCTGTTGTTTTGTTACCTGTATTTTTCTTTCTTGTTTTTGTTGTTGTGTTGCTTCACGGTCCTCTGTGTACTGTGTGTATGGTGGAAATTACAATAAACCTACTTGACTTGACACGAAATCGCAAGTTCAGTCCCCAGCAATGCCGAATATGAGCAGTTTTATTATTTTCATCTCATGTTGAAAACCGACTGTTTTTAAGTATTAAGCTGATACTAAATGCGTTACATTAAAATAGTGTCACCTTCAAATGTGCATGAATAAAGGTAAGTGAACTGGCATTGTCCCTGCTGAGCATTCTGTGTGGTACAGCTGTACATTTGTTTTGTATCTGCTACATAATGCTTAGCAGGAAAATCTAATTTGGTTAGTATGGATCTGGCCTAGAGGTAGGAAAATGTGGCACATGGGTGAGTGTTTGTCGTGGTGAAAGTGTGAAGTACCTGTGTGGCCTCCAGGATAAAGTCATGGATGATGAGTTGCTCTTCATTTGTCAGACAAAGTTTATCCGTGTTGATGAGGGTGACGGTGAATGCCACACAGTTCATAGCCTCTTCTCTGCTGGGCCAGTACACAAACTCATCTTCGGTCTACGAGGACACACAAGAAGCCACTTCATCAATCACACCAGCAGGGGTGAATTATTGGTCTCATTTTATTCAAGGTATTCTAGCGGTTGAAAATGCTTATTTATAACTTGGACTAACAGAACTTTAAATAATAAACAAAACATTATAAGACCACAATGCTTTAGTCCAAGTAAACACTTTCTACATTTAGATTTACGTAATTTAGCAGATGCTTTTATCCAGAGCAACTTCCATTCCCTAACTTCAGGGGGCAGTCTCGCTGGAGCAACTTGGGGTTTAGGTTCTGGCTCAGGGACCCAGTGGTGGTATGCTCATGACCTCTAGGTCCAGAGGCAAGTATCGTAGGCACTAGGTCACCACCACCTCATTTTTATGATCTACGTTGTTCCACTGCACTCTGCATATTAAATCTAGCCAATATATTGAATAGTTCTCATTTTGAGATTTTTGTAAGAATATCATAAATGAATTAAACATATTTCAGATGTTTCTTACTTACTTCAACCAGTTTGTAGTTTCTCTACATATTTAAACTAACACTAAAACATCTGTAATCATCTCATAATGAGAAATTTTAGATATATTTCATGGGTTAATACGTGTTTTCAATATAAATCTACTTGACACTGGCAGTTCCTGGAGAACTCAGGAGCAAGTTAGAAAGTCTACTCACTAGCCCTAGATTGTCAGGCAGCATGACGATAACTTGAGCGTTGTGATCCCAGATCATCCTCCAGAAGTCAGTGGTTGTGTGGGGTAAGGGATGCTGGGTGACGATGAACTCATTGCTCCTGTAGTAGCCCTGTGATTAACAAAGTGTGCACACAGACAGCAGTTCACCACAAACAGTCTAAAGAAGTTTAATTTTCATGTGATTCTCCCATTTCATTGCTGTCATAAGGACACTTAAGAAACCTCATAACAAACTGTTCTTTAATACATCATCCGATGCTCCTGAACACATCATCAGTGATGTGACCTGGGGTCCTTGGGTGTTTCGGGTCTTTCAACATCAGACTCCCTCGCCCATGCGACCCAGCCTTGGCTGATCAGACATTTATTAGGCTCCTAAAACCGCATGCTTCATACACCTGAGGGCTGGCTAATATGACACAATCTGTTTCCATTTTGATGATCTGATCATATTGTGGATATTGTGTTTGGAGAACAATGATTTCATTACAAAAAAGCATAATTAGTCCTGGTTAACTGAATTTACCGCATTTAGAATTGTCGAATACTCATCATTGAATTCATTTGGAACTGTAAGAGAAAATATCTAAAAAGTGTTTTGTTTTGACACCGAAGCACTTTTCATTAACTGTTCGTCCAATACAAATAAAAATAGAGGGTGATTTGGGTATGGAAGCATCACTGCAGTGAAGTGTGTAATGGTACCATAATGTAAGATGCGTTGATGTAGTCTGTGCCCTTCATTCCCGGGAGAGGAGAGAGTGTGACCCGAGCTCGCTCCGCTGTGGAGAGAAACGTTCTTATATTACACCTGAACAGCTCCAAAGTTCACACAAGGTACCCTAAGTAACGCTCGGCTGGAACTGTTAAAGGCCACATGAAAGAGCATCTATATGTATTTGTCAGAGTATAAATGGCATCTTCTCTACAGCAGCAATCTAAAGATTAAATTACAGAAACACAGCCTGTCAAGATTAATAAAGCGAGATGCAATTTTACAACTCAAAGTATGAGATTTTTTGTAATGCCACGATGGATGGTTGCTGGTTATTGATACGTACATGGCACCACTGAGGAGGTGCGGTTCTTCTCTTTGTTGCAGTCTTTCTGTGCACTGAAGCATTCTGTGTAATGGCCATTGCACTGCATCACCAGCTGAGGAGAAACAAACCACAGCCTGTCACAAGGGGGAGCAAGTCAGCTGAAAAGCTCAGCTCTGAGAAATGAAAGCTGTTTTCTAGGGAGTTATAAACCAGAGGAGATTCATTTTTAATGTTGTCAGCGCTCTAACAAACAAGTTCAAGCTCATCAGCTAAATATTTCATAATTGAAAATCAGTTTCATCATCTGAAATGTGATTGAATCAGGTGTCTAAGAGAAGGCAAGGCTGCAGGCTAGTCCAAAGAAAATAGCACAGAAAGACAAGATAACAGCCTTAACAATACGTTCTCAAATACGCTTCTCCTTGTCGCCCAGTAACAAAGATTGTGAAACCAAAGGGTAATTAACTACTTTAAAACAATATGAGCAACTATATCTAGTAATATAGTATATTATGAGAACAAAAATCAAATTAACTGTCACTAAAGTGGTGATTGTGCCTAAAGAATTAATTTAAGCATTATGTAAATTTACATTTTTTTCAAGGTAAGTTGAAGTAAAATTATTCAGCTTTCATTCCAATCGGTGTTTGTCTTCTCAGTCCAAAATGCTTTAATAATTGAAAGGATTTTAAGGCCTATACTAGGATTTTGCAATGGAGAGGTCC
The DNA here is from genome assembly GCA_037974465.1 of Brachypetersius altus. Taxonomy (NCBI): domain Eukaryota; kingdom Metazoa; phylum Chordata; class Actinopteri; order Characiformes; family Alestidae; genus Brachypetersius; species Brachypetersius altus. Next base: position 19,208,234 of record JBBPDB010000108.1, on the reverse strand, counting down.
TGTGGGAGAGGTTTGGAGTAAATTCTGTTTTGTTCCCAGCTTGAAGATTGACTGGATTTTGGGGGGAAGGCTATCGGTAGTTTTTAATAGAATAGTGTGCATCATGTTTTGGACTAATGGCCTGCAGTGGTGAGGCTTCATTAGTGGGGTAAAAGCCTTAAGGATATAGAAAAGTCTTCAGGCATGCTGCAGAATTGGCAAGATTTTGTAATCCCCAGCCTCTCTTAGATATCATATAATCAGTATGTTACAGGAGCATCCAGCTCCAGCCCTGACGCAGCACAGTTTGGTGATTTCCCTGCTCAAACACAACTGGTTCAACACTGCAGACTCAACCAGATCCAACAGGGCCTTGTTCAGACAGGCTGCTCAAATCCTTCCCATTAGCATATCTGGTTTGTGGAGGAAAGATTTTCTGCAATCTTGAATCCTGAGTAGCAGTCCAGTCTAAATCAAGCCATGCTTGTAGGCGGTTTTATATTTGATTCAAATGCAATCTCTGAACAGATAGGATTTCATGTAGGTCCAGTGTGGTGCTACATAACCCCAGAATATACTACTTAAACTGGAAATTTGGTGCGGCTCATCATATTTAATATCTTAACCACGGAAAGTTGGAGTTTTAGTTAAGGTTTTTTTTTTTACAGTGACCTTCGGTGAAGATTTGAATTTAAAGCCTACCTCTGAATGGCCAATATCATCTACTGATCAGATTACCCTACTGTAGTTGCCAAAAAGCTTTTGTGAAAGTCCTGTGTAATCACTCCGCTAGTTATAGTCATTAAGGGACATTACACATCAAGATCCAAGCTCATTAGTATTAATTTCTTCTGTTACGGTGCCAGGAGGTGCAATAAAAGCCATACTGCCCCCAGGTCTCGGTGTAGTGTTATGCAATATGCCAGAATCATATGAACAGTGAAGGGAATTGTAAAGCACTTTTGTTTTGTGTTTTCTTTTGTGACATTTGATTTTTTTCCATAATCAACACTGCCAGTGATTAATCGACTTTGTTGACTAATCGTGTCTCTGGACCTTCAGGACAAGAACTGGACATCCCTGGACTATGATATCAGCGATACAACGGAACACAGCAGGATAACTGTCACCTTAAACTGTTTCTCCATCCGAGTCGTCCCAGTAATGCTGGGGGTGAGGATGTTGTTTACATAGCTGTGTAGCTGCCAGGTGGGCACCTCGGTGTCTTTACCAAGCACTGCTTCCATCAGAGCATCATGAATAAACACATACTGCTCCTGCAGGACACACACCCACACACACCCACACACCCACCCACACACACACACACACACCCACCCACACACCCACCCACACACACACACACACACACACACACACACACACACACACACACAC
>JBBPDB010000108.1:19191364-19206757 GCA_037974465.1 Brachypetersius altus | reverse complement strand
CCATATTAAATAGCTCAGCGCTGGTGTTCAGGGGCGGACTGGCGATCTGTGCGTTCTGCAAAAAGGCCCAAGATGTGTCCGAGATGCGAAAACCCAACCTGGTAAAGAAAACCCCAGTCCGCCGCTGCACGCGTTACTGCGGTGAAAGCACCGACTTTCAAAATAAAAGGATTTTAAAAACTTACGTTAACGCGCGATAAAGTAGTAGTCGGCGTTAAGTAAATAATGCGTTAACGCGTTATACACACACACACACACACACACACACACACACACACACACACACACACACACACACACACACACACACAAGCTGTTTGAGACTAAGCTACCAGGTATATTGACTGACTTTTATTGACTTTTTCAATTGGACACAACCCAGGGGATAACACATTAAATCAGTTCCACTTTCAACATGTGCAGTTGCTTTCATTCTTTAAATCTGCATTACATCTTCATATGTCACCACCAAAAACACCATCTACAGATGTATGTACATGCACAGACACACACTGTTCCCTCACTGACCTCTGTCTGGACCAGGTAATTGCGCTGGGTGCGGATGTGTTTGAGGAAGCCCAGGACGTTCACTGTGCCTTTCTCCTTTATCTGCTGCAGCATGCTGTCAATCACAATATATGTGCCCGTTCTCCCAACGCCAGCACTACACAGACAGGGAGTGTGAGACAAGAAATGCAGACTGAATTAATTTAATCACTGAAATAAAGTCACTTTGAGCTAGGTCTGTTTTCCCTGGGATGGCACAGCTGTATGCAAATGTTTGAACGCCACCAGTAAAACTACACATGTTGGTGTAATTGTAAGTAATAAGCACAATTTTTTTCAGTGCATATTACATATTTATGATTTTGTGATACTGAAAAAAACATAAAATATAGTGTTTTGGGACTTTCACAACAATATTATATTTCTATTAATATGGCAAATTTAACAAATAAACAGTAATTATTCACCAATCACTATATATTCATTATAGATGTGTTAGTTAGTACTTTATTATTTATTGCTCTTGTAGTGCTATCTTGCTATCTGATGAGGACCAGAAACTTTTATGAGTCTTGGCTTCTTTCAAGGTTTCTTCCTTTTGCTCTGAGAGAGTTTTCCTCGCCACTGTTGTTTTTGACTTGCTTATTCGGGGCTTGGACCCCAATTTCTGTAAAGCTGCTTTGGGCCATCGTAAAAGGGCCTATTTGAATTGGATTTTAATCTGAATTTAACAAGATATTGGAATTTCCTTACAGATTGTATTATAGATTACCTGATAAAACATATCCAGAGTGAATAGTATTTTCCTCAGATACCGTTATTGACTTGACCAATGAACCTACCTGCAGTGCACTAAGATGGGGCCAGAATTTGGAGTGTGAGCTGCAGAGGATCGGGAGATGAAGGTGAGCACTGGTAGTGTGTACTCAGGCACACCCATATCTGGCCACTGAGTGTAATGATACTGGACCACACTTCTGACATTCTGCCTTCCCTTCTGCCCCTTGTAAAAAGACAAAAACTCCACATTACATTCATCTAAGCAAACACAGTGACTCACAAAGCAATAAATGGTCACATATCATGTCCTGCCACTGCAGCCACTGACCTTTTTGACTCTGGTGTTGCGAATGAGAAAGTGCCGCAGTGTGTACCAAGCGTGCACCTTTGTGCTCTTCAGAGTCACTACTATACTCCCATACTCCTCACTGTTCTCTGAGGGCCAGTACTGATCACATTTCCTCTGCGGGAAAAAGAACACAACCAAATGTACTTTGTTGGAAAAGTAATCAGTGGAAATTTCAGAATTTTCATGTTACAGATACTAATGTAGCATCAGTAATTACATTATTGGACTTAGAGTCCCGTCAGGTTTGTACTGTAAAAAAGGAGGAAAATACTAAAAGTATTTGACAATAAATAGTCAAATAATAAGGTGCATAGTAGACTGTGTTTAATATTTGCAAGTATTTACATGTCTGTCTGTAGTGCAAAAGAGTGTAGTGTGTACACAAACTTGTATATATAATTCCTGTGTACAGATGTACAGCTTAATAACCCTTTAATTAGCTCATTGAAACATATGGAGCAATTTCTCTTGAGAGTGCAATCATTACATTTGTTTTTTTTTACAGACATGAGGAGACATTTTATTATGGTTTAAAAACTGATGAACAGTTATTGTGTAGTGTGTACCATCTTGTTTCTACGTTAGTACATAAATGTTAGCCCACACATGGAATAATAAGTAAACACACTCCGGAAACATTTTCTGTGAAAAATAATATTTACATGTACATTTAGTGTCACAGACAGATTTCCTTTCTGTATATCTTAAAACAAATGCAAACAATAGCATAGAGAGCTGCAGCTAGACTGAGGAGGAGATTTTTCAAAAGGATGCTGCCTCTTTCAGTACTTACAGACAGAAAAGGTCTTTCTAAATGGAACATGCTCTGCAAGTAAGAAAAATCTGATCTTGTGCAGTTAATAAGAAATATTAATAATATATAGGTCCTGAATGATAAAGATATGAATTATAAATATATGGTTGTGCAACAAAAACCACACTTTTTAAAAGCATTTTTGTTTTATTTCTTGCAATTTCCACACAAGGTAAATGGAAAAGAAGCTACAGATAATTCAGCCTCAGTTTTCTCACAATTTTCGAATATGCCAGCTCTACCCAGTAGTTAGATCTTTCTATCACACAGTGCTACCAAGCTGGGTATCTCTGGACAGCTCAACACACAGAACACTAACTGCATCAGTGAGGTGAGCAGAGGGAGGGCCAATCAAACTCTGCTCACGGATGGATGTGACATTGCTGGGCATCAAACTCACAATGTCCCTATATATTGTGAGGTGCACATCTTCTCTTTTAGGAATGTGTGATTAGAACAGATGTGTTTGTGACTTACTCTGCCTTTTTCCACGAGATTGGTGATCATGACGATTACACTGGTGTTTTGCTCCCAGATCATTCTCCAGAAATCTTCAAATGTGGACTTCAGGGGTCCCTGAGCAGCGATGTACGCCCTGGGTTTGTTATAACCCTGAGAAAGAGGAGAACAAGTTCTAACATGTGTACAGACCGGCCGACACGATCATACACACCGTTCACAGACCTACTTACATCGACATAGTTGGCGTTGATGTAATCCGTGTGTTTGGAATCTTTCCCTGGCAACGGCAACAGTTTCACTCTGCTATGATCATCTGAAGATGATAAGAGGCAAATAAAATGTCACTTATTCAAGCAATATTTGATTTCAAAGCAAAAAGTGTCACACTGAAACTTGTTAGGCACCATGGCCCAAAATTTCAATCCAAATGTTCCTGAATTATGCATGTCTTTCACACTCACAGGCCACTATGTTGATGTATCTGTTCTTGTGTTTGTTCTCTGGGTGGTTTGTGTGCTCCGCTGTAATCTTCGCATCGGCCGCGCAGCGCTGAACCTCCTGTACATAGAAGGGAAAAAAATCTATAGTTGCTACAGCAACTGTAACAGGGTTTCTTCTGTAACAGGGCAGTTTTTGTTGGAGTGTTGAAAACACTCCTGAACCCTCCAAACAAAACTCATTTTTATTGATCAAATTAAGCTGAAAATCAAGAGTCCTTTATAAAATAATTCTCTAATTATTCCACTAATTAGCCACACTTCTGGTTGTAATTTACATAAATTACCCCATTTGTCCGAATCATTTAATTATTATCACATTAACGCAATTTTGACCGTATTTTATTCACCATCATGGTAATTAGCACCCTGGCGTGCAGTGACAGTGTTGACATTCATCTACCCAAGTGTCTAATAGTTTATCTTTTATCTTAACGGGAATGTTACAGCAGAAGCCCATTACATAAACAAATCCCTCTTGTGCAAGAATGTCTCTGGAAGACTTTGGGTATTGAAGATCAAAGAAGACGCCTGTGTTTGAAAGTAGCCATGGACAGTTGTGTTTGCGTACATGTTTGCTAAAGGCAGGAATCTACTACCGTGCTGTACTGTTGCTGCCCGTATTCCAGCAGCTATAATGAGCCTCTTGTCTTTAATTAGCCTGTTCCCATAGCCATCTGTGCCAGCCGTAACTGTAATAAACACATTCTCAAAAAAGCGCATACTCACATCAAACTCTTGAGAGAAGCCATGATGGTTGTTGGAGTACAGCTCCATTATGTGTTTGATGAACTGTCTGACTGGGACTGCCTCCAGGTCATCTGAAATGAGTAAAAATGCTGGTGTTATTCCACATTAAGAGACTCTCCTGTGTCCATGAAATGGTATACATGAAATGTGGATGCAATGTGGCTACAGGATGTGGTTGAAGTGTGAAACACGACCATCTTTGAAGGACTAATACCAATTTGTACGACCGATGATCTTTTTCAGTCTGAGAAAATTTACACTTGAACAAACTGCAAAAACATGGATGCATTAAGGAGGACTACTCACAATAGCAGGAGCTGGCAACATATGTAACATATGTGTTAAAATATGCACTTAAAAATGCTTCACATGTCTGTGTTTAAGCTATATCCAGTATCAGAAGGTGAAAGTCAACTACTGTTAGATTGGCTGGTTAAAAAGGCTACTAAAAAGTACATTGAAAATAACATAATATAAAATAATTAATATAATATAAGCTTATTATACCACAAAATGCAAAATCCATGATATAGGTGAGTATCCAGTGCTCTATTTTATGTTAGTGTGTTATCGAGCACCTTCGGAGCTCCCATATGACACAGATCATAGATAAAGATGATCAATTGTCATTTTGAATGACATGTTATACAATCAAATAGCAAAAACAGTTAAATGTCAGCTACTAATTTCAACCCTCTTTTGTGCCCTCTTTTGAAAGTACAGTTTTCATGTATTTCTCTTTGTCTCTCTCTCTTTTTTCACTTTCTCACTGCTATAAACACCCTTTCGGACATCAGTGCTCACCAATGGTGCGACGTTCAAAAGCCAGGCAGTTGCTGAGCTATTATATGAAACTTTTTTTTTTGCATAATTCTTTTAAAAATCTTTTGTTAATATTTGTAAATCATATTGTAAATGTGCATAATCTAGCCTTTTCATTAATGCAACTACTCTTCCAGAGGGAAGAATTTCCAATAATTCAGTGGCAGCATAGTGGTAAGCTTCTGCCTGATCATTCATAGATACCACAAAACCTCAGGCAAAGTAAATGTAATCAAAATTACTTCGGAAAACTTTGCTGCATTGGATTAAACCTCATAAGAACAGTTTTGTAGGTCTCGTTTTAAGACCTTTATTGTTACTTTAAAGTGTAAAGGCTGTAGTTTTGTTATGATATATAGTTATCAGTTATCACTTATTTACAGAATTGTGCGGCCCAGTGACCTTTTATCATATGTTTTGATTTTCCAGTCAGTGGGTTATCTGTTTTTGTTTATGTACAGACATGACTGCATCGTCTCTGATAACTGACAGCACCCATACAAATGTGGCAGATAGAGATTAGAACAAAAATGGTGGAATATTTTTATAAATAGTCTTATAAACCATGCACGACTCATTAACTAGTGGCTGTGAATTCACAGCAATACAGTTTTTCTGCAGTATGTTTTGCATTAATAAAGTGTGCCTGAAGAAGAATACTGTGGAGAACATTTGAAAAGAGATTCACAGAGAAATCATTTGCATGTGCAAATGCCTTGGAAAACAACAACACCTCTAAATAAAGGGTTCTTTGAGGCATAATTGTGCAATACAGTGGGTTGTTAAACCAACCTTTCCAGGTACTACAAAAGAGATAAACAGGTTGATTGGGGCAGTTTAGAGAAGGTGATTAATATATTGTATAAAATGCGCAAAAGAAAGGTTGAATATCAATATACAGTAGCTTGCATGTTCTTTTTTTGTACGGCTGGCATTTTCCCCATTGAATAGCTGGACCTCTAAGTGATGGTGATGTTTAGATGGTAGCATCTGTGTATGGTGAACCTCATCAGTTACCCCTGAATGAGGGGGGTCTGGTACAATGGCCTTTGTTATATATAATCACCCATATAAAGACACGGCTCATTGGTGGCTGGGGAGCTGCACAGCTGAGGCCTTTATTTGATCAGGCTAAACAAAGACTGAGACGCTTGAAGGTATTTGACATTTTGCACTAGCTGTGGATATTTATTAAACCTCTAGTGTCCACATCATCCACCAGAAAGATCTTGATCAAATTAAGCTCACACCCAAGTACATGCACGCCTCCTCACTGGTTTAATAGCTGTGTTTGATGGGTTTTCTATAACGGAGACATTAAACTATCACCCAAAAATGGTGCACTCGTAAACATTAATGGCTGGTTGTACTCCCAGAGCGCACAGCTATACAGACCTGTCAGACAAGATAGGAGAAAGAACAGGGAGTGGGGGTGCACAAAGCTGGATGGATGGCAGGTCCCTACTAGCAGCAGCTGGCCAATTTAACAAAACTATCAAATGCATGACTGAAGCTATTTAAAATGGCCCCTGCATTTACAGGAATGAGGAAAAACACATAGCATATGGGCACTCAACGAAACCCAAACACTCAAAAAGCACATTATAAACAATGCATGGAAGCACATAACTTTCACCCATATTTATGTATGTGTGTATACGTGTGTGTCAGCTGCCTGCAAATAAGCGTGCATTGGTGTATTTGACTCACCAGGAATGGAGAAGGCAGGTACGTTGTCATTGCAAATTACTCTAGGGGAGTTCCTGTCCTCTATGTAGATATGAGCAGCCTGAAAAAACCTCCTAAGAATACAAAGATCCAGGTTAGTGGAACACCTTACAAATAAAACCAATCTCAAGGACAGAATCCGAGCCAGTGCAACCGAGATGCACAGCAGTTCAGCATTTAGTATTCAGTACTCAATGCAGGTAAACATGATGTTCAGAGAGAGCCTTCTGCTAACACAACCTCTGCTTTCTGAGATGCAAGAGCTCTGCCAGGTTTTCTTACTCAGTCTTTCAGAGTCTGATAGGGCTGTCCAAGCTCCTGATTACTAACAGAACAGTTCTGTTGTGGAGAGACTCTGGCTGTCACTATCAGTTTTTTCAGTAACTGAGTGATCAAGTCATTATTTGGATGATTAATCAAGTCTTTGTATACACAATTTATAACAACAAACATTTAATTTTACTTAATATACACAACATTTGTAATTACATACACCAAATCCTGCTGGTGTAGGTTTCCCCTCATTCAGTGATGCACACACAAGCATTCTGAGCGCTAATAGCCCCCACTTCAGGAGACTGAATATGCTTTATGATGCCTGTCAAATTCTGTTCATCAGTTAAATTGCAAAGTAATAACTAAGCCCATTCATAGGCAGCATATATTTGAATGGATTTTTTTTTTTTAATCGAGTAATTGATTCCAATCGAGATATCATCTACAGCTTTATGCCACACTCAAAGACGAAGCCAGACTCCAATGTAGACCAAGGCCATTTCGTAAGTCATGCAAATTCATTTTGACCTTATTTAACTGTGTAATTAGTTATGTAAATAAGTAAGAGCATACATGGCACAAATAACTCAAATACCTGATTTACCTAAAGCTTCATTATTTCCCTTTGTTAGTTCATCCAAATAAGTAGATCAATTCTGTCAGAAGTGCTAATTTTAAACTCTCAATAAATATTACAAGAGAAGAGAAAATATAGCTGTATGTGAATGTTTGAACACATCTAGCCAAATAATAGTTTTGTTGGAAATAATAAAAAATGCTAAAATATGGCAATTCCCTGCACAATTTCTAGTCGTTTGGTAAATTTAACAAAATACAGAATGAATTGTGTTATTACTTTTGTACAGACCATGTTTTGTGTATCTGAAACATCCCTGTCTAGGGATGCACAAACATTTATGTAAGACTGTAATTTATTATGATTTTAATTTGAGGAAAAATAGTTAATATTGTGCACCGAGTCTTAAAATAACTTGCCTGTTTTTGTCATTGTTTGACAACAAAGATTAAAAGTGCAGCATAAGATAAAAGAAAAAAAACTTTTATGATAAGTTATGCTTTATATAAGTTACGCTGGTCATTATATGATTACTTACGTCAGTGTGTCACCAATGTACTTTTACATAAAACAGCATAACACCCTTATAACTGTAGACTAAAAGTTATAAGCATGCAGAAATTCCTAATCCTTCATTAACAAATGAGTTAGTAATTACCTTCAAAGAACAACAAAGCAAGCATTAACCAGTTCATCAGCTTTGCATAACATAATCTAAAGAGGCTGAACAAACACTTAGCATGGCATCCCCATTGGGCATGGTAATAACGAACCAAAATGTGAACTGACATCTCTTCTATCCTCTCTCTGTCCCACACACTCTTGATAACATGTAAATACCACAGCGTAAGAGCACCCTACCTGTACTTAATGCAGAGAAAAGAGCAGATGCTATTCATCCTTGAGAGGCGAGATGAAAAGAGAATAAGAGGAGGTGAGATGGGATGAAAAGAAATGAGGGAGGAAAAAAGGGGGGTTAGAGATGTGGGAGGACCCTTGGGATCACCCCCCTGGACCTCATCTGTCCTAATGACCCTCCCTCTGGAAGTGTGCACTCTTTTGTCTGTGTGAGCTTGCTGCCAGTGGAGTCTCAGCCCTAAAAGATGCTGCAGATCCCTGGGTATAGCTTGAGGCTTTGAGGACGACACATCAACATAGTAAAAATAGTTCAGGCAAATTGGAAGTGGATTTAAACTTTTTTTTCCCCTTTCGAAATACTGAAACATACTGTCTAATCAAGAGTAAAAATCTAGCACACGAGCGAGTGCCTTCTCTCTCTCTCTCTCTCTCTCTCGTACGCTGCTCTGTTCTGGGCATCTGTGAGTTTGAGCAAAACTCAGAAAAGCCTCTAAGCCATCCAGATGGATTGCAGCCTACATAAAAAAAACTCATTAGCCTATCACCTTGGCAACATTCAAACTCATTGCTGGCCAATAATAGCATACTTTCTGATAAACATTTGCCTGGCAAGGCTATTTTCTCAGATGGAATCAGGCAGCCGTAAAGGTACATAACTTTAGTTGGATGTAACACGTTCCTGTTGTACTTTAGTAGCAGTAACAGAAGGCAAACAGCGATGAACAAGACAATGCGGCTGATGAATGTGGCTGTTAGGCGTGCCATAGGCCTACCGACGGAACACAAAACACTTCTCTACAGTACAGTACACTCATGACATCTTAATGACAAAACAAGCGCATTCCACACTCTCTAGAGAGCTGTCAGATCTCCATCTGCTCCTCTTCCGCTCACTCATCAGATAATCGTTCATTAAATCCCTGACAAGCCTATTCAACTCAATCACCATTTCATTCACTTTATCATTAACTCACTTCCTTCCACTAAGGCCTGAGTGCTATATAAATATATACATACATACAGTAATCCTCCGCTTTTCTAAGAGCATCTGCGTTTAGTGACATTTCTTTGGTTAAAAAAAAGCCTAAAATGCCTATTTTTATAGTGTTAACCCTAAATATGCCCCCAAACATGCCCCCAGAACACTTTAATTTCATAATGAGCAAGACCCTTAGCCCCACGTTGCTTCAGGGAGACTGTCCCCTGTAGTTCAGGAATTGCTTTGGATAAAAGCTTCTGACAAATCCCATAAATGTAAATGTAAAATGAAAAAGTGGTTTACGGTTTTCATTCTGGCTTTATCTGAAAGTGGCCCCATTAATCATTTTCACCTTTTTTAAGTAACTATAGTAACTAAACCATCTCAGTGTAGATTGATATCTTCAGCCTTTATCATTCCTCTGCATCTCCAGTGCTGCTGTTCTACATTTCTGTGCATTTTAATGGCATGTTCTAGTCAGCACGGTTGGCCTAAACACAGATTGGAGCACAGCTGGGTTCCACCTCCCAAGGCTTATAAGTCCTTGGGGGCTTTGCATTCTCCACTCTTGAGCATGGACATGAGCATGGACATGAGCATGGGGGTGGGGTGGGCGGGGTCACAGCCCAGAAAAGTGCTGCTTTTCAGCCAAGAGCTTTTGGAGCGGGACGATTATTTGCACAATGCCACTGTGAGTGTGAAGAACCTTTAAAAGGTTTGAAAAACCTCCTTGTAATATAGAGGTTCTATACCAATCTTAGTATCATTTTCCATCCATTTAAAGGTGTTTTAAGCAATAAAAAGTTATTCTATAGTACCACACAAAGAACCCTTGCTAAAAGCTTGCTGAAGGCTCTAGGTGTGAGAAGCATGAGATCAGATGGAACTAAAATGTGGAATGGGTTAGAGATATGGTTCCAGGGTTCTGAAATTACCTGGGAAGCTGGATTAAAAAATAAGTAAATAAAAATAATAGGATGAACAAGAAAGGATTGAATCTAGATATGCCCCAATCAAGGTTTAATAACTGAAGTCAAATATTCCAGTTTTAAACCAGCTCATAAGAAAGAGGATAAACAAGAAAATGCAAATGGTCCAGGTCAAGCATCCAAACCTGAGCAGGACACTGTTGGTGAAGATCTTACCTCCAGTAGACCAGGACTGCCAGAAGCATGATGAGACAGAGGAGAGTGAGAGCTGACACCACCATCAGAGGGATAATCCATTCCATCCTGCTTGCTGAGGAGGCTCGATCCTTGGGAGCAGAGGATATGCTGTTCTGATCTGAGTGTTGAACATCTGCATAAAAGAGGACACACTTATGTGAAATGCTCCAAACCTCAATATCCATTTCTGTTCTAACGTTAGTGTATACATTCATAGGAATTTACCAATTAATGGTATTTAATATTTCAAGTGTTTGAGAAGAGTGCTCTCTCAATGTTTCCTTTGGGTTTTAGAGGCAGACAAGGTACAGGCTTATCCTGGTAAACAAGTCACATCAAAGTGACTGAGCTGCCCAAAGCCACGTTTTAATTTGTGAGATCACAACCCTATGGAGCTCTTTTGGGATCTACAAGGACTTTCTTTTTCTGTTCTAAGAAAAAAAGATTTATTCATAGAGCACCAGCACCAATTACTGCACACTTATGGTGTTTAACTTCTACTAGCACCTTCAGATAAACAGTTTCAGAGAACGAGTCACATCAAAGTTGTGACAGAACTGCAGCTCTAATTTGTGAGCCCAAAATTGCTAGGAGCTCTCCGAGTTCGACAACATTTGTTTTTGATTTCGTTTTTTTACATAAAAAGTTATACTCTTTTAGAACATGATTACTCAGAAATGAATGTCTACCTGCATGTTCAGATAAAGTTTCGACAGTTTTTGTAAGTAGCTGAGCTAAATCAAAGTGACTAATTTGTGAAACAACCATGCTTTGGAGCTCCTACACAGATCTATGAATGCATTGAGAATTCATATTGTGAGTGCTGTATGGCTCACTGACACCTGTATATCTACATGTATGTATTTGAGTGAATAAGTTACCGACGATTAACATACATCACAAATGATTTTAGTTGCTGTAAATGTATGGTTGTATGGTCAATAACATTTATATAATAGTGTAGTTGCTGTAAATATTTCATTAAAATATCTGTTTAGTAACAGTAAAATAAATGGTTAATTACAATGTTTTAAGATTTGTTGTTTATTTTATGATTAAAATTTTATGTTATTATAATTACAGTAAATTGACAATGTGGCTTTATTTATAGAATAGTTTGTCATTAAAATACAAACACTCTAAAAAATCTATTTAAATTAAAGGTACTGTAAACCTTTTTGTCATTTAACATACACGTGACTTATTTGTGACACTCAGGAGACCTTTAGAGTTAATACAGGGGGTCCTCGGTTTACAACAGTCTCAACATACAACGTTTCGAGTTTATAATGCTCACATCCACTCCCACACAGCTTACACCGTTAGCCTTGTACTTTTAGACTACATGGGCGAACTAGTTTGGTTCCGGGGTGGAAGAATACGCAGTAACATGGCGTATGAGTTTTCCTTTTCCTTTCTCTGTGGCTTAGTTGTGTTTTTATGATTTTACAACTGTGTTAGGATCGGTAAGTGACTCAGGTTAGTGTTTCGACTAACACCAAAATTCGGGCTCCATCATTGTCAAAGACCCCCTGTATAAGCTTTTTTAAGGGTTCAGGATCTACCAGTGTGAATGTAGAATGGCCACTGGCTTCTGTCCTCACTGGTCAGCTTTGGTGTCTGTGTGGAGCTGCTGGCCAGCTGCATGTCCGTTGTGTCGTTGTCTTCTAGCCATGGTGTTTGTGTGAAGTCTCCCCCTGAAGGCGTTTGAGTAACAGGAGAGATTTGGTCCTCCGTGACTTTGGGGGATGCTGTGGAAGCCTCTGCATCCCCACCTTCTCTTCCTCTCTCTCTAGATGTTGAGGTAGGGACAGGGGTCGTAGGTCTCTGAGAAGTGTTATTTCTCTGTTTTTTCTCAGTCACATGCACAGTCTTTTCTTTCTTTTTTCTGTTGTCCTCCCCCTGCTCCTTTTTATCTTCTTCCTCGTCCTCCTCCTCCTCCTTTTCTTCTTGTTCTCTCTCTTCTTCTGTTGGATCTTTGGTTCCCGGCCCCCCCTCAGAGGGGAGGTTCTTGGTGTCAGAAGGGGTGGTCTCTGAAGTGGGAGGGGTTTGTTGATGTGTTGGGGCGGGGCCTGAGCTGGGAGACTGGGTGGGCCAGAGAGATCCGGGCAGGGAGGATATCACACCGCCGCTGAAGCCCAGTCCAGCCAAAAGCGTGCTAGTGACCACAGATGCCACCGTGGCCTGCCCACCACTGGATGGAGGACCCATGCCCGTCGCTATGGAGACAAAAGAGAAGGGCAGCCCAGAAGAGGCCCAGGTAGAGGAGCCAGAGCTGATGGGGGCCATGTCTGCAGAGGAAGGTGGAGACACCGTGGGCTGCAAAATTAAAAGATAATAACAGACAAGAGGTTATATTACACTCCCAAAACATGTATGAAACCGGCCCTGTGAATTATATTAATTACTAAAAAAATGACTGATTACTTTGACGTTTACAGCAAGACACCACCAGCAGTGTTCCTATCTATTTATTTTTGTTGATAAACTTCATCTATAATTGCGTCTCTTAACCTGTAATCATAAAAGTATATGGGTTTAATCAATCAGCATCTAACTGAATGATCTAAAAGTTAAAATGTGCTGCTCAAACCTGGATTTATACTTCATTATGTACTACAAAATTACCTGAAAAACAATTTAGATAGACAGTGTTTCTTCATTAGACAACAAAACAATGAGATTTTAAAAATATATTCCAAAAAACACCTTATTTGCATATCCAAATGTCATTTCAAAGATCTTAAAACACTTCAGTCAAGTAAGATAAAGCAGGAAGCCATTAAAAAAACTGTATTTTCTTGCTGTGAGAGGGAACAGCAGCAGAGTTTAAAATACACATTATCATCATGCAAATGAACAAATCACCTTCACAATCTCTGAAAAGGTCAGTTTTAATTGATGCAGTCTTTTAATCAATATAATATTTCAAGGGGCTAAACATTAATGTGAATAATAATGACACCATTAAAAACTCACCATTCCAGTTTTCACAATTCTTGTTCCTTCAAATATCCTTGTGGTGTTTGCTGAAAGAACACAAAATGAAATACTTTAGATACACAGGTCAAGCAAAGCTCCAGTCAAGTAAAATAGAGTACATATAGACTATTCACCTCTGAATAACAGTGTTTGGCTAAAGTCACTGCGCTGGTCTTTTTGACACAAGGCCTGAACTCTGAAGAGATACAGAAGATCTGGAGACATTAGTGTGATCACTGCCCTCTGCAGGAGACACACACACACACACACACACACACACACACACACACACACACACACAAACAAGCAAAAAGAACAAACAAACGCTTTAGTATGGAAGCAAAGACTCTGCTTAATAGAAGAATATTAGCATGTAGGCCCTAAGAAAGCGAACTTTTGTAAATATATATTATATTAGAAAACACAGGGCACAAAACAGTGTTCTGGGCAGAATTGAGTTCACTTTATTCAAGTGTCTCAGGCGTCCCTCACTTTTATTACTCACTAATAGTATGACATCGGGTGACAAGATGGAAAAGACCAAATCTAATTTTCCTGGACAAAATGTAAATGTAAGCATGTCAGTATTATGCAAGCTAGAATGACATTTATTCCTCCAAAATTCTTGGCCTTTCAGATATAATTCAGGCCCCAAAAACTGGAGGGCTTCATATGACAGTTTCATATAACAAAAATTGGTGTTGACTCTCTTATGCAACCTACGCCCAGGCTCCAAATTGAAATATAAATGTAAATGTGGAGCTGAAATGATTAGGGAGGAGGAATATGTTGGAGTGAAGAGGAGTAATTGGGCTTTGGCCGTGGCGGGTAGATTTCTACAACCGAATCCAAATCTAATTCGGCAGAGCCAGGGAAAAGATTGGCAGGTTTCATCGCTGAAGTTTCCTCGGCTTGCTGGGCCCTCTGCTGTTGTCATGGATACCCCATGCAGAAGAGCGATCTGGCAAGGTGACTGATGGTGAGGTGGGGTGGGTGTATGTTGGGAGGGGAGACTCATTCATCAAACTCTCTAGGAGACAGGCCACATGCTGTCTAAACCTATCAATCCAACAATGTCCATCAGGGCTATGAGAAATCTAGGGGTCCAAACAATGGTCTCAGGGGGGCACTTTCGGCTTATCCCTTTCTACTCTTATGGACATTTCTTAGAACTTCAGTGACATGATTTTTACAGTGACTGACATCAAATGATTTGGGGTATAAAGCGCTAATCCTCCAACAAAAACAGACAATAAAAACACAACAGACCGAAGTTGGCCAGTCTGCATTTGTTCACTGTGGTTCCCATTTATGATTCTTCAAAGTTCTGGACTCATTACATGTCTAACCCCTTACATATTCCCCTCAGTCAGGCCTTGCAGTGGGTGAAGACTTGCTTTATTCCTGCCTTTTTGAGACATGAGTTTAATCGCCTGGTCTTCACACGCAGATCTTGTTCTGTCCCACACAGTTATGCCCACATCCAGTTTATATTAATGTAATAGAGTGGAACAAGAGTTCCGTGTTGTTTACAAGCTAGAAAACTCACAGTGTGTTGCTCGCTGGACTGGGTGAAGGTTTTCTCAAATGCAACATCCTCTTTCACCCAGCTGTAGGAAATCAGGAAGCCCACAACGGGTGGGTGATAAATGATGGAAGGCCGATCCCAGGTCAGCACCAGTGCTGTTTGGTTCAGAGGGTGGACTTTCATGTTGCCAGGGATGCTGCTGCAAACTAGAGAGAGAGAGAGAGAGAGAGAGAGAGAGAGGGAGGGAGAGAGAGAGAGAGAGAGAGAGAGAGAGAGAGAGAGGGAGAGAGAGAGAGAGAGAGAGAGAGAGAGAGAGAG
>JBBPDB010000108.1:19156896-19179655 GCA_037974465.1 Brachypetersius altus | reverse complement strand
CAGTCTCTCCCTGGAGCAACTTGGGGTTAAGGGTCTTGCTCAGGGACCCAGTGGTGTGCTGAAGGTAGGATTCGAACTCATGACCTCTTGGTCTAGAGGCAAGTATCCTACCCACTGAGCTACCGCCACCCCAAAAAATTACAATGATCATTCAAAGTGAATGTAATCCAAGAAGTGAATGCTTTTGAAAAAAGTCAAATCAAGTAATAATGTGTAAAATAATGCAGGCTAGTCTTTAAACATGTCTTTTTACCGATTCATCAATGCACCTGCGTAAGCAACAGGTAGAGAAATAGTTACAGCCAGGGGCATATGTTGGCTTGGAGGGTGCAGACTGGGCACTGATAAGATGCACACTCACTTGCCCACATTTTTTTCAGTCACCCATTTAGCTGACAGCATACAACAACCCCCAACCCCACCCCACCCCACCCCAGTGCCGGGGGATGGAGTCAGGAGGTTTGGGGGACATCTCGACTGCAGCACCTGAATGGCCAAAAACACCACTTGCCACAGTCACAGGTCTTTTGTCCTTGCATCCCTAGTTGCTAGCATTGCACTCAAACCTATTCAGAGAACTGTGAAAAACATCATAATCTTTCCACTCAAATGCAGCTATTCGCTGCACTATCAAAAATAGTTATACCACACAGTGCTGGACAGACTGACAGTCAGAGCGAAGCAATACTATTGTTGTCCTGTCTCATTTCTTTTAATTCCTTGTCCACCAACAAAAGGCAATGGAAGGTTTTGACAGCTGGAGCAAACATCCTCGTTCTTTTCCTCCTCTGCCTGTTGCCCTGATAATGCTGGCCCCTTGAGCTGTGTTGGCCAAAGTAGATCAATCAGGCTTTGAAAAGGTTAGGCTCTTGTGCTCTCTCTCTCTTTCTTTTCCTCTTTTTCTTTCTCTGAAGAGGATAGCAGAAGCAAACACCCACGCAGTTATCATGGCGACAGTCATTTTTTGTCAGACTTAACAAACCCTTTTGAAGTGAACAAATGAGCATATTTAACATCATTTTCAGTGACTGGAGCAGGCCTGGATCAAGGGCACAAGCCAATCACAGGTTCTGTGGGGCTGTCACTATAGATACTGACAATCACATAATCAATTGATTCCTGACACCTGAGCAAACATTACAAAACAACAATTTCCATACATATAAAAGCAAAGATACTAAAAGAGATCTAGAAAATTAACAACTAAAATTGTTTTTTCCTGGCAAACAATTGAGAAATAGGTTAAATCTAAAAAAATCTCACGTCATACCCATACTCATGTAGCAAAAAGAATTCTCTCCAGGCAACTACGATTTTGTAAACCTGCCCATTTATTTTTGAAAGATTAGGGCAGGAGACATAAAGAGATAACCAACATTTACACAAAGGGAAACAGCCAAAAAACTTAAATGTGCAGGACAGGGGCACCCAAAATTGAAGTTGGGAATCATTCGTGTTTTTAAACCAAATCAGATTTAAGGTCAAGTACAGACAACATGCCTGCATTACAAGGAAACTGGCTGGAAAGCATTGTGATCCAAAGTATAAACCAGAGAGAGAGCAACTGAAATAACTGATATTTCATACGCATCATAATGGCACGGTCTGATTACATTTCTCTTTTTCCCCAAAAAGTCAATCATTCACATTAATTCGATTTATTGAGAGTATCAAATTTAATTGAGT
The DNA here is from genome assembly GCA_037974465.1 of Brachypetersius altus. NCBI lineage: Eukaryota > Metazoa > Chordata > Actinopteri > Characiformes > Alestidae > Brachypetersius > Brachypetersius altus. The sequence continues at coordinate 19,177,969 of JBBPDB010000108.1, read as the reverse complement.
AATCGTGACAGCCCTAATACTCTTTACCTCTTTTATAAGTTCTATAAATGCATGCTTTGTGTGCCAGGAGGTGCTGAGGTGGATCTGTACCTGAAAGAAGACAGCCATGGCAGCGATGGTTCTCCTCTCCTTTATCGCCACGCTGAGACTGTCAAAGTCATCTGAATTATAGAAGTAAATCTGCATCTGTGGGCACAGACAGGCGAGCGTGATTGGCTTTCATCGGCCTTTTCAGAAACTGACAAGGCACCAAATGGCTCACACCTTTGCAGTGCTTTGCAAAGACTGTTAACAAAATTAAAAAGTTGTGATCTGGGGGGTAATCTCTTTGACTGACTTACTGTTTTCCTTTAATGCAATAAAAACACATTACCATTCTTACAGGCCAACCTGAGCAAAATAAACAGCATATCTCATTCATTTCCTCATTCACAAGCTGATACACATTTTGACATTTGTGACAACTAAGGATTATTCATTCTTTCAGTGGAAAGGATTTAGAGGAAAATGCACATCAAATCTACATCTAAGCTGCTCAGTACAGCACGATAAACACTGTGTCCATGTGGCCATGAACATTGTCTCTGTGCAGTCACACAAATGAGTTTAAAATAAATGTTAAATCCACCGTTTGTGACAGAAGAGGCAGAAGAACGCAAACAAGGAGGAGGAGGACAGAGAGAAAGCGAGAGAGAGAGATTGTTGAAATGATGGGAATAGGATTAGGGCTCTCTATGACAACCACGTTGTCTGGCAACCCCTCACCTTTCAGCATCTTTCCTTTAGCATCTTTGTCTTCCCTCTCCATGTCAAATGGCGACTATTTATTTGTTTGAAAAGAAGCGTGATGCACGCAGCCTGCGCGCTTTGAGCTACAATAGAGGGTGAATTTCATTCCCTTCCTTAAAACCCTATTATATGGCCCATAACATGCATTGTTTACACAAGTGCCTGCAAAGTTTGTATTGAAGTCGCTTCTGTTGGCAACTTAGTTTAATCTGATAAGTGGGCATGAAGCCAGTGGTCAGCTGAAGCCATCCATGAATAATTGGATGATGCTCACTGCGTCTTTTTTCCCAGAAGATGTTCACTGGCGTGTTAATATTGAAACATGTCAGTAATGTCAGTTATGCTCTGCAAATGCTGTGAAGTTGATCTCTTTAAACGAGGCCGGCATGACGGAGAGAACTAGGACCCACTATAGGTGCTAAAACCAAAAACTTTGTGCGAAAAATAAGCTTGGCTCTGAGCAGTTTTTCATGTAATCCCACTGACAAGACATGAAATTAATTTTTCATTTATTCCAGGAGTAGTTGATCAGCCAAGGGCATAAATGCTTGAAACAACCAAGCGAATGGAAACAAAGTTATGCAAATTATTTCTGCAAAAATACATCACCAAAAATCCCGTCATCACCAAAAATCCACTCAAATCGCATTTAGGCCTTCATTAAAGTGGTAAAGACTGACTGTGAGCAAAAACGACTAAAACTTCAACACTACAGAGACAGCACCAGGGCTGGTTTTCACTAAGGAGGACCGATCGGTTTGTGCATGGATCGGTTTGTTTATTTTTATTGCCTTTAGCAAGTCATACTTGCATCTTAAATCACACCAACAAACCTGCACCACCTTAATGAAGAGCTGGATGTGTTTTGAGAAGTCCTGATAATTAATTTTCACAGAAACAGCTTTTGTCAAGTGTTTGTCGATAACGGTAGATTTGACACTTCAGTTTGTAAGGAGCAATTTTGCACTGCAAACATGTCTTGGCTGACCAACTACATCTAGCGCGAGTGGAAAAATGTGTAAATTTGATTTTTCAACAAACTTTTAAAATGGCATACTGTGACATTCTGTTGATTGTACATCAGAGGTGAAAATTTGATGCTGAATGCCACAAAGATTCTGAAGTTCGTAGCCAGACTGCCGACTGTACACTTGTAGCTTCGTGTTCTGTATCAGTGCTGTGGAGCTGCGGTATTTTGTCCTTGAACAAAAGTTGAGCTGAAATAATGGTCTGTCTCTGAAACCAAGAGCAGTATGCCCCTGGCAACGAAACGCAACACAAGACCCCAGGGCATCCAAGCGAGAACAGCTCAGCACCGAGCAGAACTCCCAATCCAAACAGAGTAATTAGGAGAAGACAGCATAAGAGAGATTTGAGGAGGAATTAAACCTCTAATACAGAGGAAAGAAGTTCGTAGTCAGGGTCTCGCTAATAAAGACTGGTCTTCCTTAGACTTCCTTTAAACTGCAGCCTTTAAGGATGTCCATTTATTATCAGAGTTAGCATTTGCAGACAGAAATATATTAGCTTTTTTCTCCACAAGCCTTAAATTATATTAGCCTCTTCTCAGAAGCTTATTTACTCAGAGAAGATTGACCTGAGGTCTGACCAACCGCACCTACACATGTTTCGTTAATGAATCTGAATATAGTAGGATTGCAAACAGGAACACATACAATATATATGCCCCGAAAGCATATGCTTGGGTGTAAATTCTTAGGCGTATGCATACTGTAAAAAAACGTGTGGATTGCATGCTGCATTTGTAATTATGTTTAAGCGATAACTGCAGTTGCACTTTTAGACTCAGGTTTTAGATAATTGGACTGATTTGTTCCGCCGCTGCTGAGTCTCTTATGTACAAATTAACGAAACAATTCTTTTCACCTTTCTTCTCATCAGCCTTGCCTCCTACGGGCCTTTCATAAAAATAAATACACAGCCTGTTTCCGAGGCGGAATTGAATTGAAGCATTTCAAGCCTAATGGCATATTTCATTAATCATAATGGCTTCATATGTTCAGAACAGGTACAAAATGATAAGGGAACCGGTGACTGTAATTGAACAGAGAAAATAGGCTTGATAAAATGGGAAAGATGAACACAAATAATAGATGTAGAAATGTCAGAGTGCTTTATAAGGTAGGCTTGTATGGAATAATAAAATAATGTCCAATTATCATGTAGCTGGTTAATGTAAAATATTGGAAAAAGTAGAGCATGAAATATACCATGTGCATAACCATGGGTGCGCTCTTTTAGTCAGACCTCCTTGGCTGAAGTCATAGGTACCAAACCTTTCTTGTGGCCAGCTAGTAGACTTTCTATTGATAATTTATATTTGGTCTATTTTTTACTTTCCCTTGCAGAACGGTAATACTCCTGTTCAGGACGTAGAGGACTGGGGTTCGATTTCCCTATCTAGGTAAGCATCATTTTTTTTGCATGACCCTAAACATACTACCAGCACATTCAATGCAAACCTCCTTAGAAAAAACATGATGGAACACAATCAGTCACAAAATGCAGGTTGGCTAATTAATTCTGCACAGAACTATATATTGTGGATATATATTTTGTTGTAATATCCATATATATACCTCGTTTCTAACAGTGAGACATTTGTTTCCAGGATCTGTTGTTAAGTGATACAATTCTGCCACTTGATTCAAGTCAGGTGTGTTTTTTTTTATTTACTTCCAAACATATCATTGGTTACTTTGGCCAAAAAGGATAATGTTTGTTTCATCAGACCACAGCAATTGATTCCAAAATGCTTCTGGTTTATCTAAGTGTTGTGCTGCATACTTCAGATCTTCAGATGATGACCCTTCTATGTTGATGATGTTTATGCAACAACACTGCAAAGTGCGCCAGTGAGTCCCCATTCACAGTATTCACAGGGACTGTATATGCGTGTGTGTGTGTGTGTGTGTGTGTGTGTGTGTGTGTGTGTGTGTGTTTGTGTGTGTGTGTAATATGCTAAAGAGGCAACAGTTCATTTAATCAGCATTTTAGGGGCCCAGAATTTGCACCATTATTTCTATTTCCAACTCAGTAGATTAAACAGGATTCAATATATCAGCAAAAGACAACCTTCCTTCCCCTGAAATCACCATTGTTAAATTAACTCCTACACACTTCACATGAGTCCTCTCTGGGCAGAGGAGGCTCCTATGAACTCATTAAAGAGCTCATTTAAGACTGACTGGGTTAATTTAACACTGGTGGTTTTTATTGTGAGAGTACATGCTTGAGCACAGTGTCATCTAATTTCTTTAGTTAACAAAGCTGGGTTGCAGACAAGACAACTGAGAACAGAATAAATGCTTTTATGAATACAGGAAAGTCAAAAACCTTTTGCTCATGAGCAAAAACAATGGTAAGTAATGTTAAGGAACGTTGCCTTAAATTTAGAATTCAGTGAATTTCTAACAATAACTGAACAAGAATCTGCTTTATATTATGTCGACTTATTATTTGAAGCTTAATTAACTCCAAAAAAATTGGGGTTACTTACTTCTCAAATTCAGCTCCTGAATGTTTTTTACAGTAGGGCATTGTGATTGCATTTTAGAGAGTTCTTTAGATAACTGCAGCACTCGTCAAGCCATGGCAACGGAAAGCAGGATGGTATACAATATAATAAAAGAGTAACACTCTACTTTACAGATTTCATAAATCTGCATGAGATAAGCCTATCATGACAGTAAGTGCCAGGAAACATATGGAAGTTGAAAAAATGAGCAATATTATTAACACTACCTCTACTGGGAACTTCCTGCCATTAATGCTGTGTTCTGAGCCAGCTGATCCATCGTTGTGGCCCCAGTGAAACTCCACCTTCTCTGCCTTGAACCGCCCAGGTAGTCCCGCCCCACTTACAAAATAGTCGTTCTTCAATAGAATGGAGACTGGAGAAGAAAAAGAGGGAAAGGGGGGTGTAGAGGGAGGGGTTAAGAGGAAGGAAAGAAGGAAGACATACAAATCATTACTGCTGTTAAGTCAGGAATTGACTGCTTCCCCTGTTTCCCCACACAGAAGTAGAGAACAATGCCACGTTCTTCCTTCATCGTTTCCATCCCATTACTCCATTCACATCTAAGCTAAGACAGAAGCAAATGAAGCTGAAAAAGTCCTTTCACACTCAGCCAAATGAAACTTTGTCCACACACAAATCTCTAATTAGTAACATTCTGAAAAAATAAAATTATATGACTGAGAAAACTCAGTTTGCACCCTGTAGTCAGGGGCATAAGCAGAAGGCAGCACATCGGACCCACTTCCGCCGTGTCTCCAGTGACATGAATATCAAAGCCTGTCACATTTAGCTGCATTAAGGGTGGCCTTGCTCCTCTTTTATGCCTGAAAAGACATACTAATTTATATATGTCACCATTTTCAATGGCCTGTACGAATCCCTCTGTGTCTGTGGTTAGGGTTCAGATAAAATAATAACAGAGCAAAACACTAACCCCAGTTCAGAGCGATGTCATGCAGCTTGAGTCTGAGTCCAAATTTTAATTAGTCTACAGTAAATACATCTTTTCAGTTTGTTATGTGGTTCTTAGTATAATAGGGAGTTAATAATTACCCCACATGGAAATGGAAAAACTGTTAGATGGGCTGAATAGTAAAAAGTGCTCAATGATCATTTTACAGCCCTTTACAGGTTGAGAGGACCATGCAAATGGTTGAAAATGGATTTCATTTAGCAATGTTGCCTTCATTTTGTGTAGAACGATTTGCAAGATGTGTGTATGTACACAGTGTCATGATTACTTCTGGGATTTTTTTTAATGAGTCCAGATTTTCTGACTTAGAAGTGTGCTAATAAAAATCCCAGTTTACAACATAATGACACATTTTGTTTATTCAGCTGCCAGCCACACCTATTCATCAGCTCTGCCGACTGAAATATTTTAATGTCTTTCTTTCATCCCTACATTATAGCATGTGAGCATGTGCTATAGGGTGGGTCTCCTTGTATAAACCATCACATCACATTATTGCATAGCTTTGGCTTCTTTAGGAACACCACCTCTACTTACACATAATTTTAGTCAATATTTAGGCAATTTTATTTAACAATTTAATATTGTTTTGGTCTTGTTATTAAAGCTATCAAAGCACAATCCAGTTTGCCTTGTTAGTTTTTTTGTTGCCTCTCTTAGTATCTCCCATCCAATGAACAAACATTCAAATAAACTCTACTCCCACATGTGTCTAAATAAATGTTTTCTACTTTATTATCTAGTAAGTTATCTAGCGTATTATCTATTATCTGTGTGCTTTTGTGCTTTTGCCTCAACTCAACAGATAAAAAAAAGAAGCAATTCACATTATGTTTGTGGTGTGTGACATAGGCCCATGGACTGGCTGAAGAACATTGGCTGGGAAACAAAACACTCACCCGCACACACACATGGGCGGGTGCAATATGGAGCTTTATTTACACATCGTTAAACCTAAAAATCCCAGAAGCACAGTCACAACCTGGCAGAATTCACTCCTAAAACTCTCCAGCCTGTCTCCTCTACAAAATCGTCTCTCAAGTTGCTGGAGGTCCCAGGCTTTTAAAGAGTTCTGGCTCCTCCTTTGACAATGTTCAGGTGTCCTTCGTCAAGGGAGGAGTTTCTACCCACCTCCCAAGTGCAATGTAAATATAAACACATGAACTGTAATTTCCTAGTAGCTCATTTTTAAATTGAATTGAGAGCAGCTTGTGGATTATACTGTTATACTTCTAAAGATGTGGAAATATGGACACTGAAAACTGGGAATGGTAAATAGTATGATTTATAAGAGAAGACATCAGCAAACCTAACTTCATAAGCAGCCATATAGTTGTTAGTCATTTTTGCCAACTGAATGGCGAACAACATTACTGATGATCTTTTGTAAATTTCCCATTAGAATCGTGTTGTATATTCAGCACCCTTAAGTAATGCCTTCCAAATCCTTGAGAGGATTCTAACGCATATGATAGGCTTCATCCCAGGCTCTTAAACCAGGCGTTATATCACCTCCCCCGCACACACCTGATAACATATCTACACCAGCCTGCCAGGGAAGCAGTCTTCGCAGGCTTGGGCGACAGGCCTATAACGCTTCCTCAGCATGCCTCATCACAGAGATTAGGATGAATTGCGAGGAACCACTCTAGTGAGCCTGAGGGTACACAAGCTTTAGCGGCAGATCCAGCGTTTAATCCTGAGGCGAGCGAAAAGGCATGGAGCGCGAATAAACAAACAGGGAATCTGGAGGGATGAGAGTGGCGTTTGGAGAGAGATGGAGGGGAGAATGTGAGAAGGGGGGATGAAACAAGGGCCTGCAGTGACTTTATATCCACACACATGCGTGCAGTGAGTACAGAGGGGGATAAAGATACTGTGTACACAGGAGAGGCCATCCAAGCAGAGGCTTAATGGGATCTAATACAGTGATCTGTAAGCTGAAGCAGAGACCCCTATTACCTCCCAGTGTAGTGGTGGCACACTGTGTTGATGGGCTTGCTGCGAAGGTTTTCAAATAGTTAATGCAAAAACAGTGTGATACACACAATAGTGTCACTCTCAAATACTGTTTTGTGATGCAGGTGTGTATATTCTCATTTAGGTGTACCAGGTGCTTCATGGGAAGTGTGATATTCAATAACAAGTCAGTAAAGTTGGTCTCAGTATCCGGTCTTTGGTATCTAACAAGAGAACCTTACTCATACAGTGCTCTTATACAAAAACAATCTTTTTTTCATTATTTAAAGACACCAATTACCCCTTTTATGCGGAATTATTTGGAGGCAAATTGTATTAACTTAATATGCAATAAATAAAAAAATATTCTTTCTAGAAAGTAATTCATTCAACAAACTTTTGTTTCAACCATACAGTCATCTTTTTGTCTCATTACTTTGTGGAGGAACAGGCTGGAGCTTAATTGTGGAGTTTAATCATAAATGCTGCCCAAAGTTTCAGGCAGCAGAGCACACATTAAAATGGAATCCAGAGAGATCCTCTATCCGTGTTTGCTATAAAAAGCCGATATGTGGCGAAGCAAAGGCCAAGATCAATGGGGATGTGTCAGACTTTGCGAAAGGCGTGTTTGATATTTGTTTGGGCTTGTTCTTTAGCTGAGGCAGGGGGAGTGTTGGTTAGCCAACTCACTTCAAACAAAGACCTGATGCAATCATGTGTCATGATGAAATATTGCAGAAAGGCAAAACAAAAAATCTTTGTATGACTGGTGCAGAGCAATTATTTTGATATTCCTGATAATCCAAAAAAAAAAACAGTCTTGTAGGAAGTATAAAACTCTTTCAAGCATAGTTTGTTTCCCTGCAGTCTTAATCAGCAACGTGAACAGTATAGCACACAGACACCCATGGCCGCTTGGTAGTGGAAACACACAGTAAAAGGCATCACTCACCATCAGTTACTTGACACAATGCTTTTATGTTATTGCATGGAACACCCAGCATGACAGATTTTTATGGCTTAGGCTTAAATGTTTGAAGCGGACTACTTTCTAACCTGTTTTGCCTGTGTTCTTCATGGATGTCTTGTTAGATGATTTAACCTCAAAGCCCTCCAGTGTGAGCTCCTGGCACTCCTGAGAGACCTGGGTGAAGTCATCTGGGATGTCTATGGGCGACTGGTTCCTCTCCCCACACTCAGAGTACACTGACGCCCACCTCGCAGGACCATAGGTGCCTAGGAGCAGATACAGAACCATAAAAAATAGTTTAATGCAAAATATAAAACAAACGGTACATTTTTGTTACTAAACATTGTTTCATACCACACTTATGTTAAGCCAGGATATGACATCCTCAAATTTCATGATGCTGCATCACAGTAATCAAAGCTCAGTAACTATATAGTATACAGTATATAAATTATTAGGTGACTCAAAATAAAGCAGTATGCCACAACAGATTATGCATTACAGTGGTTGCAACATGGTTAAGGGCAGTGGTTAGACTCATTGCTCATGCCTTTATTTTGTATTAATAAATAATTTAACTTAGAATGCATTATAATGACAATAAACAATACTTTGTAAACAGTGTTCTTTGTTAGCTGTTGGCTTTGGCTACCAAATGTACTGAGGTGCATATTGGTGTGTGCATTTTGGGTATTTTACAATGGCTCAATCAGATTTCAGAATGAGAGCAATTAGGCACTCTGTTAGGTACACTGTTAGAAACCAAGAACAGAAACAGCATAACTTTACCTCGGGGGCACAAAACAGAAAACGTGGTGAAAAACGTGACACATCAACACAAACAGACATGGTCATCAAAATAAAAGTCCCCAAAAAACAACTAAAAAGCACTGGCCTCTACTGGCCACTGACCGAACCGTGACAATAACTTATTACATTTAACCAAATAAAGTCAAAATGGCAGTAAAACAGGCAGGAAACCTATTTGTCATAATGAGATTGTTGAAAGAATATTATAAGACTATTTTTAGATGTTTTTACTTATCTAATGGACTCATACTGTAGCAAAGCAAATCCCTCTTTGTTCTGAAATATATAACTGCCTGAAATATGAGTTTCATGCAGGGTGTAAACAAACAACCTGAAAAACCATTTTAGCTTCATTGGCTTTGTGATGTTATGAAAACCAGCGTTTTTACATAAATCCACCAACTTTTAAGTTTAAGTAATGTTCCAGTCCTGACCACTTTTTAAACACAGAGCAGCCAATCAGAAGATCAGTCTTAAAAACACAATCACAAAAACAATCTGTTGTTTTCTAAGAGACATAGAGGGTTTGAAAAAAAGGTCATATAAATGGCTGTTGGTACATATACCCACACAAACGCCATATGTGGATATCAGGGAAAATAATTAAATGCAAAAGATGGAAGAAATGCACTCATTAAGTATTTGTATCTGGTGAATCTTTTTCATGAATGCATTTAGGCAGATCAATAGACCAATAGGCAGATCATTTTAAGACATAATGTCTAAACGATCAGTCAGTAAAATAAATGTGTTTTTAAAATATGTAGAAAGAGGTTAAATGATCACTATTTTATATCTCATAATCGGAAAATATTTAATTCTAAAATAAAATTAAGATGTTTGCTTTTGCCTAGATATGATTTTTGCAATGCAGTGATGGCAAGGTCCATGGCTATTTAATGTACACTTGACAGTTTTACTGATGATTATGATAAGCATATAAGACACGGGTTTATAGTACAGGATTCATGATGGAACTGAAGGGAGCGTTGCTATGGTCTACTAAAGCCTTCTGTTTAGAGGAATTACATTTGCATGCAAAAAACATGCAGCGTCAATCGCTAAAATGGGAAAAAATTGAATATGTTAAAAAAAAAAATCACAAGCCTGATGATATGAATATTTTTATCCAAACACAATTCTTTCACCAATTCAGCATAAACCCTTCACTGTCTTTGGCTACAGATGAAAATCAGCTCATCAGCTCTGTAAATGTGAATTAACAAAATGCAAAGTCAATACCAGCTTATTCGGTTACAGAATCTCCTCCCTGTGATGCGGCTGAGCTAACATTTGATATTCATCTGCATCCGAGGCTGCCTGAGACAGAGAAATATGAGCATAGCCGCTCAGCAAACACAAGGAGCTGAGCTGATTAATGGTTTCATTAACAGTGGCAGCAGACATATCACAGTTCATGTTGAAATTAAATATGTACATGCTTGCAAATGCTTAGGGTGCTTAAACATCAGATTACATTCCTGAGATTCTGGTGCAGAAACAATGAAGAAGAAAAGAGTGAATGTTACAGTGGAAGATAGGAATTTCCTAACTATGCAGTCAAATAATAAGGACACTTAATAGTATGCCTATTTATTTGCTTCAGGGCACGTCAGTAGACAGGGTATTTCTGAAGTCTTGTTTTATTACGAATATAATGACAGGGTGTTGAAGGCACATATTCTACATTTGTCTTGTGTTTCATTTGTCTCCCTGAGGTCCACTTATGACATTTATGAGGATTTATTTATAACAGTTTTACATTCCCCTTTCTTCAATCTCTCCATATCCATAAAACGGGCTGTTATTGTTACTGTGCCTGTAAACTTTTATGATTGGCTACTCTAAATTTGCCTCATTCAAAAATGTCACCATCCCCTCAAAAAAGGTTTATTTCCAAAAAAGTAAGGACAATACAACCCATCAATTTTCAGCCCAAGTAAGCATGTTAAGCCCCAGCAATAGACCTGTATCTGACTAATTGCAAAACACTTCAGGTATGAATTTATATAAAATTCTTCTTTAATATCTTAACAAAGATGCAGAGCACTTCATCTAGAGCCATAGAAGAGCAACAAAGTGACTGGCTGCCATTCATTTTCAATGTGAGTTCCTGAATTAAAGTGACAAACAACAAGTGGCTGTTATGTCGTCAGGTGTGTTTTATGCAAATACATAGTGACGTACAGTGACTACTAAAAGGGTGAAGGCAGTGTGAAACACGGTGATGATAAAAATTTCGTTCCACATAGAGAAGCTCATTGCAACAGTGTCTGGTTTACTTATACTGTACAACTGATCTCTACACGCGTACATAGATATATACAAATACAGGTGGCTAAAATTGCGAAGATACCTGGTACATAAATTATAGGAGGTGTGTTCAAAAAGTAAAGATTGACATCGTTATGGAAGAGAATGAGGATTTTCATGTGAAGATGATGTGAAAGCAGTGGTGCATCAGTGGCAACACGCTCAACCAAAATATTTATTGCTAATTGCATGCTGGGAAAATTACATCACAAAGGAAGGTGATAACGTAGAAAAGTGATGTGATTTATTTTTGAAATTCTTTATAAATAAAATTCTTTATAAATAAAGCCAAGCACTAGCTATTTGTTTTCCAGCTTTATTCTGGGTTAGTGTATACTACACTGAACATTATTAAGCTAAATGTTGGGTTGTAAAGGTAGAAAGGAGCATCTGAAGTTAATCGCTTTTATTTTACTGCCGGCCTTCTCCTACTATTAGCTAAACATGCAGGTTTTGCCATGGCAACCACACACTCTCAGCAAAACAATCAGGAACCAAATCTAACTATCCACTCTAATTTCATCATCATTACCGCACACTCCGAGCTGCTCTGCAGGGCATGAAAGCGAGGGAGGCCGAAGGAGTGGGAATGGTCCCCCTGGATCAGTTCCAAATGAGTATTGAAGGTTGCCATTACGACACCATCACGGAAACAGACCTGTGACAAACTACTGTATTGCCACAGTGATACTCATACCCACAGACGTATCCAGATAGGCTGCCATAAACATGAAATGTCTCTGCAATCAATAGTCATTTGTATAATTGCTAGGTTAATGTCACTGCACCTATGACTCCAATGATGTATATCAAGTTTATAGCATCTTGACTGAAAGCCTATAGGTCTTAAAATCGAAGCTAATATGCATTGATTCTATTGCTCAGTTAATTCTGCTGTCTCCCACCATCTTAAACACTAATACCATTAAACCTCTGACTGTATTCGGTTCCACCTAATTAGCTTGATGATACTGTATGTCATGCAGGCGATCTCTTAAGATGCCCTGACCGATTAAAATCCAATACCTACATCTCCAGGCCAGGAACATGATGCCCCTGGGAACGGGAGGGAGCTCTCTTTTCTTTCTGACAGATTAAGGTCAGATCACTTTCCAATGGGAGAGAATAAAGTCATGCTTCTCTTTTGTAAAGGAAAGGTTACTCCTCTTACCCAATTAATGAGAGGACAAGTAGGTCGTTTCAAAGTTCTAAGCCCATAGCTGCGGTGTGGAGGTCTCTTTAGAGCTGTACTAATTGACATCAACTTTCTACAGACACAGAAACCAAATTCAAACTGGAAAAGCATGGTCCATGGTGAATTCTGAATTTTTATCTCTGAAGTCGAAAAGGAAATTGTATGCTGCCCTTCATTTGTTTGCATTTTATTGGTCATTTTTCTTCTTGATTTAGTCTGGAGCGAATTTGTTTAACCTCCTTGGTTCTGTGGGGGCCGCTAAAATGCTTCACAATCCATTGGCTTTCAAACCAGCCATGCTTTAAAATATTGTAATTAAAGACTGTGCTGTCCATAATAGGTTTACTCTTTCAGAATCAAAGGCTTCAAAATGGGTCTTGGCTCAGAGTGACAATTCTTTTACCTTTAGAGGTTCTTCACATTCTCCTATCTCATTTACAAAAGTGGTTCTTTCAAAAACCCATCCACTGAATGGTTCTTTAGTGCAGTATTCTTTCCAACACCCCCTCTACATTAGTTGGATCAGGCATGTCGGGAGAAGGGAAACACGGAGTGCTGTGAGTATCCAGGACCAGGGTTGGGAAACATGCTTTAGGGAACCCCAAAACCTATTAGTTCATCATTCTAAAGAACGATTTTGGCACCTTTATTCCCAGAGCACAGTTTCAGACTGACAGGCAATCAAAAGGCAATCCATTAAAATAAAACTCAGAATGAGTCATCAGGCTAACTGCCACTTTTTTCAACATCAAACATATAAAAGCACCTTCATGACTCTCAACATATGTCACACCAGAGCTGCGATGCCACAGGGGCTCTGTCTCTCTGCTTTAAGTCCACTCGTTCAAATCACAGTCAGGCTCTCAGCCTTTTCTGCCGAGTCTCAGGACCTCACCATTAATGTGAATCTTGGATGGATGTTGGATTACACTTGCCCGCTTTCCATCGATTTCTACCCAGGCCACACTCCTCCATTTAGATTTGTAAAGTGCTAGCAGACTTTGGCCGAGCTGTCCGCCTGTGTTAGGTCCCGCCAGGGGCTTAGATCTCCACACACAGACACTTGTCCTCATATCGCTGATTTTCCTCCAATTCAGTTCCCAGGCTCAACCCTCCAGGGCCCCACAGGGCTTTTGCACCACTGCAGGAAACTTAAAACACCTGAGTGAAATTGTGTCAAACTCCCAGTGTGCGCCTGCAGTCATTTACCCTGTGTAAGCAATTTACCTCATATTTAGTTGAATTATTCTGTCATACTTGAGGGCAGCTGTCATATGGGCCTGTCACACTATTAGACCAATGCAGAAAACAATGCAATACTAAATATTACATTACCTTATTATATATTACCTTAAATTCTGTAAAATAGCACTGTATCTCTCAGCTTAGATAGTTTGAAAATTTCCCCCTTTTTCTTTCTGGCTTTCATGCACCAGTGTTCTCTCACTCCTGTAGACAGCAAGTACCATGAGGAGAAACAAGTATTCAGACAAGTATTCGGTAGAGTTTTGTTTTTTTATTTTGCATTTTCCAGTGCATCAATCTACTTCAAGTTTACACACAACACTTCCGATTTAGCACTTATATATGTGAACAAGTTCAAAAAAATCTTTTCACAAGAGCAAAGTTCTGTTTTTTAAAAAACAAATGACTTGGGAAAGAAGTACTGACATGTCTTTGTAATGTTGTCAGGAACAGCACTATTATGCAATAGTCAAACGGAAAACCTCCAGAACCCCAGCAATCAGTGTGGCTGATTTGATCAAATGCAACTGGAAGGATCTCTGCAAACATTACTGGGGGCATATCATTTATGGGAACACAAATTAAGCAATGTATTGTAAGATATCAGAGGATAATTTAATCTCACTGGCCTGGAAAAAGGACATTTGAACAAAAAATTCAGCAAAAATAAGTCACGGCTGATTTTTAAAAGCGGTGAAGGTGGCCTAGCCAATATCCTGTCCTGAATCCCACTGACGATTTATAGAGCCTTTGGGTAACCTTGGGGAGCAATTTGCCATTACTTCTTCCCACACATGTCTTAAAGCTGTAATTGCTAAAAACGATTTTCCCACAAACTACTGATGTTCTTAATTTGTGGTGCCTAAATACTTTTCTCCCTGTCGTTTTTTATGCTTAAGGGTATACACCTTTAGTTCGCATTTACAAGAACAAAGACAAAAGACTTGTGAATTTGAAGTGGATATATGCTGGAAGTATATTAAAAACAATACTTGCTTCCTCTCATTGTATTGCACAAATATGTCATATGTCTTTTGGGAATCCCCTCTTGACAATACAGAAATCCGCTGAAGTAGTGGCTGACAAATACAGATGTGATATTCAGCAGTCACATTAGCTATCTTGCTTCCTTTTTCAGTAACACGCTAACGAGAATTTAAAAATATATTAAAAAACCTGTCCACTCCAAGTATCCACTCCAAAGCATGTGTTGTTTTTCAGAAGTTTCTCACCTTTGAGAGACATGGGGCTTTTCTAGCTTTAAACTGGAAAATCTCACTCATAAAGCCATTTGGCTTGTTGGCCAGAATGCCCCTTTAAGAACTTGTTTTTTTTTTTACCATGACTGAATGCAGCCACATGTGATTTGCTTAACCCGCTTTACAGCATCACTGGCAGAGAACCATCCACCTGGAGGCTTTTTCTCCATCACACTGAACTTTCACAACTGCAAGAATGCCCTTCAGCTTGTCTTACCTCTCACAACAACTAAGACTACAGTGTTATTCAACCATCTGGAAAGCGTATAAAACTATCCTGCGGCAGGATGAGCATTATTAGTCATCTTTCTTTGTTGCAAGAGTTGTGAGAATATGATCTTCATATTCATAGGAATCTTCACATATTTTGCTGCAGCTACTTGCAGATGATACAGATTACAAACATTAAACCTGAATACTGAATCTTACAGCCTTCTCCTCCCAGTGTGTTCCTCTCAGTAGCGTATTGTATCAAATAACATAAAGAAGATGAGAATAGTAGATGGCATTGATTAATGTAGTAAAATAAAATGAAAATCAGTTCTACAGAAGAAAACTATGATGAATAAATCAACAAAAATTAACATGCAAAATATTAAAAGGAAAAGCAATTCTAATTGCAATATATATATATATAGATATAGATACAGATATAGATATGTTTCATATGTGCATTATCATATATTATATTAGCTAATATATTAAAAGAATATATTAAAAATAATGCATTATTTAATATATTAACTAAAATGTGTAAACAAAGTGTGAAAAATATAAAATGACAGAATAAAGCCTAAAAAAATAAACAGGCAAACTATTATATTCTTTGTAAAAAAAAAGTCCTTTTATTTCCCACTAGGTGAGTGACCACACACTCTTCTCCTCTCTCCTCCTCTTGTCTGCCAATATAAAGGCATGGCTGGCGCTTTTCTTCTATTGTATCTGGCTGCCCGTCCACAAATCTTCATTGGTCTATTTAATCTTCTCCTGTCTGAGACTAAACGATTGGCTCCTGCGCGTCTCTGGCAGTGACAGTGGCACTGCATCCGTTCTGCCAGCCTGACAGATCCTCCTTCTCTTTTATATGACAGTGTGATTGGCTCCCCTCTTTCTCTGTCTGTGCTCTGCACTTTTTAAACGGAGCACACTCTCAGCATGTAGAGCACTGTGGCGATGTGTTATTCCAAGACACGAAATGAACGTGTCACAACATGTGGTCTGCTGTCAAAATGGCTCATGTGCTCCAATTACGTGACAGTTCTACATGGCATACACTGAGAATGGTGAGAAAAGCTGTGAGAGTAGGAAGACACTCGAGGGCAGGTTTTTGTAAACACTCACTGACTCTCCACTGGACCTGTTCATTTGTAAATCACCACTAATGCTGAATTAAGAGTAAGTGTGAGAATGTAATGAATAAACTGCTTTAAACACAAAGGGCAAGATATGAGCACAGGTGCTGTGCAAAATGTGTTAAAAACTCACAAGGCACAAAGGAAGTGTGAAATAACAGACACCTCAACAAGCTCCAGATAAGTTAAATGACAAAGAGATGGCAGTGGTGATGAATAAAATTCCGTTCATCCAAAAAATTCTTCAGAGGAATTGTACTCTGAAAGAATATTGAGTTTGTGAAACAATAACACAGAGCCACATTCCCTCATATGCATGAAGAATAGAAACACATGCTTTTTTATAATGCACATGGCCCATAAACTGCCTTGCGTGTCAGTTTCACAAATAACGTGGGCAGAATGAATCCAATTTGCGTCTCAATCTGGTGCAGAAGGCTTAGTATTTAGTTGAGCCCACAAGTTTTGTTCAGTTCTGATTTAATAGGGACTCCAAAAACTGTGTGCTAACAAATTGTCACCATCATATGAAAACACTGTAATTTAGTTTAGTTTTTGTTCCTTTTTAACACCATTTGAACACACCATCAATATCAGATGGTGTACAGCTTAGTCATTAAGGAAAAAATAATGCTATCATTTTAATACGTTTCCAGAATTTTCCATTTGCCTACTAGTACTTCACTCTATTGTTTTCTGCTGCAGGGACACTGTTCTAAGTGTTTTCTTGCATCAGTCAAGCAGACCTGACCTATCATAGATCTCAAAACCACCCAGTCCAGCTTATGAGGTTGTGTGTCAGTGCTGTCAAAGCTTGCAGTGGAATTGGTTTAATCTTGTGTTGTATTTCCACACAAAAGAATTCTGAGCTTTTAAGCTGGTTTTTGGACTCCCCTCCTGTCTGCTCACAGTATTTTTGTAGTGCCCTTTCCTCAGCCAGTCATCAGCTGCCCACAGCGCTGATTAATGGGTTTATTAGTCTTTACCACCCCTTGTTTTGCTACTTTTAAATATAGCATTTATATCTGTAGAAATGCTCTATATACCCGATGTGTTATCAGTTGAAGGAACTGAATACAGTTGAAGCAGAACATTTGAGAAAATGAACATAGTTTTTTTGCTTGGTTCAATAAGCTGCCGGCTGTTTATGGAAGAAAACAATCTTATCCTTGTAAATCATGATGTTTTTTTCTCGCTGCCCCTTACAGAAAAAGCTTAACACACTGTTTTACTGTGTTTGGCGTCTGTAGCAAACATGCACCAGTGTAATGTTATCTGCCTTCATCTTCAGCTTCGTCTTCATCTTCGAAAGCATCTGCTTAGTTTCTACCAGTCCAAATAATCTAGTGATGTCACGTTTGAAAAACAACAGTGGTCATTCTTTTCCTTTAAAACAGAGGAAGATCCACCAAGGAATACAGACAGAAGGCTCTCCATAACGGGCGTGCTTGGAAGATAATCTGATCGCCTACTGCAATCTAATTTCCGAGACAGAACACACTTTCCGTGCCTGACAATCCTTTCACAGTCCTTCCTAAAACAAGATCTTTTCACCCTGGCTGTATAAATTATAGAGCTTGAGCATAACGCTTCTGTCACATTCAAGGTACTTTCAGCATGAATGGATTCATTATGGCCTGAACTGTACTCACCACAATTTCCTCCCAACGTTCTCCTGGAATACGCAGAAACGTGTGTACATTACTGTGAATAAAATGAAGAGATCATGTGCCTCCAAAGCACTGAATTTTTCATTGACACAGACCTCATGGTAGCGTGCAGGGTCTAAGACTACATGCGTGTATTTACAAACTCTTTCTTGCAGAGAAGAAAAGAAGTACAGCATTACAGTTCTCTTCAACTGAAGGTAACTGAGAATGAGCTTGTAGTTTGCAATGAATCTTGCATAAAATGTGAAAGTTACATTAAAAATGTATTCTTTTACTGGTCATTAGATACAGTAATCTGATTCTCAGTGCATTCTCTGGAATTTTTCCTGGGGGGTGTCACATTCAATTATAAGCTCACTGGACAAAAACATGCAGTAATATCATTTCTTTTAAACACTAAACACTAGGTAGTGGGGTGCGACGGATTGCTCTTCTAATGGTTCAGTCTGGTCCTCGATTCCTGAGACTTGGTTAAGTGGGTTCACAGATCAGCTTGGAAAAATTGTAACCAACCTTAAACATCAGATTTTTTTTATTAAACATAAGTTTAACGCAAATATGCAAAAGCAGTTGTGTTTTCATTAATGTGCATTACTTTATTCATCTTTATTCATCATGTGTGCCTATTTCAGAACTTCACCTGCTGTTCTATAATAAGATTTGGGTTGAACCAGTCACACACAAACACCTTACACTTATCATTCAAGAATCTGGGTGTCGGTGTCAGTGTTGTGTTCTGCATGAAACACAAGGTGAAAGACAGTCTAAGAGGGACGTGGAATTCCAAGAGACTGGTGTAATACTTGATAGTACTGAAGCTGCCATTAATGCAAAGAGACAAATGAACAAGTATTAGAATGCATGCAGATATTTTCTTAGTGCTGGAAGCTTGTAAGTAATGAAGCAATAATCAACCTATTATTTTGATGAATGAAGTTTGTAAAAGAACCAAACAACACACAATATACATATCCTTTAAAATATTCCTAAATGCTTAGTTGGAAAAAAGACAAACGATAATGCCTTTAAATGCAAGATGGGTTGTTTTGGCAGTTCGGACTCCAAGAGAGACCAGTAGGAGAATTTAAATTATGCATTTCATAATGAAAACTGCTCATTAATCATTCCTAATCATCAAGAAAGTCTAATCAAATACTCATGACAGCCCTACATCTATTAGTTCTTAGTTCAGTTTCTTTTATCTAGAGGTCATCAATAGGTAGCTGTTTTCTGTTTTAACAGTATATTTTGTGATGCTTCAAGGACAATGTCAGCTGGAAATCATAATGTACTTTCCTGCTATTATCAACATCCAGGAAAAACTGGGTTTGCCTGGTTCCTTTCTCACCATTGCAAGAGCATCAGAAGCATATTACAACATAACCACATGAACAGAGCATTCAAGGACGTTTTACAAGGGAAGGACAAAACATTCTGTACATTAGGAGCTCTGTCTGCCACATGGACAGCAAGAGGGTGCATTATTGTTCAAGAACTTCACATATGTATGCTTAAATAAAAAACACCCTCCAACAGTGCCATATTTTGAGCAAAACACTGTATCAGTGAGGCTTTCTGAGCTAACTGAGCCTCATCATTGAACAAAAGGTCTGGGTGTGGAAGGAGAGTAAATTCTGTATTTAAGTATATAAGGATATACTGTATACTAAGTATGTACTAAATCATGCTTTGTGACTACAGACATTAATTGCCAAAAAAGATTAGTTTAGATTGTTTTATGGTGATTAGAAAGCCGCAGTGCGGGTTGGAATTTTAAAAAATCCAATTTCAGGTAAACTCAGGTTATTACATGGAATTTTGTGAGACTGTAGCCTGACAAAGACATAAGATTTCAGGGTCCAACAGTCATGTTCTTATTATTCCATACAGTTCTAAATAATATAGACAGGGTTTTAAAAGGACGAACTGAATCTTGTCACTGCCTGACGAAAAGCCCCTGTTCTCTACACACAGAAAAATCACTTTGAGTCAGTCTCTCTGATCCTAACAGCCGACCTGAGAACAGCAGGGAGCCATTAAAGCTATATAACATAAGTCTGCTGTGCATAATTTAATCACATGGGTTATTCTCTGTATTTTGTATCTGTAATACCTATTAACAGATTGTGTTTTTGCCCAGCGAGCATTTTGGTCTTGAGTACAAGATACACTGCATAGGATTTTCATTTTTCTGCTCTCTGTTTTTTTTTCTCCGCTGCTCCTTTCACCAAGCCCCAAAACACTCATCTTTGTCACGTCCTGCCAAGTCATATCATTCTCACTGAATTTTAATTAGTGTTCAGAACAATCTCACCAAACAATTTGAAAGCACTGAATTATATCTCGGTCTTAGAATAGCAGGCTAATTAACAGAGACACTAATTGGATTAATTCTGCGTGATCTGATTCCCAGACAGACACAGGAGCAGCTAGACAACGATAATGAGAATGAGAACGAGAAAAACTTTCAGAATAAATGTCCCTGTTTTCCCACCACAGTTATGATATTGACAGACACCCATCCCTGGGCGGGTAACATCAGATCGTTCTTTGGCTTTCAAGAACAGTTTTATTGTATGTTTAGAAACACAAGGGTGTCAAAAAGGGCTCTTTGGAGCAATGCCAATGGAAAAAACACCTTTGGTTCTTAGTGTAACATTTTTGTAAAAAGATGAAGAAATTGCATAATAGAAATACTTATAGTATAGATGTAATATATATTTTCATAGAACTGTATATCTAAGCTAAGATATAAGAAACATTCATGTTAAGAACATATGTCATTCCATATTATCACAAAGAACTATCACGTACTGTCACTGTGGCGAGGGCTAAGCCCCCGGGACTGAGAGCTCTCATGGAAGGGACTGCAGGCAGGAACCCAGAACTCCATAGTGATACGTTTATTGAAATCAAAAATAAAACAAAGGCACGTGGGCCCAAAACAGCAAACAAGGATTCAGAGACGTGGTTCAGAAACGTGGCACAAAACACACA
>JBBPDB010000108.1:19144650-19156796 GCA_037974465.1 Brachypetersius altus | reverse complement strand
CAGGAAGTAAACAAACCCCACATACCAAAATAAAAGGCCCCAAACCCAGAACATGAACAGAAACAAAAAAACAAAAAGCAGCGGCCTCTAACGGCCGCTGACCGAGCCATGACACGTACACACACTTCGCCTGATCTGCTCTGAAAACATAGCTGAATGTATGACATCACTGTTATTGACTTTATGAGAAACACAAGGTTTTAAAAGTATGATATGTTATAAATGAAGCAAAATTGCTCTTTATAATTTGAAGGTTATGGATTTAACCAAGAGTAAACATGTATAGAATAGAATGTCTATTCAACAGTCCTTCAACAGTCCTTTCATTTCATTTGGCTTGGGCGCATTCATCCATCTTGATTAGTACTGTACTTAGTAAACAGTGTTGGATGCATGAGCCATACCGAAAAGCCAAAAAAGCTTTGATTATATATGTATATACAAACATAAGGGGGGAGGTGAACACTTATATTTGCAATCCCTCTCTAAAGGAGAGCCTGTGCAATATTACTCTGACAGAAAAAGGGCCATTGTACATGTAGATGTTTGTCCTCTAAAGTACAAACAATACAGCCTCAAAGGCACTACAAGGTTCAATTGTGCACCTTTAATTAATTGTAAAGACACAACATATAGTCCACTTAACAGCATCAAAGCACACTTTCTCTTGTCATTTTACATATTTGGGTCATAGACCTCAGGTTTGACACAATTGTAGGTACATATTGGCTTGATCTGGGCCAAAACACAAGTAAATGCTTCTTTGACTGCCTTCTTACTTAAGTGAACTCATTTTCCACAGATAGTATTTTTCTGACATGTTGATTTGCAAAGGATTAATAAAATGTGGTGTTATTTCCACGGTTTGTTTAGAGAAGGTAAAGGCAATCACTTTGGATGTGAGCATATATAACCCATAAAAACCACTTGCATATTCGTAAGGGATCAAATCACTGAAAATGCCAGTCACAATTACATGACCCACCTCCCCATGCAAAACTAATCCCGTACAAATACTATTTAAAATGACTGAATACATTTCCCACTTGTGGGACTAATAAAGGTTTATCTCAAGTCCCCCTCCTGAAGCGTCACCATAGTGACTGAGTTTCTACCCTGAAGTGCAGCTCAGAACAGTACTTAAATACTGAGTAATGTACAGAAATACTGAGGAACTCTGTACATTTATTTGGCTCTATTTTTCTGATTTTGGAGTCCTGTCGGTCTAAAATAAAAGAGTAAAGCTTATGAGGGAGAGATCAATCAGAAAGCAGTATAGATGATGCCAGTGTAACACAACAACAGATAAAGGTGCTGTTCTAGTATATGTTAGGGCACAAATATCATAAATGTATCTTGGTCTTTGAGGTTCAACTATGTACATAAATTGAGTTTTAAAGATATAGTACCTTCCATAAGAGGCATAACTGTACCTTTTCATAACGTACATAAAATACAGAGCTCATAGTTAAGATAGATAGGTCTATAGAGTCAATAGCACTTAAAGAATATAACAGCAACAGAATGTGGTACAGTGCTGTTCCTATAATAAAAGTACTAAGGATGTCCTCTTGAGGTAACTTCAGTGAGAGAGTCTGTACCCTGAAAGGTACTTTTATCTGACATGGTAATAACTAAATATGAATGATGCAAGTGCAGCAGAATATATGTAGATTTCTTTTAAAGGAAAAGGGACAATTGAAAACTAGGAATTGCCCCTTTCTGAATCGTAACCACAAATCTCTTTCTATTGCCTGTCTGTCTGCGCTGTGGATGCTGTCTGTTCTGGTCAGTCCAGTCGTTTAGTTTGACAGGAACCACTCTCTGTCACATTCCCTTAAGTCCAGCGGCCACATGTTTGTCTCAATACACCACCTTTGTTACCGTGCTACAATCCCATTAACCTTGGGGATAAATAAGCCCAATGCTGTTTCCAAGGGGATGCTGACAGTGTTGAGATTGCCTTGTCATGTCCGTTTTGTCCCTTGAGGAAAAGGGACACATAGCACACTCTCTGGCAGCCCTCACACATTTTGGCAGAGCACCACTCACCAGTCGTGTTCAATCTAACCCTCAACAGTCTGCATACCAGGCACAGACGACGGGAAACAAACACGCCGCGCTGACGTGATTGATAGTGACAGTGGTGCGGATCAGGGCCTGGACTGGTTATTGCCACTTTTCCTGGGTCATTGATAGCCTTGAGGAAGTAAGACTGAAGACGTCTCCTCGAAGTAAGACCCATGTAAATTACACAGTAGTTCACAATAAAACCACTCTGTCCCTCATCCTGGTAGTGCCAGCGACCATGAAAATAGCAATCCGGCTTTGAAAAGGAGGAGCGACCATGTGTTTCCCAACCTCCACAAAGATCACTTTATTTTACAAAACTTGTTTACAGGCATCAGCTACCAAGGATTCTGGCAATCGAACAAAATCAAGCTTTAGGGAAACATTCCTGAGTCTTTCAAGGAAATCACGCCAGCAATAGCTACACAGTGTGTCATTACCCACCCCCATTCAGCCAAAGCCATTAGCTCCTAGTGGGCTTAATGATGTAGCAGTAAAACATCCCAGGAAAGCAGTCAAAACACCGAGCTGATCAAATGCTTTTCATGGCGAGTGAATAAATGAACGGCAAGTTTAAGATTTATACGTCACCGCACATTTTACAAAGCACGCCGCTTAGGAGGATATTCACAGGAACAAAGAATTTTAAAACGTTCTTTGTAAGGAGATTATGGATTTACATATTTCTGTTAATTGCAAAGGGAACGTTCAAACATAAATATTCATGGACAAATATACAAAGTGTGCTACATCCAGGAAGAAGGAAGATCAGGAAGCTAAATGAGACAGAAGCCTTATTAACAGAGTGACTACCTGAATAAAGTGCAATCAATACAAAGACAGGATTGTGAGTGTAAACTAAAGTGACGATCAATAAACCTGCTAATCTACATTTAGACAGAATGAAGCCTGTGTGAATGTGCAGGAACATTCTGATGGATTTGTGCTTCGCTGAATACTTTCAAAAGTGTAGACCTCTCACACAATTACACATATATATCACCTGATTATAATTATTTGAGTTAAATCCAGTTATTCAAGCTGACAGCAATTCATTTCCAGTTTAATTATTTGGTATTTTTCATTGGGTTGAGGCAAATTCAAGCAAGAAAAGGTTGAAACAGGTAATGTTTTTTTTAGGAAAATAACAAAAACATCTTGTGCTATGACATCTGTGAGAGACTTTCAGTTATTTGATGTTTCTTGGTAGCATTATTTGGAAGATGCATTAATGAGAAATATTTGTTTATTTGCGCTCAATGTGTTTATGTCTTCATTTTTGTCAACTATGTCAATCAACTAAGGATCATTGACAACTATGAACCAAAACAGCAATTCAGCCAATTCACTTTAGGCTTGTACTTTAATTGCTATAAACAGAAATATAAAGGACAATTTAATTAATTACCATTATTTGTCACATTGCTTCTGTCTTAAATTATTTAAATAATATTTTACTAATCAAAATAAGCCTAATCACATACATTCGTTCATTTTGTGATTTATTTCCTTTTGTCTACTAGATTTAGTTAAACACTAAAATATATATTTTACTGAAAATTATTATTTAGCGATTAATGATTACCACAATTAATGATTAAATAGCATGTTTTTTTCACACAAGCACATGGTTATCACATTGTCACACAGTTTTTTTTTTCATGTACAATACATTTTCTTCATATTTATGTGAAATTTTATTTACATGACTTTTTTACTGTAAGGGAATTTGAGTTTGTGACTTCCTTAACATGACCACCCTGTTAGAATTGTCTCTAGTTTAAAAGTGAATAATCAAAATACTGCGTTTGCGTTTCTTAACGTTAAAGAACAGCATTCTGTTGAAAGGTCCTAACATCTTCGTTTTGAGATTTTGAGCTTTCTTACAAATAATATTCCACTTTGTTATCAATCAGTCTCTGAACTGCCGTCTCATCTTACATTCAGAAAGCCTCGTACCTTCAAAGGTAGTCATTGTGGGGCTTACTTATTGACTTGTTCACAGGAAAAAAGAAGAACAATCAGCTTAGGAGCACAGAGACACAATCTACTTCCTCGCACTTCCATGAGCTTCAAAGGCAGAAATACATGAATAGGTCTAGAAGTACATCACTGACTCCAATGTTTTAGAGTGCTCTCACAACTCTCACAATGGACATTCAAAATGGCCATGGTCTGAAGGCCGACAATACCTTCTCCTTCATACAGTTATTTAAAGAAACGGCCGTCTAAACTTCTAAAGCTATTGGGGTTTAATAGCCTGATAGTATTCCAAACTCCGGAATGCCTGCAGTGACAGAAACTTAACGTCCTTTATGCTATGTCTGAGTGAATTTTTGGGACATTATATCACATAATCAGCGGTTGCATAACGGTCAAAATAGGGCTTTGGCCCTGGTTCATGTGAAAATAAAAGAGGTTCATTAATTGACTCTGACCTTTCAGGTCATATTTTAGCCCATTTCCTCCTATCCACCCACTTCCTCTGGAATGTTCAGTTGAAATTCACCCAAAGCCTAATCAGCACTGAACGGAAAAGCTCAAGAATACCACACACACTCTGGTACTCCTAAAGGGAACACACCCTACTTTTCAAACAGAAAAAAAGATCTTTATAGAACAACACGAATACTTAAAATGAATGATATTAGACAAAAATGAATGGCTCTATTCGCATGGGACATGGGCCGCAGCTTAGAAAGTTAGGAAATGATCAATCACATGGCTATTTACGTCTAATTAGCCATCCCAAATCAGTTCCAGACAAAACAAATTTCTCCTCCTGTGCAATCTGCTTCCATCTCGCGCCACGTTACTGTGAAAGACGTAGTTTCCTACTGTTGATGGGTGCTGAGAGGTCTAAAAGCACTGCGTGATGCTGGGGCGAAGACAAAATCTTTTACAACTTGGAACGTTAGTAAATGCAAAAAGATTTTATGGTAATAATTCTGGAGCATTTTTGTTGGTCAAGTCACCATGAAATGTTGGACTGGGTTGATATGTGGCTCCATTTACTCAGGCATCTGTATGATTCCCAGCAAACTCTGACTGTGTGAACTTCAGTCTTGGTAGTTAAAGTGTGTGTGTGCGTGCAAGTCCACGTGTGTGTGTGTCTGTGTGTGTGTGTGTGTGTGTGTGTGTGTGTGTGTACACGTGTAAGACAGGTAAGATGATAAAAATCACTACCAGCACCCAACATTGTTTTCTATTGATTTTAGTACAACAAGGCTTTTGCAATCAAAATTACAAGCTGTAATCAAAGGGACTGATAGATGATGTATTATATGATTTTCTGTGTTTATTTACTCTGGAGGACAATTGCTTTTAGATGTCTCAACAGCTATTAACAATATTCAAACCTGGAATCTATTCTATTCTTATAGCTCTTACTTTCTCATAAAATATAATGCTGTGGTCCATGAACAATGACAGTGCAAAAAAACGAGAGCTACACAGAAAAATCTTAACAAGTAACTTTACAGAAGAAAGGAAAAACTTTCTTTAATTGTAAATTTCATTAATGTATAAATATGTTTCTAATGGTCAATGTAAAAAAAGAAAAATGGAGATAGAAGGACTCCATATGTCCTGACAGCAACAACATATACAATCCATAGTAGACTAGAGTTTATATGTATCATATATATATGTTCACACACCCACACATACCCACCCATCCACCCACCCACACACACACACACAAACCCACACAGAGAAAGAGAGAGTGAGAGAGAGAAAGAGAGAGAGAGAGAAAGGGAGGTTAAGGGTTTAATACCACCACACAAGTAACAATTAAAAATACAGTCTTAGATGAAGCTAAACGCACCAGACTCTTTACTTGATATTGTTAATGTCAAAATAAACCTTCCAAAAAACAGAATACCATTTGGGGTGTGATTATCTTGACATTTTCACAAAAGTCTGGTTGCTCTAAAACTGTGGATAAAAGGAAAAAAGCCTTGATTTGACAACATCAATTTATATATGAGTGTATTCCTGCACACTTTATACCTCCTGACAGAAACAGCCTCATCTAGATCCCCCCATCCTGTGCTTGTAGATCCACCTTCTGTTGAGGTAAACAGAATTAGGCTAGATCTCCAGGGGTAGTATGATGAGATTATGTACTAGCATTACACGTCTTTACCCTCTCAGAAAGAAAACAACATCATCAGTCATTCACCTATAATAAAACCAAAGCTTCTCTATGTTTCATAGGCCATGTCATTACTCGTGTCAGGCGGCAGCCTGTTGAATGTAGCATATAGATCCATGTACCACACCCCAACCAGCCATTAGCCTCATATCCGCTTCCTCCCAGACACAGAGATATAATCTCATACATTGCGTTCAGGCTGTGTTATGGGTGGGGTTGGAAAGTTTCACCAAGAACACCCCCTCCTCACTAAAGGCCACATTTCTAAAGCACACTTAACAGCTTATGTAAAGCCCACTTGGCCAGCAAGCGTTTGGCAAACTCCAACTGCTGGTTTTTTGATTCAGCTTGTGAATGGATCACACTTAACCAGGCCAACAGGTGAATATCTCTAACAAGAGCTCTGGGGTATAAGCACTAAAGGCCAGTAAATGTTACACTAAATATTTTACACAATCATGTTTACGCTTTTTAACATTCTGGCAGCTTTGATAGAGTGCTGCTAAGTTTGCCACACAGAGTGGGCGGAGAAGTGAGGAAACAGAGGAGCAGGAATGCTCTTTGGTTGTCCCTAATGAGGCTCTAAATAACATCACAAGCACGCAAGCATTTGCACAGCTCAAATTTTAATATTTTCTGATTCCTCTTGCTGAAAATTGTTCCAAAGCTCTGCAAAGCTCCCAGCAACTCACATCAGGGACTGAAAGCCTGTTGGATAGCTATATATGGATTAGTATCTATAAAAATAGCCTATTTTATCAGACCAATCACTTACTTATGTCTACAATGTCCTTATGTTAATAATAAAGAAACTTCCGAAGATCTTCATAAAGAGCCTCTTTAACTATGGTGGGAATGAACATTTTAATGGACATATGTCTATCCTGGAACCATTAAACAACTTCTGTCTCCCAGCACCACCCTCTGATACACAATAATATCAAAGCTCAATCCATAAGTGACTAATTCTTTCGAATTCTTATTAAATCTGTTTTTCCAGGAAGGGCAGGCTTTTTGTCATAAGAGCATGAGGATGATGTAGGGTCCTGATTTCTCACACAAATTGGTTCCTGTCTGAGAAATTTATCACTGGAAATTATGAAGGGCTCTCCCTGCATAACCAACCTGGCTGGCCATCTTGACCAATCAATCAAAAGGTTGCAGAGGACACTGAGAAATTGGCCAATTTGGGAGAATAGTCATGATCTGATCTAAACAAACTGTCCTGGTGCAGGGATATGCTTCAAATAAGTGAAAACAGGCCCCCACACCACCCCTTTATACACTCTTCCTGAGAGCAAAGTACATTTTATGGTATTTTTGATCTGTGGATGTGTGATTCAAGTGAGCCTGACCCAGAAATTACCCTGAGAAATGTTTGCTGTGTATCCTTGTAAATGACAAGAGAGAGGAGCTTCTGTAATCATGTCATACTGCAACGACTGAGAGCTGTCAGGCGGCAATGCTCTCTTTTTAGCTCAAAGTGAATATCTGCCAAAGTACAGGGGGTGAAAGAGAGTGAGTGAGCAAGTGTGTGTGTGTGTGTGTGTGTGTGTGTGTGTGTGTATGTTTGTGTGTGGAGTTGAGGAGAGAGATTCTAGTGGAATATGAAATAAATATATGTATAATGATGCATAGCCATACTCCCTGTGGAACACCCTGCAGCGTGCAATATTATCTGCCCCTTGTGAGAAATACCTCTGTGTGCACAGAAACACAAATACAGAGTCACACACACATTTTAAATAACCCACAATCAGATCTCGACTCCCCGACTAACTTAATTGTTAATTTATGGGTATGTTCAGTAGCACTGGTACCTGGCAGATTTCTTTGCGTGAATTGCCGAAATTACCTCCTTTACATCATTACCATGTAGCGGAGTTGTTGTGCTGCCCCATAGAAGGGTTCTCATGTGAGTGATCATCATTTAAAAACACAAGAAACAATTGCTTGCCAAATATGGTTGAAAGAGGCATAGTTTAGATTAGATAGTGGATGGGTCTCCAGCAGAGGCGAGGCCATCTCAATTTGCAGTTAAACTCAAAGCACAAATTAGAGACCCAGAATGAATGGAGGAAAGTGATAAAACACAGAGGAACCATGTCAGGGACCATGGGGGGCCGAGGATATGTGTGAGTGTGTCTGTGTGTGGGGAGACGGAAAAGAGAGAGCTGAGAAATAACAGGAATTTAGAGAATGGCTCTCCCTCCTAGAGATGTTATCAATCTCAGCCATGGCCTAAATACTCAAAGACAAGTACCTCACAAACACTGGAGTGTATTCTTAAAGGCACCCTCTGACGCCAAGCTGACCACACACACACCTGATCGCAACCTCTGAACACACTGTTGGGGTAGAGTTGTCTTTCTAAAATGGTAGGAAATAAAAATGGGTGCTTCCTCCACTCCCAGTGATTTTGGAGCCTTTTGAATCACCCATTGTCTAAAAGGTTCACACAAAGTAAAGGTCAGCAAAATGCAGAAAAACATATTTAACTACAACAAATTGAGCACATTTATTAAACGTAGCTTTTTTTGGAGTCTGATGTGGTGTCTGGTATCAGTGTGCCGGACTGTGTGCAGTTTCATTACACACCGATAGGAATTTGGTTGGATGTTTTAATAAAAACAGCACATTCAAATGCAGTGGAACACAACAGAATGGCAAGAGAAAGAGATCTTTGAGATTTGTACTTTGTACTTTCAAGTTCTAAATGAAAGCGCAAGAAGAACAAAGCATGCCCTTCTCTTGGAAATGTAATGGAGTCAGAGTAAAAAAAACCAGAGAAAGTAATGAAGACTGAATACCAAATACATGTATTAAATGTCAAATGTATTCAGTAGCAAATTTTGTCAAAACATGTAAAAATGTGACAATATTTCAAATACATTCAGAATTTCAGAATTTCTAATAAAATCAAAAAAGCACATGGAAAAATTCGCCTGTTCTGATTTTACCTAATTTCACACAGTTCTTCTCTCTTACAGCATCCACTGACCAAGCTCTGTCAGTTTACGTGGCCTGTCACTTCGTGGCTGAGTTTCTGTTGTTCCCAATGGCTTCCACTGTGTCATAAAACCACTGACAGTTGACTGTAGAAAATATAGTAGCGAGGAAATTTCACGACTAGACTTGTTGCACAGCATCCTATCACGGTCCCACACTGGAATTCACTGAGCTTCTGAGAGTGACCTATTCTTTCACAAATGTTTGTAGAAGCGTCTGCATGCCTAGGTGTTTGAAGTTATACACCTGTGGCCATGGAAGTGATTGGAATATCTACATTTATGAGTGAATACTTTTCAATTTTTAATAATTCTGTACATTCTGTATATAATTTAAAGATTTTCAACACAACTCTAAGAACTTAAGTGCAGTTACTCTTATACAAGAACAACCTTGACAGCACTGACTTGTGTCTATCGCGATGAAAGAAGTACCGCTCCACTCTAAGATGCTTATTAAAGTGAACATAAAACCTGCCTGTAGATTTTCAGTATTCACTGTAAAAGCAATTTGTCACTGTAATAGGAAAACTTCTTAACTCTGCTTTCTTATTATCCTTAACAAGATGTGTTTTACAGTTATCAGATTTGAATGCATTTTTTTGAAATCTTCTCCAACAAAGTTTCAGAGGAACAGCGACAAAAAGTAATAACCTTGATTACAGGGATTTGAATGATCTCACATACTTTTTGTTCACTTGTATCTGGGAGTTGCATGTGTGTGTGTGTGTGTGTGTGTGTGTGTGTGTATGTGTGCTTATTTATAGCTCCCAGAATTCTGCATTTGATCATTTCTTTCTTGCCTTGTGTTCCCTTTGCTGTACAGGGGCCAGAGGACTGGGTTTGGAGCACACAGCATGAAGAGAAAGGAGCCCACAGAATCCCTCTGGCACAAAAATGATTGCGGGAGCATAAAAGGTACAAGAACCTTCTGGCTTCCCTCAGAAAACACACACACACACACACACACACACACATGCACACACAAATACAGAGACTTGCCAATTAAGATAACTCAAATGTCAGAGGATTTCAGAGGTACATTAAGGCTTAACTAAGAGTGTTATTGAACACCTAAAAAATCTGTGCTGGATAGAGTCTGTTCATGCTGCCTGCTGGTCTGGACAAGGGCATCTGTTATAGGGCCAGAGTGCAGTAACCTCGAGCATCTTCTTCAACACTGTTCAGAGGAATAGAAATCAAGCCTGTCTGTTAAATACCGCTGCCGCTTTGTGTTTTCAAGGGTGACATTGTGCTGAATAAGTGTTGTAAGGGACTGATAACATAAGGGAACACACGTCATTTGATGATGTATTTATTGTACTTCGTAAGAGTGACTCATTATGGTAATGTTGGGGTATTTATAGTTTATTCGCATTTGGATTTTGTTATAAATAGTGAATACAACTTTGTACCTCGATTCATGGCCCATCCTACTAAATATGAAGAAACGTTGTGTCACCAGTTTACCAGATGGGTTAGACCATCAAGTGAGAAGGTAATGTCCATTATATCAGTAATGGGTTGGGAGTTATTTTAAAGAAACTAGAGTCAGTAAGTAGTTCTCTAGGAGATCTGTGGTCCCAGTTTAGTCAACAGTTAAATAAATATTAGTTCACTGTTTCTTTCTGAGTAACTAAGCAGAACATCTTAGTAGTTAACAGTAACATATAACGTGTGAATGCAGTACTGTTCATTAATTCCTGCTTAGTTCTTCAACAGTTACCTGCATAGTTAACTATAGAACAGAGTTATAAAGAGTCAGCCTGCATTTTCTTCATTTGCTGCTTTTGTAACCCACTATAATTAAACACTGGGTTTTTTGCATGCCAAGGCAGACTGATTTATTCACATTTTATTAATGTTTAGGTATCGACTTCAGAAGATATGAAGAATACTGGATTTTGGCACAGGCCTGCAATTCCCATATCAGTGTCCCTATTCATAATCTGTTTCAAACCTGCCTGAGTGGTGACCTGTTGCATGCATCAGTTATCTGCCCCAACAACAATGTACTGCAGATATTCAGAAATATAATAGTAATTGTCAGTTATCTTTTATGTGTCTTGAATATAGTTAATCTTAGGCAGAAAAAAATGAAACGTATTGTTAGGAGAAAGAAAGTGTTTTTTCTCTTTTAACAACACAATAGATCTTTATACTATGCTTCTCCAAACGTATAATTGTAAAGTCTCTTAGGATCCCTTAGAACTTATTATTTAGAGATGGGATGGGGAAAACACTTAACTGTGGGGAAAGAGGGGGAGAAATAATACACAGTAACACAGACCTTTGCATTATTATAAATGGCATTTCAGAAGAGGATTATTGTCTTTCTAAAGTTAGCAGATTCATGGAGTGGGCCTCTTGAGACTTATAGAGCTACTCTACATGGTAAACACACTTATGAGACTGCCAAGGAATGCAAAGGCAAGGAAGTACAGCACTTAAAGATCGTTCGCTGCTGGAAGCCTGCTGGGACTGCGGGTGAAAGCGCTTACTGTTTGATGGAAGTCCCTCGAAGGGACAAGAGCAGTCAGTAGCCCAACAAAAGAGCGAAACCAGCACTGTCATCAGCAATAAAAAAAGCCATCCAGACACAAGTGAGGCAGTAAAGAGATGAAAAAACGTGTTTGAGACAGACTTTGCCAGGGGTATGTTACTAGGCTTTTGGGGGAAAGAAATTAGAGAAAATAAGATAAAAGAGTTTAACATAACATAAAAACATTGTTTCAACATTGTAACAGTGTCAAACTGTACCAGTCACTACCCACTAAGTGAAAAAACAGCAATTCTGATATTGATCCACCACTACATTTCTATCTATCACTGAGTGCAGATACGCACTTTACAAATAGAAACAAGACTATGAATTGAAATTAAAAATAATAAGTCTAGCTATCATTATTGAA
>JBBPDB010000108.1:19119774-19141192 GCA_037974465.1 Brachypetersius altus | reverse complement strand
TATATTTTATTTTAAAACAGAGTGTATGTAAGAGTGTACACATGATTGAGTGCATGTGAGAGCATGACAAACATAGTAATGAGTAACGAGATCCTTGATATAAATGTAGAGAAGTGAAAAGTACAATATTTGTCTTTCAAATGTAGTGAAGTGAAAGTCGAGTTTCCAAAAAAAACTACTACTCAAGCGAAGTACTCTACTACTCAAAAACTCTACTTAAGTACAGTGCTCAAGTCTCAAGTAAATCTTCGTTACTGTCCACCTCTGCTTATATGTTTCTAGGACAAAAACTCACTGAGCTTTTTATGATTGTTTTGGAAAAGTCAAAAAACTCCCCACTCTGCCCATGCATACCCATTCCTGTTAAAGTTATGCTGATTGCTGTTGCTATGAGGCACTTTAGAGGGCAGATGAGTTTATTTACATATACACTGTAACTAAAACAGCTTGTTTAATTCTAGGGTGAAGAGCATAAGGATAAAAAGATGTTGGAAAATTAATAAATCAAACGGTTTTGGCAAAGAAATCCCTAAAAATGACATACATTTAAATGTTATACATCAAAACACAACATATGAGAAATCTCCATATAGAAATTAGATTTATTAAAAACCTAACTGACTGAAGTCAGTGTTTTACCTGGCCAGTCCATTAAACTGATAATGGCTGGCCATGAAATAGCTTCTTGAGGCCTTACATTTAAAGTACTCAGCATGTCTTCACTAATTTTGCCTTGTGTCTGCAGCTTTCAAGCCTGATTTTGAAGGATAAATTGAAGGCACCTTGTTCAGTTAAAACCTATAGACGACACTGCAGGAACACTGGTCGGCTGATATAAAAGCATAGTGGCTAATTACTTCTAAAGACCGGAAATTGCTTTTTCAGAAAGAGAAAAAGGATAAAAAAGCCTAAGTGCACTTGAACGGACAAAGAGAGAGAAACAGAGCAGCAAAAAGAGAAGCGGGCAATCGGCATGACACTGCCCGTCTAGAAAAGAAAGCTTTCATGAAAGATGGAAAGAAAAGGGAACTCACCTGAATACGCCCAATACGGCTCCCCAGCTGCTCTCCTCTCTCTCTGATGATGCTTCATTCCTGTAGGTGCAGCTGCTTCAGAGAAAAACACACAGACAGAAGGTGGTTTAGAGTCTTGGCCAGACTCCTTGAAAAAGCTTAAACTGTTCCTTGAAGGAATTGTCTTTGGCATGCCAATCTGAATGCATTCATGAGCGTTAACAAATTTGTACAGTATTCCTTCTAATATTTGCTCACAGTTTAGAAATGCAGCTCTTTGCCTACACAGTTGCTGCTCCCTTCACCGTCAGCATTTAAACATACTTACAAAGAATAATGCACATCACTGTAATTTTTATACATTTATTATATGTAATTATACTTATTCCCTATTCCCCCTAATAAATTGTTAGCTCAGGATTCGCTCACTTAAGGGAATCACCTGCTCCTTGTTATTAGCTGACGCTCCTCTTTTAGATGTTTATACAGATAAGGTTGGCTGAGTGCAGTCAGAGGTCATGCAGGCAGAACAATCCTAGTTGGCCCTTTAACATGGTATAGGGATGTGGTGACTGAATCCTGCAGTGTAATCACTGGACTATGTGGATCATTTGCAATTTTACACTTATGACTTACATATAATAATATGTAATACGAAAATGCTTTAGCAATGTGTCTCTGTGTGCTTACTGAACGTGAGGGGAGCATATGATCCTAGCTATGACACTGCTAATACATAGTAGTAGATCTTGCAGAACTAGGTAAAAAGCAAATAAAAATAATGTACATTATGTACTGAAACACAGCTTTACAAAATGGTCTCATACAATTTAACCTAATCAGAAATTATAACGCTTTGCTTTAAGTGGCTACATAATTCTGAGATTCAGAATGTAGTGTCATATGTACAGAGTACAGTGTACAAGGTACAACAAAATTCTTACTTAAATGCATCTTCACTGGCTAGACAATTAACATAAGTATATACCTATAACATGTGCCACATTAACAATAATAGTGCAACAAGTCAAATACAGGTACAACCATATAACAGTTAGTGTTGTTGAGGTAGGGTGTGAGGCAAGAAATATAAGGACAGCAGCAACACTACACAAAATGTCTGTGCAAAGTGACAGTGTGGGAGGGTTCAGTGCAAGAATAAGTAAAAGTGCAGACTGCCATGCAAGACTATACTTATATAGCTATAATATAGCTCATCATAACTAGACAACAAGACATTTTTTACCCTGCTGAAGAAAATAAGGCATTTTCACATTACATTGCATTACAGTGCATAACAATGCATTGCAAAAAGGCATAACATTGTAATGACTTGGTAACAGTTGTTATGAGTGGGCAGAGCTGGGACAGATCAGTTGAGCTGAAATAACTGTCTAAAAGGTCAAAAGGGTGTTCCAAAACCCAGCATAGTGTTAACTCAGGGAAATGTGCGAGAGAAACTGTAGCAGAAGTAAGAGGAGAGAGAGAGAGAGAGAAGGAGGAAGAAAAAAGAACTAATTCAAACTAGTGAAGTGTGCCCACCTCTCTGCGTGCATCAGAGAGTTCCACGCTGGGCACTGCAGGATCAGCTCCCTCCCCCAGTCATATTAATATTTAAACAGCAGCCCACTCTTCTCTAAAACTTCACTTTAAAACATGTGTGGCATAATCTGGCCTGTGACTCTCTTCCCACCTGCTCTGTAATTGTCCTGTTTATCTGGCTCAGCGTGTTTCAAAGACCCTCTATACCTGCAGGAGACCTCCTGCTTGTATGAAAGACATCTTCAAAATCTGGAAGAGACTTAACATGCCTGTGATACGTTCCTTTGTAGTGACTTAAAGCGCTTCTGTTTCTCCCTGCAGAGTGACACAGACTTGTCTGAAAGATACTACAAAACAACAGCTCACTTCTGTGAAAAAAACATAAACGGATCAGGATGTATCAACTCAACTGCATGCACTGTAAAATATGATAATAATTGATAGTAATCGATTATTATTATAGTCACGCACACCAGGTCAAAGGGCACCGGAAATTACTGCACGCCGGGAATAAAAGTAGGAAGCAGGTGTGTGTTCCTCGCACAGACATTGCTTCAGTCATTACGTTTCCCTAAAACCCTATCTTTCCAGTACTATGGCTACTCAAGCTCGGAGCTACCCTCATCTATCCCTGTGTGTGTGAGTGAGAACGAGGACCCGTTTTGTGCAGGTCTCTACTCCTTACAGAGCGTTCTCAGAGTAAACAGCGTGGTTCACCCAATCCCTCGTGCCATCCGCCACACAACAAGGTTGTGTTTTGGTGTGTCTTGGTCCTGCATTCCTGTGCTACTGTGACATTTATTGAGCTTTATGTTTTTTATTGTGTATATTCCACTACAAAAAGTTGTTTATGCAACAGAACTGCCATATTGTTTCAAATGTATCTGTTATGGACCTGTTGACAGTGGATTGTCTGAAGAAGCCTTTGACACAAAGATATAAGGTAAGATATATTAACTGTGAGGCATTTGCTATTTTTATGAGCTGCTATTTTTTAATACTAAATCACACTTTTACAAGACATTTGAGTACAGAATTAGCACTGATGCTGTCATCAGTCTGGAGGTGGATGTTCCATGGATTTAAGGATTGAATGTGTATGAATGCTGTGTTTTTTAATCACGGAAGCAGAGCAGTCTACATAGAATTATATATGCAGATCAGCATCAAGATAAAACCACTGAGAGGTGAGGATAACCATGGTTAAGATGGAATGTATTAGGCAGCAAGTGAAGATTTCGAGGTTGATGTGTTGGAAGCAGAAAAAATGGGCATGTGCAAGATCTGCGTAACTGTGAGAAGGTTCCTATTGTGATGGCTGAATGCCAGAGCCACTGTACAGCCACTCTAGAGCTACTGTAGCAAAAATCTCTACCGACTAGTGTAATTTGTCTGTACCACGTCTGGGAAGACACGTATCATGTCCAAGCCCAACTTGTGATCAATTGTGATCACAAACTTCCAACAAACATCCATTTAACAAACACAGCGGAAAATGTATCATGGGAAGTGTTAGATGAAAATTGGGAAAAGTTGAGGCCAAGCATTTATTTCATTAAGGACGTGTGTCAGTGAGACAACATAGACAGCATATTAAGATTTTGTTGGATATTACTGTGTCTGGAGATGATATCGGGGAGGCAACTGTGGTGACTAGTATAAACACTGAATAGTGTTTTTGTATACCACCCTTTGTCTGCTACACACAGGTGGGCAACATTTGAGCTTTCTATATGAAAACCTGGTATCAGACTGGACACTTCTAAAATAAGTAGTTTGTGCAGACTAACCTATAATAATAGCTGGATTAATTTTTTTTTTCATGAATCATTTTATTATTTCATTCAGAATCAAATCAAATCCCTGTGCTAAAAGGAATTCACAGTGCTGAACAGGCAAAGATATCTAACTGTAAGAAGGAACGGACTGAAAGGGGGCCAGCTGTATAATTTTGGTGGTCATATCATCACAGTTCCTCTGTGACAGTTTCCTCCATTTGAGATGAACTTGGATCATCTTCTCCAAGCCAGAAGGGGATTCCTGTATTTATATCTGACTTCAAAGGGCCCTCCTCTACCTTACCAGTGACTCATTCTCTGGGGAAGATGCTCTGTTCGCACAAACACATTTTGCTACCCTCTGCTCTGTTCTTACCCCAGCTTGCATCATTACATTGGAGATTAATTAGACGCTGAGCTAAGTCAATTCTCTCTCCCAGCAATTAAAGACAACCTTATTGGTTAGCCAGCAATTAGACACACTCTTATTGGCCAGCGAGCCATCTTGCTTTGTCTACTGTTTAATCCCCTGATGGACAGCGAGGCAGATCACGCAGGCAACTGGACTGGAACAGTAAACAATTACTCATTCCTATTAATGCGTTTATAAACTATTCAAAGGGTTAGGCATATTAAAAAGCCTGCGCTCTTATTGTTTTCTCATTACTTATTATGGAGGGTAAACAGCCCGGTTTGACCTCAAATGGAAGAGAAGCTAAATAATGTTCTGCTGATGCAGCTGAGGCTGTTTGAAGTGCTCCTTGTCCCCCAGGCCTTGTAGCAGCAGCTACAAGTCAGCAGCACTCCATGTGCATGTGTGTGTGTGTGTGTGTGTTTGTGTGTTTGCATGGGTCGTGGGTTTGGGAGTGGAAGAAGAGGCGGGAGCGCGCAGCAGTAAGCAAGAAAGATGTACGACAGTGTGCGCCAGGCTTTTGAAAGTAGAGTGACAGCAGCATGGAGCTCCTATACTGTACAAACCCCACCTATGTCAGACTCACCCAGCTGGACACAAGATTAAAGGAGCCCTGCTGTCACTGACATCACAGCCTCCATCATCAAGGGTTTCGACCCAGGTACAAAAGCAGCATACCTGCGTGTGTCTGAAACCACCTGAACAAAGCTTTGACACTTCTTACAGAAGCAAGGTGTCTTAAAGCAGTGGAACAGAAATCCGCAGGGCATAACTGCCAGTTAGCCAGGCAGTGTAAGATCCTAAGCCAACAAATAGCAAAGGAACTATGGGTCTTAGTCTAGACTAACTTAAGGTTGTGAATCTCCAATTTATTTTACTTATTTATTCAGTTTCAGTTTTTTTACCATTAATTATTTTGACAGTGTTGCCTCAGATTTCAGCAGAATTTAATTTGATTAGGATTATTTAGTAAGTTAATTGGTCAAATTTTCCGACAATTCAGTTTGATTGAATTATTTAGGAGATCATTCAGGAAATGATCACGATATGTCACATTTCACCACAGGAAAATACCACAGGAAATTATTCAACACAACATACTTCATGATCCATTTTGATCCATTAGGGCGTAATCCAGTGCGTTATGATATTCAAAACCACGCTTTGACTCTGTTTGACTGTAATTGTTTGGGAAATAAATTAGCACATCATGACATAATATTCCACCAGAATTCATTTTGGTTATTTTTAACAACAGACCAGTGCATAATAAAATTCCACATTTTACCACAGTTCTGTTTGCTTACTTTACTTCACATTTAAAATAAAACCAATGTATACTATGAATACTATGTTGCCCAAAATGAGCACATGCTCTATTGCATATCATTGTAATCAAATATGATTTGTTTTAACATTCCAAAATCCAAAACCATTCCAAAATACAAGTTTGACCACATAGTTTGAAATACACAGTCCCGTGTGTTTCTGCAATTAGTAACTCTTAAAAAATTCCATTAATAAAATGCCTCATCAGAGCCCACTCGGCAGAGGTTGTAAAACACTCTGGTTGTGGACGTAGGAGAGCAGAGCTGCTTGGCTTGGACAGCCAATCGCATAAGCAGGCCATCGTTTTGATAGGAAGTCTGAAAATAGTCTTTGCTCTAACATGGGGTTCGCAGGCTTAATTAAGCATAAACAAGCACTATGACCCCGCTGGACAAATAAACATGCTTGCAGAGGGGCTTAAAGATAATGGTCCCCGGTCAGGCTCATCCTCTGAAATGCACGTACGCATTCATGCACATGGACAAACACGAAGGTGGATGTGCTTATGTTGATTAGTGGCAAAAGTCATTGCAGGTAAATCTCTTTCTCTCTCTGTCTGCACTTTTTTGAGTCATTTTTCATGTTTATTGAAAGCTCTAAATCTGCTGAACAAACAGGCAGGAGAATGGCATGGCAGACATTTACACTGAACTCCAGAGTGAGCTCTCAAAGGCTGGGAGTAGCAAACAGACCCCCAAGCCGAAAAGGTCACACCGACCACGGCTACAGCATTCAAGACTGTTCCTGCCTATCATCAATACCCGACTCGATTATTTCGGTGCCCTGCTGTGCACACAGCCTTCAACCTTGGGAGTAAGCCAGTGGGTCAGGGACTCAGATGAGGTGTTGACAATCCTTTAACAAACCACCTGACATCTGAATGACTTCTGTGTGTGTGTCAACAAAAGGGAATTAATCTGCTTTCGTTACAGTGGCTTTGCATGGTGTCAAAAGGGAGAGCGCAGCAACGCACTTATATATAGTCAGCCTTCTGCTCCCCTCACCGGCTGTTTAATATCTTTTTGTGGTCAGTGTTTACATCTGCAAGATGACCTGGAGGGATGTTTTTTCCCCAAACAAAAGCA
Source organism: Brachypetersius altus (assembly GCA_037974465.1). Classification (NCBI taxonomy): domain Eukaryota; kingdom Metazoa; phylum Chordata; class Actinopteri; order Characiformes; family Alestidae; genus Brachypetersius; species Brachypetersius altus. Next base: position 19,134,033 of record JBBPDB010000108.1, on the reverse strand, counting down.
GTGGCTTACAGAGAGAAGCTGATGAAGTCATGTTTGTGCAAAAAAAGCTGTTTAAAAATAGGGCAGTTTAAGAAAAGGACTGTCTCAATTAGTGTCTTCTCCAAGTGGGCAAACAGCAGAGGCTGCATTTTCACCCACTCTGTGTGCGTGCTGCGCCTGTTTTTACTGTTTCTATATTTTTACTCAGTCTATAAGAGAATCTGCCTACAGAAAGGAGCATATGGCGTTCAAAATGGAGGCAATAAACAGAGGGAAGGAAAAGAAACTGGCTGGCAAAGCACAGAGGCACTGTGAGAACGGTGAAAAACGAGGGATGGGAACTCTTGCATCGTTGTATGCAGCAGGCAGGGGATCCTCAACCCATTAGCATTTGATTTGTTGTACTTTGATGGTTCACATACACTCAGAAGAATGTGTGATCAGTGCTGCATGAGCAGTTAATCTGCCAAACTAGGTTTAGAGTAACAAGCGACATAACTCTAAATGAAATATATTACACCGATACAATACTGACTTTAATTTACTCTCTTTTGGAAATCACTGTGGTGATTTCCATATTTCATTCATCTGGAACTGGAGTACACATTTGAATCAGGTAGATATAAAGCATGACTTTTTTCAAAGCTTCAGTATGTTTATATAGGATGATCAATCATTCTTAACTTTAGATTATTTATTATTAATTATAGCTCAATTGTGCCCAATTTGTGGAGTCTTCAGATCCTTTTAGATGCCCCCTAAAGGCCCTTATTACTGTCGTGTTAAATTAGGGCCGTAGGTAAACTCTGCAGGTAGATCTCAACAATCATTTCTACTGGTTCCATTTATATGAGAACTAATTCTAAAATCTCTGCTTGACCAGGTGTTCCTGCTCACTCTGTACCAGTTAGACCACCATGGAGCTACCTGCATGTGTCTGTGTCCCTCTTCTTTTGTGCCAAATATACTCACCTCCATGGCCCTTTCACACTCTTGATAAAACTGCCTGTCTCAGCTTGATGGAGACTCTAGTGAATAGTCTGTCATCACTTCCCCTCCTCTAAAATTGTTTTACCTAGTTAGAGCTGACCCCTGAACTAAAACCACACATTCACTTTTTTAGGTTATCTCACATTATACTGAGCTCCTCTAATGTCCATAATAGAGATAGGAACAATGGATTCTCATTTTTATTGCTGATTCTGGTAATCTGAATGCTTCTGCTACATCATTGTTCAGTTTTAGCTTGAAACAATAGGGATATATTCTTGGAATAACCTATGAAAAAGTGAGGTCTTACATGGGTGAGACCTTCAGGCAAGAGTTTGAAGACCTAACGTTTCAGATTAACCACCAACAAAATTACACATCAACCCTATCAAGTGAAATCAACCCTAATTTGATTTCCAGTGGGTAGAAAATGGAAATGAGCTTGTTTACATCATAGATATGTCCCTGATTGGGAATAGAAGCAGCAGTCTAACCAGTGAGTTCCTGTCAGGTGGTAAACTGAGCCAGGACCCTTTAAAGAAGAGGTCACTCAAGAAATGCTACACACGAAATATACTAATATATCTGTTACAACCTACAGATATGGAGACCTTCAGTGATTTTATATCCTTAAAAGCCAAAAATGTTCTTATGCAAAGTACTTAGTTTACTACTAGAATCTTGCAAATAAACATTATAAGTGAGGTGTTTCTTCCTTGTTATGTTGAATTTGCTTTGATATTTGTCGAATTTGGCCTGAATAGACTAGCTCTAATGGTCATGGTTCGGCACTGTTCATTAGTCATTTTCTTATTCACTGCTCAATTCTTAATGCTTTTGTTGTGTTATTGTTTTTGACTAGAGGAGGATGGGTCTCCTTTTTGTCTCGGTTGCCCTCAATGTTTCTTCCTCTTGCTCTTAGGTAGCTTTTCCTTGTCTCTGCCACTTTTGGTTTCCTCAGTAGAGGCTTTGGATTTCTATAAAATTGCTTAGAATTTACATAATGTAAGTAGCGTATTCTAGTAGTTTTTAAGCTTTTGTTACTACAGTAACAATACATGTCGGTAAGGCACCTTCTTGTTCAGCGTACTGTAAAAAAGATTTTATCAACAGCATTAAAGTCAAAAGCAAGGAACAAGGTGTAGCCCTCGCATTAAAAGCCGGCAGAATGGAGTCAAAGCAAGGAGGTCCACATTGTGTGCATAAACTACCAACATCCTGGCTTTATCCTGTATTTATGGAACTAGTGATGGCCTATTGTCTCATTGTTTGGTATGAAGTCTGGCCTATTTTAAACAACAATACAGTAGGACTTCCTGAGAGAGAAAGTCATTAGTGAATGGGGCACCACAGAGGCGACCGTTCAGAATCCTCTTGCTTTCTACAGCAGGCCAGTTATCACTGTGTTCCTCATGTGACCGTTTATCGGTGAACTCGTCACAGTGAAGCATACTGCACAAGCAGAAATACCAGCTAGGCTATTGAGAATACCATCTGCCCAGCGCGTGAAATGATAACCCAGCAATAAAGGTCCCGATAGACAGAAGCTTTTGTATTTAAAGCTGCCGAGGCTATCGTTCTAAACATTAAATGGCTAAATGGTCCACTGCCTGAGTCTATCACGGGCTTAGGTAAATCCATTAGCAGGATTAATTTTATGTTACAGATTTGAGGAAAGGGCAAACACATTTCCCCCTTTAATTACCAAGCAATTGGGCAAGTGTGTCTAACAGCCTTTGAAAGAGCAAATATAATCACAGGATCACCAAGGGTTCTATTGAATGACTTCCAAAGATGATTCTAATCTGAAAGAGTGTTTGTGCAATAGTTTGTGAGCATGAAGTCGATTAGAAAACAGGCTAACACTGTCAGTTCAGGTGCTCCGAGTCATTTGTTTATTATTATTATTGTTTTTTTCTGTTTCCAAAATAAAACAAAAGTTTAGAGATTTGACCTTGTTCCAGGGCAGGGAAATAATTAATAACACACTCTACCACACAGTAGTTGGTATCGGGTATTAAGTGCAAGGCCATTACCAGGACCGACTGAGCGCTGCTTCAAAATATAAATAACTGTAATAACTTAAATTGCCATATAATTCTTCATTTAGTAATTTTCACTGCCACACTGGCAATAATGAAGCAATCCTTTTTTTTGATCAAAACTCACACTGACATCACGTATATCACATCTACAGACCTTCAGATTCATTTTTATGGCTTTGTTTAAAATTGATTGGGTGCCCAGCAGGATAGCCAACAGTGTATGAAATAAAACATGCCTGTACTAAAGCTTTAATTATAGGGCACCAAACTGTGGCCTCCAAATAGTTATTTTCTGTGATTATTATAGACTTTACAAAGAAGTAGACAATGAGGTTCCATCAACAGTCAACAAATGTTTTAGATTCATCTTGTTGAGATATTCAAGTCTCTCTTCAGCAGAATGCATGAATATGAAAACAGTTTATAGCTGAGGCCCGGAGCCCTATTTAAAACAAATGAAGTAGCTATTGTAAGGCAGCAGTATGTGGGTGGGAGAGAGTGAGATTAACAAGCCACTCCACAGAACCTGTAATAGCAGCCTTAACTTAACATCAAAACTTCTTATGTGCAGATCTGCATTTCTAGAGCCTGAACTTATTTCAAAGGCAATAATATATGATATTCATACGACATATGGAAAATTATTCATGCTTTTAATCCAATAGGATGTAAATACCTTTTAAAAGGCAAAGCCAAATAAAAACTCCATGTAACTGTCACAGTATTGGCTTTACGGGTCTTGTACTATATTCTAAACTTTGCTATTTATTGCAACTGCAATATATTTACTTCTTTTATTTTTGCTGGATTGCAACACCCACAGGAACCCTCATCTGCACTGTAATTTCCAGAAGACTCAGAGCACACAGTAAAAAATATGACTGGATAGAAGCTTGTTTGCATTTTGTAGCCTCCTGTGATATCACTGTTGCGAAGGTGGGTGTCTAATAAATGATATAAAAAATGATATATAGCGCAAAATTTGCCTAATGTTCAGAAATAACAAATTAAAGCAGGGAGAGAGGAATTTATAGCAGTGCATGTTGCTTGGTGTGAATGTTATCTGTAGTGTAACTGATGAAGAGAGTGTACAAATGTTTGCCAATGTTGCCACTACTGAAAAAATGTGAGTTGATTTTACATGATTAAAAACGTGTGAAGAGGTTTCACATGCATAAAATATGCCACATCAACACAGTTACTGACAGACATAGCAATAGTTGTGAACAATGAACATTTTTTTCAGTGGGATAGACTAACCTGCAAAGACAGCTGCAGTGAGCAGTGTGACTGCGTGACTAAAGTCACAAATGCACTTTTCATGGCTCATTCAGACCCTAGTAATGATTGTCCTGATAATCCCAGCTATTCCAAAGGAAGACACGACAGCATGAGAAGGTACATACATAATTACTAAAATCTGTCTTATCAAATTAGCAATTAAGTTCCAAACCCATTTTCATCATCTCACACCTTGGGACCTAGCCCTGTCTGACTTTTTTTAGATTGTCCTCAGGTGATTGTTCAGTTTAATTTGCTGCTTTATTTTATGATTGAATTATTCCCCAGTACTAGGTAGTAGGTAGGATTCATTTATTCACAAAAGCAACTTCACAGAGTACTATTCTAAATATTTTTGTACAAATAAATTGCCGTTTTATAATAATTTCAACTAACTAATGTATAATACTAACAACAACAAAACAGTGAAACTACCGTTGACCTTTACCTCAAGCTTTATCAATACTTAATCAGTAACTACAATGAACTTTATTACTATTATTATTCATAGTAGTTGCAGTATTGTTGTTGTTGTTGCTATTGTTGCTATTGTTGTTGTTGTTGTTACCAGTAGTAATAATAATAAAAATAATCTTTATTTATATAGCCCTTGTCAAAAACAAAGGTAAAAATGGCTGTATTACATACTAACCATAAGACTTTATTCAGTGATTATGAACTATTAGTGAGGAACTGAAGAGTGGGAGCGCATACAGGCTCCTGAAAGTTTAAGGATTTTATTTATTTTGTCCATCTTTGGCTAATCAAAGCTAAATTTGTAAGTTAGAAGTGACACCTTGAGTCACTTAAGACTCAGATGAGCTAAATTAGCTGAGTAAAGCATTAGTCTGTTAAACAGACTCTACCTCTAATACAGAGGAAGCCAAAACACTTCACCCCTCTATAAATTCTAACCCTCGTTTAAAAAAAAAAAAAAGTAAAAAGCCAGGGTAAAGTGAGCCAGTGACATGTGTAAAAGTCACAGCCGTCTTGAGGATATGAAATATGGATCTGGATCACTGCATTCCATTACTTTTAATGCTTCCTTCGTATTGATTTTTCACTCTCTGCTTTCAATTAAACGATTTACAGGCTCTTTGTATGCGGGTCAGGCTATGGAAGACAGACAGATTAGAAACAGAGAGCGGCAGAAAGGATTCCTTTCTGATTTCATTACATAGATGACCATTCAATCACACAGCAGAGGAGTCCTCATTAGGGCACGGTGAGAGTGCTGGTAGGAGAGTGAAGGGCAAGGTAAAGCATTAAAAACCTTGTGTCTTCTGACAAGAGGCCCTTGATGGATTCTGATGTCAGGCTGGAGCTTCCTGCAGAGAGCTGGGTTGGCTTGACAGAGGGGCTGAGAGCAGAGCTCTACAGTGTACTGGGATGTCTGAGTTAAATCCACAGGCGCACTCAAACACTCAGTGACACAGGGACAATCACAGACCAGAACCAGATTGTTTCTGGCACATCATTTACAAATATACAACCAGACAGATTAACCACAAAAAACAGTCCCACTCACACTGTATGCACACAGTTACAGAGATGCCTAAACGTTAATGACACACACACACACACACACACACACATATGCTTGTAGCTCCGTGCTTTTTATTAAATTCTAAACACAACCCACTCTGAAGCAAACAGTGCAATCCATTGCTTTGGTAATGCCTCTACTAGAAAAAACATGCACACTTCAACAGGCACACATGCTCACAATGGCTACAATATATAACACAAACGGAATTCCAAAACAAACAGAATTATATAATAGGAAATCCCAGCCCTTCCTGAACCAAATAATTTAGCTCGCCTTCATTTTTGTGCTGCTTTGATGAAACAATGGTGAAAGGCTGAGGTCATGCAGTCCTCCATTGTACTTTAGTACACGGCGGCCACTTTGGGCCAAACAGACTCCAGTCTCCTCAGTCTGAATGTGTTTAAACCTCCTCGTAACCTCTACTCCGCTGCCATTATTCCAGCCAGACAATTCGTGCACAGAGTTTGCCAGCAGAAAAGCTGCCTTACGATGCTATTACAGCCCAAATTCATTCACATTCTCTACTGAACCATTATTATTAATCATACTGTGTCACTGGAAGGGGAATGTTGTGTCTGTGTGAGCTGCTACATTAATGACTTCACTACAAAGTATAATGTATATTCTAAGGGTGGGAAAACATTGTAAAATTTAGCAAATAACAAACACTCTCTGTCTACCACTTTTGAAAGTGTGCTTACACAAAAGAAATCACTAAACCTCACCACTCACCTACAGGCACAAACAAACAGTCACAGCCGGTGGCAGAACAAGGCGAAATGTCCATTTGAGGGACCACACATTTTACAAACAGTAAAACCTCACTAATCTTTTTTATTTATTTTTTTAATATTTTCTAATTTTTTTAACTGAAGTGAAAAACTTAGCACTTTGCAGTTCACCATGATTCACCATAATATGTGGAATGTACTAAATGCTTACTGCCACTTTACAAAACTAAGACTTGATCCTCTTCAGAGATGTTAGCAAGTCTTCTACCTCAGTGGAATCTGAGACATAAAAACAGAGGGCAGTTATTTCCACTCATAGAAGATCAGGCTCCAGCCTCACTGAACTATAAACTGTAAGGCACATTAAGGTCTCAAAAACTAATTTGAACTCACTGGTAAAATCTGATATATTGAGTCAAATAACACACAAAATCTTTTCCTGCTTTTTATCTGGCGAGTGTATATATCTCTACATGTTTATGCTTGCAGCATTACCAGCAAGGCAGTTTATTTTGCACTGAAGGACTGGATCTTACCCATTAGTAAGTTGAGTGTTATGAGTGATTATGTGGTTTTCAACTAATTAACTCATTGTTTAATAGGTCAGAACTTGGGCAGAACCTACTGTGTGAACAGCACAAAATTATTCCTCTGTATTTGACCCATTCACTAAGTGAAGCCAGGGGCAACCAGGAACACAGCGGGGGACAGTACCTCGCTCAAGAGTACCTCAGAGGTGCCTAATGGTCTTGGAAATCAAACCCACAACTTCCTGATCGCCCTAACCACTAGGCTAACAACTCTGTACTCGGGACATGTGCTACATATGTTGCATAGTGCTAGTCATTTAGTGGCATAACAGTTTATTTCACTGTTAATTATAAATCAATCATGCTGCCACCATTCCACTCTTTGTCTTTTTTTCTTCTCTTTGAATGTACATATATTTTCCCTATATGTGTGATATGTGTCACACAAATACGTAAAAAATATTTAGGTGTCACAACACTCCTGTAATTCATAAACCTTATTGGTTCACTAAACCTGAATGTAACACATTTTCTATAAACTGCAAGTGTAAAGAAGGTTAATTATATAAATATTAATGGCTTTAGGGAATATCTGATGTGACAAGTCACATGTGAATGTGAATTCACAGGTGTTGGGGGATTTGTACAGCATTTTCTGTTCATGCGAAATTCCTTGTACACTCAGGACCAAAGAGGGCTCTTAGGAGTGAAACCATTGAGAACAGCTGCAGACAGTTTGGGTTCCATAGGAACCTTTGAGTGGATGGCCCATTAAAGAACAGAAATTAGCTGCACAAATGTTAAACACATAGAGTTAAAAGTTCTCAGTGGAAGTGTGGGGTGTATTCCTATTGTATTCAAAGATTTCATTTTTTAGCTAGTTGCTCATACAAGTATAAAACTAGTAGAGAATACAGAAGTAGAGAATCTGTACAAAACAGAAGTTGAATAACAAAACTGAAGAGGAATAAACAGAAGCAGTCCTGTCCTCCCGCTTTTAAAAAGTGTCTATGCTTTATCACGTAATCTTTTCTAGATTCAATCAATACTGTCTTTTAATTTTACGAGGCCTAAAATCCGATGACCCCTCCCTCCAATCTCAAGGCCTTCACTTCGCTTTGTATTAAAACCCCTGACTGTGAGGTTAATGAGAAAATGTACCAGTGAGTATCTGTGATTAGGTTAGGCGTACACCTTACGAGCAGGTTTCGTCTTATAGGAGTGGACACGGAATGAGAACCGCTGATAAAGAAACATCTGTCTGTGACAAGAGTAGCCTAGTGCTTCCTTATAATACAGTGCCTTTTAATCAGTGCATTTCTGAGCCCTTGAATAAATGACCAGAGTGCAACACACGCTGGACATATTTCATGGTCATTTTATTGAACTATCTTTGTGACATTGCAATTGTGCTTTTAGATAAGAGAACCAAAACATCCAAATTTCCCTCCTGAGGCTTGAACATACTGCTCTAGTGCGATGTAATTGTGTTGTCATGTACACAACTGCATCTGACTGGTGTACTTCAAAATGGAAGAAAATAATGTTGCTAGGATACATTTTTCCACTAAAAACCTTGCTAAGAAACATTGCTAATATAGGTTGGAACTGAAAATGTAGCTCCTTCAGATTGCGTTTTCAGCATTAAAAGCTGAATCTTTCGCCCCTACACAACACCATCACTCCACAGCACCTCTCCATCTAGAACCATTAAAGTAAGACACCTGCAGATTGGTGCCATCTGAAGCAACTTTGTGGGATAAAGCAAGAGAGCAAGCAACTAGGCATTTGAGCAAGAGCTTTAATGCACAGCACTGAAAGACACAGTGTTTGTGAAGAGGCACTGCGGCTTCGTTAATGGACTTGTGAGCAGAGCAGAGCAAATTGCACACCAGAGCTGTATGTGTTGTATGTGTATGTGCCAGCACTGAGCTTTCCAAGGATGCTCATATACTCTTAAAAATGAAGGCGGCAAAAAGGATGTGTTTGGTTCCTTAAATAACCTTTCAGTAGCTGGTGGAACCTGAATAAAAAGTTAAAGTTCTACATAAATCAAGGATTTTCATAGAGCCCCATGACCAGCTCATGGGAAGCTTTATTTTTAGTTATGGATAATCATTTTTTAATGTTTGTTTTTAGATAGTACCAGAAATGTTTTACTTCCAACAACAGAAGAACATTTTAAATAGTTCTTTATAGAACCATCACTGACGAGTTCTCTGTCATACAGAAGATAACAGAGACGTTTTCAAATAGACTTTGAACTTTCACAGTTCTATACTGTCACCTTTGGGAACCCTAGAAAAACCTTTTTTTTCCCCTCAGAATAACCCCAGAAACATGTTCTACTGTGATATTTTGCCCTAAAGGATAAAATGGCCTTGCTCACAGCATGTAAGTGTGCACGGTGCAAAATCTTACACTGGACATGTTTTCAGGTTTCCCGGCTGTTTTTCTTTCGTACGCCTGATGGGAACAGATGTAATTTCGCGAGGTAAGGCAATCCATCACTAAGTGCTCTAGACTAAATGGTCTTAGGCATCAATAAATAATACAGCCCAGTGTGTGTAATATAGGTACAGACTATGTGGGCAGATACCAACATCATATCATGCTCATACCACACGAGGCATATTAAGACTCTTGCTCAGCAGTCTTGTTACCCCTGGGGACGAAAGGGTGCCATTAGTCTTAGTTGAGCAGAAATATCTGGGTCTTTTCCTCCACGGGTTAAAGGACTTTGTTTGGTTCGATTCTGCTTTCCACAGCTCCCGGGCGTGCCTGGATAACGTCAGTTTAAGAACTTTTGTTTCCTCACGTTCCTGACCGTGAGGAATGAAGAGGTGTGCAGGGGCTCACTTACCGGGATGGCAGCTGAGGGACTGGACGATGAAAGCTGCCAAAGTCCAGCCCAAAGCCAGCGTGTGGCGGCGCGGTTCCCGTAGACTCCACATGACTGGATGCGCATTGATGGCGAGAGAGCGAACGCGGGTTGGAGCGAAGCGTCCGTAAAAGACCCAGGAATAGTGAAAAAAATTAAAACATAAAAAACAAAAAATACACACGGAACTTCACTGAACCTCCGAGTTCATCTCACAGCAGAAGAGCAGTTCAGGGCAGCGAGCGGGAGGCGCACCAGCTCCGTGGGACATACCGGGCAGCCACACGCGTTTGGGGTTCTCAAGCGGCTTCGTCATGCAGAGCGAGATATCCTCGCCTTCACATTCCCGTTCTCCAAGTTAATTCCTGCCGGGCAGCTCGGGTCGGTCCCCCGAAAATCTCTGGTATGTCGAGGCAGATCCGGAGCTCAGTGGCGCTGAGAGCGACGCGCTTCTCCATGCAGGAAGTTGTGAAGAGGCGCACGGGGCTCTGGCAGGAGGAGGAGGAGGAGGAGGAGAGGGGGGGGGGTAGTTTTTACAGCAGCACGAGCGGGCGGGCGGGAAGCAGAAAACACACACAGGACACAGCCCACCCCTCTGGATCCTAGCGCCGAAGGCTGGGCCCCTAATGGCTGTTGAGGCGCCCAAAGATTGGCTACTGGACAGATTTGCATAACGTCCATTTGCAGCAGGCAAAAGACTCTCGCGTCGTTTGCATGCGTGCACTGATTTTTTTCTTTAAATAAAGACGACAAAATTGTTCTTAGCTTGGCTTTGTTAAATGCAGAATCTTAATGTGGAGGGGTTTTCAACTTTTTAACCATCCTGCATGCTCATTTGCATTAAAAAATCTCTTAAAGCCCATCTGAGTGTTCCTCAGTTTTTCTCGCTCCAGTGGTTTGCAGTTCAGTTTAGAAACCCACCTGCGAAGTCTCATTAGGACCAGTGTCAGGGCTCTGTATTAACCAGCTTAACATCCACCACGAGCAGTATGGACACATTAGGATCTCTGGCCATGTGGAATGTAATATTCTGTGCCGTTTACGTTTCCGTGCATGGTCCCCAAAGTCCCCCAGAACTGTTTAATAACCGAAAGCATTAATAATGAATGACATTTTCCTTGGTGCTGTTATGGCTCAGGCTGAGAATGAGACTGTGCTCTTGGTCGTGTCTCTCGCTGTCCTGTGCTGAATGGACTCCCTGCTCTTGAAGCCACAGAGACTGGCGCTGTCCGCGGTACTGAAAGTTTGCCAGGCCCCTGGCGTTGGCCGCGCTTCTGAAGGCTCGCCCCTCCCCCAGTGCGCCGCAGCTTATATTGTTCTATTTTTCAGCGTGAACACGGCGAGCACTGGCACCAGAGACCACAGGCCACATCCTCCATGGCACATCCAGTCTGTTTGTTACACAGATGAAATGCACACAGGAGAGAGGTAAAGCATTTCCACAGCTGGCAATTCACTCGCAATTATAAATGTTCATTTGGCATGCTGCCGATAATGGCACATCTCATTTGCAACTGTAATTATTTGTGTTTCCTGTAACCTATGGAAGGGAACTATCAGCCCATTTTGCATCCTCTGGAAATGCATGCTTTGTGTGTGGTATAACTCATAAGTAAATCTACAGGTTTACACCAATATTGAGGAATATAACAATAAGTACAAATGGTCATATCACTGGAAGAGCACATGTTTAGTTCCTCAGTCATTCATGACCTTTAAAAGTGCATAACTGGTCTTCTAATTAAGCAGTTTCCTCCAGGATAAATAAAGTTTTCTGATTCTGATTCTCACTGGGTGTGTAGGATGACCCCCATCTTTTCTTCTATCACAAAGCTAGCCAGTGCAGGCATCTCATAGATGCAAGAAGATTGCCAGTTAGCAGTCTCCTCCAGGCATGTTGAGTTGTCCATTAATGTTCAAAATGATGCGGTATCATTTGGAAGAAAGTGTATGCTAGCCTTCACCTTTTCAACACTGGCAGTATTATGTGACTAGGGAAGTAATGAAGTCCTACCTAATGGCTGGAACTGGACACAATTAAATAAAATAATGTAGTATACAATAGAATATATATGCAGTGCTGTGAAAAAAGTCAGATAACACTTGATTATCAGTTAAAACAGTCATCAAGTGTGTTACGGAAAACTTTAAATTGTGTTCCACAGATTCAAGAATCAAGATCAGAGACTTTTAAAACAAAAGAAAGTCTATTATATCTGCCAGGCAAATAGAGCAGGTCTGTTATTAGTGCATCCAAGAATGCTCTGAGAAGAGAATGCTGAACAAGACTAGTTACATAAGTTCTTATTGTCACTCCAGCATGATTTCATGATATCACTTCGGCCTTGGTTTCTGATCTGAGATCAGTGAATTTTCTTTGCACATGTGCACATGTCTTCGTTTCCTTAAACCCAAATCATTCTCAATACCCTAAAGCGACTGTCACTCCTCAGGATGTGAATAATCTGTGTTCTTTACCGTGTTCAGGCCAATATGAAGGTCATATGCTTCTTTTCCTTTCTCTGATATGGATTATTCAATGCTTTCATGTGACCGGTTTAAGATCTTGACTAATCCATCTGTATGTGTTTCAAGCCATGAGTTGCAGTTTCTAGTTGACTGTTTCTAGTAGAATCTGGTGCTACTTATTCTATGTTGACAAGATCTTTCCTGTATCTTTTCCTGCCTTTTCCCGACAGAGTGATGGTACAAACCGAACCGCTCATGGTTCCTGTTAAGTTAGGGGAACTTAATTTGTGGCTTCTGATGTGTGTCCCATGAACATGATGAACAGAGATGTGTAAACTCTGGGTTGTTATGGTTTGCTCTGAAAGGGGAACTGAAACTTGAGCAAAAAGAGTAGGGAGGGTTTTTGCAAGGTTCATTCAGCCACAACCACTGTGTGGGTGGCAGTGGGGGCACTTCTTTTTTGTACTGTGATCTCTGAAATTACAGAAGCTGAGAGTTTCTGGAGTATCTCACTCTAGTTTATTTGTCGCAGTTGCTGTGAGCTTGATTTATCAACAGAGGTTTGATTTTTTGTGAGGGATTCATATTCACACATATTTTATTTAAAGTGAGTGGAAAAGGGTTGGGCATCCTCTTTGTTCTTGTATGTATTATCACATAGGACTGGGTATGAAGTTATTAGCAGAAAATGTGTATATAATGTAAAATTAATCTATGAGTATTTCATTTGTCCATGCTTTACATTTGTGCCCCTTCGACAATTTCAACTCTTAAACCTTAAGAGCTACCACACACAGCTGCTCCCAAAGTTCATACTGACACTATGTTCCCTTTCAAAGAACTGCTACCATTCGTACAGACAGCTACACACACCTCAGTTGCCTCATCTATTTCTTTCTCATGTAAAATGTCTGAAGAAGATATTTCTGAGCTGATATGATCATCCAGTTGCATTAAGATGGGAAAGTCTAACGAGTACAAGTGTAAAGTGTTTCCAACACTACAGCTTGAAAAGGTCAAGAGAAAAACAACCATGCAAGACCTAGTACATTAAAACTGTCCTTATCAGATAAACAGCACTCAAAGCTTCCATTTTTAAGAGAGAGTAGAAAAATCAAGCTCCACTCTTAGTTCAGATCTGATGTACAGATGTTTCTGTCCATCCTTCAACTGTAAGAAGATAATTAAACTGTGTGGGTGTGAAATGACATGTTTCTGGTTATTGAAAATAGAAAATCCCGTTTGGATTATAACACCCAAATTGGACATCTGAGACAGGGAGGAATGTCAGATCAATGAGTGTAAAACTATAATTTAGATGAACTTGGATACAGAGAAGCAGATGTAGAAGACTGAAAGGTTTACAAGAGGGATGGAAAAATATTTCTACGTATTTCTGCAGAAAATATGATCACAAGTCTCCTGAAAAGAATGGAACCTAAATATACACTGTATATGTTTGACTTTGTATTTAGTTGCAGAGGCATGTGTGTGTTTTCCTGATACTAAAAAAAGCAGTACAAACTTGTATTTAATGACTGGAAGTGAAAGAAGAGAGAAAGTAGTCTTTCTTTTGCCCAGCCTTATATATATATACATATAGACATAAAATGCCCATATGTTCTCATACTAGAAAAAACCCGCAGCTACACCAGATGCAGTTGTTTTCTTTTACATCTTGTCAGAGGGCTCGCCGCGAGGCCAGCCCTCTGAGCTCCCTCTGAGCATGGAATGAGACACAGGCATTGGATCCATGCTGACTTGTGGGTTTTATTCAAAAAAGAAACAAAGGAAACAGAAAAGG
>JBBPDB010000108.1:19103093-19119674 GCA_037974465.1 Brachypetersius altus | reverse complement strand
AGAGGACCACAGTTACTGTGTGTTGAACAGTCTGATGGCACTGGGGTAAAAACTGTTCCTGAATCGTGTGGTGCGTGTGTGTATTGTCCTGAGTCTTCTGCCGGATGGCAGGAAAGTGAAAAGTGGCAGCACAGGGTGGCTGGGGTCATAAATAACAGCAGTGCAGGCGAATAATAAATATTATAAAAAGTTACAAAAGGCTGGTTAGGTAAAATATGCCAGGTAATGTTTATTTAACAATAATAAATAAAAAAGGGATTTTCCCAAATTGTTTCTCTAAACTGTACTTCACCAGAACCATAGGGCCTTGACAAAACCATAAATATACCTCTTAAATATACCCCTTATTAATAAACTTAAATATCAGATCTTGATTAGATCAGTATAAGATCTTAGTTGAGCAGTATGAGATACCTTTTTGACAATATTGAAACATTCCAGCACCTAATTGTAGTTGAATGAATATAAATAATGTGGTTGGTTTATTTAAGTTGCTTCTTGGTCATATGCATATTTTATTTAACTTATTTTATTCAGATTGTTTAAAACTAAAATCCATGCATCAGTGTTAGGGCTGTTGGAATGTGAAAGATAAAGCCAACAATACACCTTTAATGTATTTCAATGTCACAAGGGACATTAACCAGTCTGTGAAAGTTTGAGAGATCAAAACAGTGAAACCACAAGGTTTAATAGAGTCCAGAAGAGATCAAGGACATACCAAAGTCCTTCGACATACCAAAGAAAACAGCTCCTGCTGATTCGATGGCCATTAAAGCTCAGGAGGCACTGGTTCCATCTTAACTTCTATTGTTGCATGGATGAATGCTCCTTCTAAGAAAAATAACCACCAGGGTCAACATGTTCTGCACCAGGTCATACAGAGGACTTACAGAGCTCATATAATGTATTATGAAGAAATCTTAAAAATATTTTATCTTATTAAATGTCATATATATTAAGCACTAACAATAACTTTACAGCTGGCTTTAGTCTTAACACTGGTGTCATCTTTAACTTTAATGTTAGCTTTAACATTAATTGTTTGAAATGTAATCATTTGTAATGTTTTGTTTGTGATGAACTTTGTGGGTAAATGAGAAATGAGTAGTTGTAAAATTCTATTTTGTTGCACAGAAGTAAAAAAGAGAGGGAATATCTAGTCACTTCCCAGCAGTGACTGATGTAGTGTTGGATGTGTGCAGTGACCAACTGACCATAGAGAAAGGGTACTACACCATTTTCTTGGAAAAAAGAAACAAGCTTTTGCTGCAGGTCTCAGAGGAGACCAGTTACCAGCTGGAGCACTCTGTGTCCCTGCAGGAACTCAGCTCTGGCCAGCAGGATACTGGGGCCAGGACAACCACAATTGTCAGTGGAGATTATTTTTTTTATATTTTATGTGAAGACTTATTGGAGGTCTTCAATGACAGCATGACCAATGAGATTCTGTAAACAGCAATCACCACAAGTCAAGTCATAATAGCAATTCCTTTGAATTCACTGAGCTACAGAATGTGAAATTGGACTTTAGTGAAGTACACCACATATGGCAAGAGCTATAGTGGCTGGTTGGAAGAGTAGTATGAGAAAACAGATGTGCCACAAAGGGACATTTGAAGAGATGCCATAGAATGCTTTTTACCCAAAAGAACTATGTAATGGGCTAGACAGGCTTTTTTTCAGTTATTGATTTTTGTACCACTTGTATAAAAATGGAATGTAAATAAATGAATAATAAAAAGAAAGAAAAAATCTTACATCACTAATAAGTATTTTTGCTCCATGAATTTTCAATAAAAAAGTACTTGAAATGGGTGAGTGGCCATTCTCATTTGGGTTTCAGACTTTACAAGGCCACTGCAGTGGAGATGTGCAAAACCCATTTGTGTTAGTCATGTCAATGCGGGTAATTCTTTCAGCAATTTGACTGTTATATTTAATGTGTTGTTGAGTCCTATTTAGAAATATGCGCAACATATAATTGTGTGTGTGTGTGAGAGAGAGAGAGAGAGAAAAGGGCTATAGCTGCTGTTCAGAGCCCACAGAGAAGCATGCATGCACACACATACACACCTCATTCATCAGGTTACCATCGCTGACAACAAGCCACTCAATTAAGCCACTCTTATTTTAAAAAGAGGACAGTGACAAAGAACATTCCTGCAATCAACTTTCATTTTCTCTCATCAGCCTAAAGCCTGTTTTTTTGATTGATCCTTTTTTTGTTTTTTTCTCTCTTCCCCCCCGCCCCTCTCTCTCTCTCTCTCTGTAAACAATTGTATGTACTTCTTCTTTGAAGGGAAGTGTGCTCTGATTGATGATAAATGACTAATCAGTTATTTAATCCCTCTTTTCTCCAGCCATTTCTCCCTCTTCTCTCCTTCTCTTTCTGTCTTGCTATATTCCCTTCCTGTCTCTCTCCACTTCCTTCTGTCTTGCCTTCTTTCTCTCTCCCTCTCTCTCTCTCTCCATGCTCTCTCCTTCTCTTTTTCCATTTCTTTTTGTCTTGCTTTCCTCCCCCTCTCTTTCTTTCCCCTCTGTTTTGCACTCTCCCTTCTCTTATTCATATCTCTCTTTCCATCTCTGTCTTGCTGCTGCCCCTCTTACACACACACATCCTCAGGTGTTTCAGTTTTGTTGGTGTAAGGCAGTACAGACTGAAGGCAGTAGAACTACAGGGTTTGATCTGTTCTTGTGTAATCTATCAACAGATCAAATTTCCACCCATCCATCATGTGCTTCTCAGTCTTCAGGTCTTGTACTGAGAGTCCAAATTTAACCACCCCTCAGAGAAGCAGTGCTTCTCTGAGGTGTGTGTGTGTGTGTTTGCATTAGTTAGTGAAAAACATACTGCATTGCCGTGAGGAAAGACACAACTTCAAACACAAGGACATAGTGCATCCATCTGCTCTATCTCTCTGTCTGTCTCTCTCTCTTTCTCTTTCTCTCTTTTTCTCTCTCTCCCTCTTTCCTTCCATCTTTCTCTCCTCCACTTTACCATCAGTTTCTACTGAGAAAAATCCTTATTTTATGTGTTGTTGCTCTGTCTGTGCATGAAAGGGTTTTACTAGTGTACTGTGTACCATTCTGAGCCCTGTATTCTTTGCTAGTATATTTGTGCTGATAATTGACCAAGCCTACAGATCTCAAACTAAGACGTATGTTAGAGTAAGTACCCATATGTGAAAGTGTAACTCACAAAGACATCACAACAGATAGCATTAATAAGCTGCCGAGTGTTAAAAAGAACTTTAAAGTCAACATCTTTCCTTTAAATGTCTTAAACTGTTTCTCAGGGGTGTAGTAGCATATTTTATACTCAAATTCACAGGCACTTAGGGAAAGTTTAGGTCACATTTCGCATGTTTGTCCAATCTGGTAAATCTCACCAGACTGACTGTCAGAAGGCTCACCGCGAGGCCAGCCATCTGAGCTCCCTCTGAGCATGAAATGAGACACAGGCATTGGATCCATGCTGACTTGTGGGTTTTATTCAAAAAAGAAACAAAAGGAAACAGAAAAGGGCGCGATGGCCACCAGGAATCAGAGACATGGAAAAACAGACACAGGCAGGGTAGTTGAGGTGATGGAGACATGAGGGACAACTGAAACACACAGACTATAAATACAGGACCAAATCACAGGACAGAACTCAGGGCAGGTGAAAACAAAGGACACGTGACACAAGCACAAACCTAGAACATGTCAAAATAAAAGCCCCAAAACCCAACAAAGACCCAGAAAACAAACAGAACAAAACAAGCACAAAAAGGATACAGAAAGCATTGGCCCTAGTGGCCACTGACCATGACACATCCCTTCAATTTTTTTCCAAATGTTAATTCTCATAGCACTGTGTTCAGAAAAAAGAGAAACATGTCTGTCTTTCATCTGCTATCAATTCCTTTCGGTATGAAATGAATACCTGAAGTTGTTCCATTCATTAAAAGTTAAGGTAACTCAGCAGCACAAAACTGGGCAAATGTTCCTCATTGCTGAGGTCAGTTCTGTGGAAGCTTTAAGTGTTCATTGGCTCTCCTTATCTCTGTCAACAGTGTGAGTTGAATACTTTATCACTAATTATCACCTCCAGGCTCTCTCTGCAGCAGGTAGGCCTGTGTACTTCCTGAGTGGGTTTACAGTGAGCTCCTCCGACTGCTGATATAAAGGAGAGGCAATGGGACGACGAACAGCAGGAGAATTTGGGAAAGAAGCCCAGCTGGACTTTAATTTGAAGAATCTGATTAAATTCGGTATTTAATTACCCTTCTCTCAGAGGAGCTGTTGGGGCCCGTCACAGTGTTCTGAGCGTGTAGAGTGTGGGCCATCTGCCTATTCTTCTGGAACTGTCTCTGGTGACCCCTGTAAGACACACATAAACACACACACACAAACACACAGTGACCACAGACAAACACAGTGTCAGTGTAAACATAATAATGATTCTGACTGGTTTTTACTACACAGAATGCAGTAATATGATGTAAAGTGAATATGCACCATATATATGGGTGGTGGTGACCTAGGGGGTAGGATACTTGCCCCTGGACTAAGAGGAAATAGGTTCGAATCCAACCTTCAGCAAACCATCATTGGGTTCCTGGGCATGACCCTTAACCTCAAGTTGTTCCAGGGAGACTGCCCCCTGTAGTTATGGAACGAAAGTCGCTTTGGATAAAAGCTAAATGTCATAAATATATGTAAATTAACAGAACACAATTAAGGCAATCACTTCCCCTAATTCTTTTAAACCCATACAAACCTCAGACATTTGTGGAACTTATTTGTTACACGTGTACATTGGAACTATACCAATGTTCACTTTAACTGTCAGCGATTGTATTGCTTTTGCTGAGTATGCCACGAATATATGACTGAACTACTTAAGCTTCACCAGCATCTTAGCTTCTAACATTTGCTTAGTTTTTAACATTTGACTAACACGCTCAGTATTTGCATTATTGTCACAGTAAGCATGAGAAGAATTATTGTACTGCTTTATAAATAACAAACAATTGGTTATAAAACAATCACCCAGTTCAGGAAATCCCACTGGTTCCGTGGTCTGATCAGAAGCTCATCAGAGGCCACAAACAATTATTAGTTCACATTTTAATAATGCAGGATTGGCTTTGCAACATCGAACACTTCAATGTTTAATATAATACAAGTAAATGCATCAAGAACCTAAATAGCCTGAAGATGTTTTAGCCCAAAACTGACTTTTTTGGACCAAAACAGAAAAATTAGAACTAATTAACAGAAACCAACAAAGTGCTATAAATGCTGTAAAGGTCTGCTTTCCAACAGGCTTTCTAATATGATCTCAGATGTAAAACATAAACAATTGAGTCATTAAAACTGTCATGAATAATTCTTTTTTTTACTTAAAACTGCAAATAGGTCAAATTCAAGTTAAAAACGGCCAGCTTCATGAGCTCAGATTGGAGAAATTCACACTTAATTTAGTATAACTCTTGAGTATGGTTTAGATTTTCTTCTTCACTCAATCAACTGAATACATTTCAGCCATGAGGTTTACAGTGTATATGGTGCCTGAGTTGAAGAAAGAATCTAAAATAAGAATTTTAGAAAATCAGTGCAGACCTTATGTGTAGGCCCAGTAAAAAAAAGAAAAGCAAAGTAGTACTGTCATTAAATAAATAAACGTAATATTTTTTTTCATTGCTGACTATAAGAGGCTTAGTTGTCTCATGACATAACAACTAACTACTAAATGTTGAGGCTGTACTTTTGCCTGGATAGCTCTAACTAAATTATGTGAATGCACTTTTAACTGTATATTACTGCCATCATGAGGGTTATTGCAATGAGATTAGAAACCTGATAATAATAAAAAAAACACCTAGGATAAAAAATATAACTTCATGAGAGGTAATCTCAAGCAAATCTGCCCAATTGCTGTCAGATTTATCAGATGACATTACTATGGAAATTGACTACTTGGACTTTCTTTCCAACATGAAAGTCCATTTTAGCGTATGATGGTTTGTGCCCTGCTTGCCCCTGTGTGACCTGGTTTATTTCAATTTCATTATTCACTATACACACATGCATATATATGTGGTGTAGTGTATTAGTGTATAGTACATAATTGGGACACTGTGTTATTAGTGTTCATGACATATTCAGATAGCTGCTCCACATAAAGGTAGTTAAACAGCACCAACCTTGAAAACACACTTGTCACAACCTCTACTTGTACAGATTAATGCTTTGGATTAGGGCTGTAAATCCAAATTTTCATGGGATTCCCATTTCAATCAACCTTAATCAAAATTGACACCTCTTTCTCAAGTATTTCTGCTGCCAGCACAACTTCTGCAGTCTAAAGGCAAGCCTTCTCCCCAAACACTGTGCCTTTTCAGTTGATTTCACACTTTAACAGTTTGTGCATAAACTGAGTCAAGTGCATCAATTATGTGTCATTTATTGAGGCAACAACTATATAGTGCATGAAACTCATTTGAACCATGCCTTGTAAATAAGGAACAAGATCTTTATTAACTGCTTCATATGGCAAATACATTCACCGACAGACAAACTGCACAAACCACAAGCTCAGAAAAAAAGAAGAAGAATGTCCAGAATAGACCATTTTGTCTGAAAAGATATAAAAACATAAGTCATTTGTATATGTTTTACTCTCTGTAAGTGATTTTACATACCAGCCATTATAATAATGGGCCCGGCTGAAGGCATGCTAATAGAATGCCACATTAGAGAATTCCTATTGATATTCTGATGAGTCTTAAACCAGGAGGCTTTTTAAAATTTTTCTTTTCATTCTTCTTCAATAAATGTTATCTTGCCTTTTCCCCAGAACCGATGCTAATCACGCACAAATTTGAAAACCACTTTAAATATCTGCTTTATCTGTATGTGTCTCACTGCATTGAGTTTTCTTCTGCTCAGAATAGCATGGCATTGTAAGTTGAGATTTCTTGCTAATGGTTAAGGCCCTGTGTTGTTCATGAATGACTTTATCAAGACAACAACAGAGGATAGGTGAAAGTGAAGATTCTGTTATATGTACGGGGTGGTGGTGGCGTAGTGGGTAGGATACTCGCCTCTAGACCAAGAGGTCCTGGGTTCGAATCCTACCTTCAGCACACCACCACTGGGTTCCTGAGCAAGACCCTTAACCCCAAGTTGCTCCAGGGAGATTGTCCCCTGTAATGAGGAATTGGAAGTCGCTTTGGATAAAAAGCGTCTGATAAATGCCGTAAATGTAAATGTAAATGTAAATGTAAATGTGAACAGCACAAAATTTAACCTCTGTGTCAACCAGGAACATGGCGCCCGGGGAGCAGTGTGTGGGGGACAGTACCTTGCTCAGGGTACCTCAGAGGTGTCTAGCGGTCTTGGGAATTGAACTCATGACTTTCTGATCACAGGGTGAATGCCCTAACCACTAGGCTACCAGCTGGATAAAATAAGTGAGTTGTTGAAGGGCCCATATTGTAGAAATGTACTTTTTTCTTGCTGTTAAAAAACAGGTTGATGTAGGTTGTAAACATTGTTGAATAATAATTTACCAGTCCCTAAGGTTCTTTCATTTGTGATGTCACAAAAAATAACATGTATGCAGATGCCCACTTGTTCTGTATGCAGCAATTTTGTCCCACCTGTTTATATGGAAGTCATAATGAGTATTTGATCCTTAACTGGTTTTTGAGAAATGCAATAAACAAGATGAGGTAAAACTGAAAATGACTTAAAAATGTTGTTTTGTTTCGTCTTACAGAGTTGAAACGTGTACATTCCACAGGTGATGGTATTCAGCAGCTTGACTTGAGTTAAATAGCTTATAGGTGTGTACATATTAGTGTATATCACTGTGATAATAATACACCTAAGTATATCTGACCAAGACCTTTAAGGGGCCACTTACCTAAGGCAAGTCGTTTGAATGTAGAGAAGAAAAACAGCAGCACTTTCATGTGTTTGCAGCCTGTAATTAGGCCATTTTGGGATTACGCAGCTTGGATTTTGAATTTCAGCAGAAATCTGCTCTGCAAGTGCTGTTCCTGGACTGTTTTACATTTCTGCTGCTGCCTTCCAGCCGCCACAGGCACTGTGAGTTAAGCATTTAAAAGGTACTGACTCACAGGCGCTTAGTATTAGAGAAAGAGAGACAGGGAATCAGACACAGATACTGACCTGAAAGGCGGGAGGAGGATGAGCGCCGACTTCTTCAATTTGTCTAAACTCTGAATTGATTAAAAAATGCTGAGGCGTGTGGACTGTGTCCAAACTATTAGTTTTTTTTTTTTTTTTGCTCTCAGAGATTTGTGCGCAACCCCTTCGCTAGTTGTTGCTGATTTTAAGCCCGAAGTCAGAAAGTAGTGGGATTGCTTTTTGAATTAAATGCATAATGTAATAAGGCTAAGTCTTTGACACAAAATGCAGGTGCAGCTCATTTTAACCTGTCGCATTTCCAGAATGAGCTCATGTCTGTGCAGCACTTCAGAGACCGGGGTGTTGTCTCTGTGGAAATGCTAGTGCAGTGTCTGACATAGTCTTCTCTGGAGGGTACATATGATTTGGTTTGATGTAGCACTGCTGGACTGTCTGGAACTCTGGCATTGTCTCCCAAAGCTGTTAGAATGACAGCCGTGTTTATTATGAAAAGAGAGTCCAGGAATGGGCACATGAAGCCATGGTGTTCTCTGTGATAAGCCATACAAAGTACCTGATAAGATGATTCTAGATGGAGAAATGAGAAAAGGCCTCAGTCTTTGCTGTAATCATGATGATAAAAATGATTCTTAAACGAAAAGAGGTTGGTCACACAAACCTACCCATTTGTGTATATCTACCTATTAAGCCTGACGAACAAAAAACTGTTCTTTATTTTGCTCAGACAGGGTTCTTTAAATTGGTACAGAAATGGAATCGATGTTGATGCTAAGTATAATCAGTTTCTCCAATATAGTATTTTATATAGTAACATTTAATTTGATTACATTTTTACCTACAGTACTAACAGGTTCCCCATCATAGAGAAAGCAATTTTACAAAGATTAAAAAAACGATGAAGCATTCAGATGGTGCTTTGGGTTGTCATGGTTATATCTAACAATCAACATAGCATAGCATTAAAACAGGTAAAGTAAACAACAGTGCAGTGACACTGGTCAAAGGTTGGGATATATTAGGCACCAAGTGAATAGTCACTTCTTGAGGCTGAAGCGTTGGAAGTAAGACAAATGGGCATAAGTCACTTATGGGTTGACTGGGTTACAGCATCTTCAAAAAGCTGTCAAGTAGGGTGTTCTCAATAGGCAGTAATCAGTATCTTCCAAAGGTGGTCCAAGGAACCTTATCTTATCTTATCTTATCTTATCTTATCTTATCCTATCTTATCTTATCCTTGTCTCGCTGCATATGGGACTGCATAGCAAGTAGGTTATCCACCACTGAAAGCACCTATAAATGGCATGTGACCATTGGAACTGGATCATAGAGCAATGGAGGAAGGTGGAATGTTTACAAGAATCACATTTTCTTTTAAAATATCAAGTGTCAAGAGTGTGTGTGTGTGTGTGTGTGTGTGTGTATTACCTGAGAAAGCGGTGACAGCAGAATGCTCAATGGAAAGAAAACAAGCTGGCATTCATGTGGATGTTACTTTGACATCTACCACCTAAACATTGCTGTAGAGCAGGTTTAGTCATTCATGGCAGTGGTATTCTCTAAAGGCAGTGACCTATCTCAGCAGGATTAAGCGCCTTGTCACACTGCAGAAATTCTTCATGAATGGTTTGAGGAACATGACAAAGAGTATTCAACTTGGCCTATAAATTCCCCAGATCCCAGTCAAGCATCTGTGGAATGTGCTAATCTGATCCATGGAGGCTTCACTTCTCAAAAGGATCTGCTGTTTTGATGCAGGTACCCCAGCACACCTTGTAGAGTGTCATGAGAAGGACAGTAGGCAGGCAGGTGGTTTTAATGTTGTGCTTGAATAATTTGTAAAACCATTGCATTCAATAAAGAAAACATTTGGCCTGCACTTTCATGCTGAGGTTATAAGGAGTGTTACCTGGAATCATTTTTGATTGAGAAAAAAACATAAGTTAGCCTCCTGTTTATCAGTGATCCAGACACACGCATGAACAGGTATCATTTTCAGCACAGCAGTGACACTGATATGATAGTCACATGTTAGAGAGAGAGAAAGAGAGAGAGAGAGAGAGAGAGAGAGAGAGAGAGAGAGATTGTGTGTGTGTGTGTGAGTGTGTGTGTGTATGTGCGTGTGTGTGTGTGTGTGTGTGCATGCATGTCACATCAGTGCTGCTGGAATTTTTAAATACCTTATAGCTACTGCCTGGACTACGAATAGCTCACCAACCAAAAATACCCAGCCAATAAGGTCATGTGGCCAGATGAGCTATCATCAATAATGTTACGGCAAAGTGGACAGACGGGTTAGATGTCTGATAGAGTGGACAGTAAGTGGGAACAGTGTTCAACAGTTCCAGCAGCCCTACTATGTGTGATGTGGTCTGTGCAGCTAACACTGTGCACTCTAACATGCTACTGCCACATCGGTGCTACTGCGGTGCTGAAAATAACCACCCAAATAATACCTGCTCTGTGGTGGTCCTGTGGGGCTCCTGACCAATGAAGAATAGGGTACCAAATGAACTGACTTGTTGGTGTATCAATCTGTGGTTGTGTGTGTGTGTGTGTGAGAGAGAGAGAGAGAGAGCCGGAGAGAGCTGTTTGATTCCAAGGCTGGGAAACAGTTCTGACTGTTTTTAGTAAATAAGAAAAACATTCAGGAAAACTTAGGAAACCAGTCATTTAAATAACCTCAGAAATGTGTTGTAATCAGAAAGCACTATTAAACCATAATTAGTCTGAACTAATTTCTCCATTACACAATGACAGCAGCAGCTTCATTTTAGACTAGACACAAAGCTAACAGCAAAGAATAGAACTGGCTATTTTTGTGCTTTTGATCACCACAGGAGATCCATCGAGTCTATACATTCTGTCAGTGCCTGTCCCTTCTGAACACTCTTCTCTCTCAAACTCAACATCCCACCCCCCCTTCAGCTGTGGGCTCAGTTTGTCAATATCTGTAGCCATCAGTTCTCCCAAGGACATGTGACTGGGAGGGTCAAACGCAGCCGCTCAACCTAATTATGCTGATGTCAGTAGGCAGCTAAAAGCCGGAAGGTTGTTAGCGTCCAGAAAAAAAAAGTCCCTTTGCCGTCCTCCAAACGAACAGACACTTGGCGTGGAGATTGCAGCTCATGCATTTTCATCATATGAGCATCTCATAATGGGCCCACTGGGGCTGAGGCTAAGAATGAGTGTTTGTGACAATGACACACATACAGACATGCACTGACTGCCCTGAACATCCTGAATTAAAAATAAGTGTAACGGGCCATCTAAAGACGTCAACCAGTGTCAGTGACTGATTGTGAGAGCTAAATTGAAAGAAACACGCCTGAAACATCTTTCTCCTGATCTTTAGAACAGTGTTCTAGAGAACAAAACCTTGTGGTTAAATGACATGCTTTGGTGATTTTCTAAAATGTGTAAATGTGCACATCCTATGTAGATAATACACTTTTTAGATAACATACATTGTAACACACAATTAATTTCTAACACAACTGGAAGACAGTAAATCATAAAATGTGGCAGTGCACTGAAACTGTGACTTATGTGCCATAAATGTCATATTTACATTTGTTCCCTGTAGGGGTTGTGAATTTATTTTCAGTCAAACATGTGACAGTTTGTCAGAAGGTCTTTAAACTTTTGCACATGACTCTAAGGAACAGAAATTTGATAGGTGTTTTATATCCAGATTAAAACACACGTTTCAGGTTATAATTGGCCTAGTTTTTGGGTCTTTTTCCTTGTGATGATTTGAACCATGTTTAACCTTTCCAGGATTTTGCTAATTTTCATTTTACATTTAAAGTGAAAAAAAAAAAGCTTTAATTCGAATAATTAGGGGATGTAGAACTAAGATGGGTCCCTCGGTAGTAATATTTAAATATAGCTTTGGTGGCATGACCTATTTAAGAATGGTAAATATTAAGATGCAGCATCAGTTAGAAACAACGTAACTCCTTGACCAAACCTATGATATATGACTTTAGAATCTAATGTCAAAAATCACTTGATTTGTAGTGCTTTGTTCAGGCTGAGCATTAGTTAAAACCAAAATATTCAATTTCTCTTTGTCTTCAGGACTAAATTACTATGAATATGCCACATATAATTGCTGCTGCTAGATACAGCAACTTTAGTATAACTTTCGATTTCTCCACACAGGATTTACATGATCCTCCTACGTTTTGACCCTGAATCTGTGGCTGAGAGTTCTAGTTTATTCAAAAATAGAAAACCTGACACAAGATGCATTTTATTACATCCAGCTTGAGACTCCATGCCCTGGTTACATGAGAGGCCATGTCAGTGTTTGCTTAAATGTTTGTTTAATCAAGAAACAATGAAATGTCACCAAATGAACATAGAAAGAGTTAGTTGGTTTCAGTACTATTAATCGAGTTCACAGCTAATGTGGAGTGAATTGGCTGCTTTGCTGAAGAAATTAATAATGGATGTTACACTTGTCACCAACTGGAAAAAGGGAGCATTAACAACAATTAACATCTCATGCAGAGATAAGAGTAAGTTAGCCTTAGGGACAGTTTCTGTGCACAATGGATATTTGCGTGCTTTTATCCAGCCTAATTAACATTCATGCTCTCACAGAAATTATGGAGGAGAAAGAAAAAGATAACTTCATGCAACAAACCAGAAGTACCAGCACAGAATGTGGGATGAGCCTTTCCATACGAAGTGTGAGAAATCATTTTGCATAGTCTGCTTGCTGGATTATTGAGGCCAAAAGATAAAGCATTTGTGTAATACTGTTGTATTTTGAAATCATTTTTCATTTATTTGATTTCTAGGACAAATACCATGCACACAGTCATGGTATACCCATGACATTATAAAAACTAATCTTGTTCGGCTAATCTGCTTAACAACAACTGGCTCTTTAATCCAGCAGATTATGTGTTTGAAATGAAACAATGAGCATGAGGTTGTAGTGAAGTGCAGCACATCAGCTTAAACTCGAGGGTAGTTGTGCACTGTTGCATCATTAACACTGGCGGTTTTTACCACCCTGCAAACACATTGGGGCCTGAGAATTATGTGGGCGGCCCTATTGGTACAAGTGTTTGGTTGAATAGACTCAACACATAGTTACCAAATCAGTGCTCTGGAAAGCAACCTTGAACTATAGTGGTGCCCAAAAGAAATGGAATTTGAAGAAATTCTAGACACAGGTCATCAGACAAAGAATACACTTCACCTGTACTTTCACCCTCACAGCAATTATCTCTAGGTAATCAGTAATCAATATTCTTACTGAGGTATAAAGCAGAACCGGAATGCCACTATGTTTAGGAAAACACAGCCTATGTTATCCAAAAAAGAAAATGTTTTTTGGAAAACAGGTTGCAAAAATATTAGCACCTCTATTTGATTTGGTGAAGCCTCTCCTGTCAAGAATAACAGCACTGAACTGGTTTTTATAAGGCTTAACACGTTTGGAGAACACGAGTAAAGGGGTTCTGGGATAATAACTCCAAGCCAAAAATGTTGAGTTCCTTGATTTTCACTTCCTTGGGTCTTTGCTTTTTGACTGCTCTCTTCAATCCACACCACAGGTTTGCAGTTGGCTTGAAGACTCAGAGATCCGGGGGAAACTTGTATTTTGTGTTCCCACAACAATTTCTCTGTGGATGTGTGTTTGGGGGATTATCTTGCTAAAAGCTTCACCCACTGTCAAGTTAACCTTGCTGGCAGAGGCAGCCAGAATTTGGATGAAAATTTTCCATTTTTTAATGGAATGTTATTTATTTTCACAAGAACCCCTGGACCACTAGCAGCTAAACAGTACCAAAGGGGCCATAAAATATCACCAAATTTATCTGATGGTATTAAGTGCTTCATTTTGTTTGCCGCCCTCCTCGCTAAAAAAAAAAGTAGTCAATAACAATGAAGCTCAAAGAAAGTAGGAGCTAAAAAAACATTTTACCTAGGAGACTTACGAGTACCAGTGTACCAATGTAATTGCAGGGGTGTAGGTAATTTTATTCTGTATTTTTGAAGGAAACACCTATTTAGGGATCATTTTTATAAGATAAATGGAAAGCAGTTTCTTCAAACATTTTTGAGGAACATTAGAAGATTTGAACATCTAAAGAATGTAAAGGCACCACCAGTCTCACTGTGCTTTCCTGTGTTTGTGGATTTTTCATTGTTCCCCAGATAAACTGGTTGGAATATGCTTATGAACTTTGAGATCATGCTTCCTAGCCTGGTCAATTTCCTACAATCTCTAGAAAGTTTACAGAGCAACGGGTGGAGAGAAGAGTCATGCTGCCAGCATTCACATTCAAAGATGGAAGAGAGCCTGCAAATTTGATCAGCCTGTTGGAAGAGAAGTGCACTCACTGCCATACATGGAGTAGAGGAGAGGTGAAAGCACACACCCCTCTGCTGATTGATATAGGTTCTGACAGGTAGGGTCCAAACACAACCTGCCTCCTGTCTGACAGAAAGTTGACAGTTCTCTGGTAAATGGAGGGGTCAACACTTCTGAACTTCTTCCTCTCCTAACACACTTCATACACACACTGAACTCTTCTGCCTTAACTGAACAGTTAAAGCCCTGCTGCCACTGTAAATCTCATGTTTTTATTATACACCATATATTCTCTTTCCAGGAGCTACTATTATTTGCACAAGTATTATTTGCAAACAGTAGTGAATCGTGTGACCATGCAGCATAAGCCAATAACAAATACAAATGACCTTCACTGTAACACTGTGCTGTGTGTGGGTCTTTATTGTCTTTAATATATGTATGCACATCTGTATATTTACATTACTCCACATCATATGTTGTTATATATTAGTTTCTGCATAGGTTTCCGTGCATAATGACCATCTGGTGAATGAAGTGTTTCTGATTCTTGAGAGGCAATTGCACAAAGGCGAATTACAATGTTCAATACAGCCAACCAAAACTAACAAAAAACAAACAAAAACAGACTGGGGGTTGATGAAACACACATACAACAGCCTGTAGAGGTCTACAGAATGTGTAGAACAGAATGAAATACTCATGATCCAACGCAGACCAAATGTTCTGTGTTGCGAGGGGAGATGGGGCTGTATGATTGGCAGAACTGTAAAGATCAGAGATGAGGAATTGCAGTCTTGGCAGGCTGGATTCCTGCACAGTATGAGCGATTTTCCTGCTCAGATACACACAGGTGTTTGGCCTCTGCTGGACTCCAGCCCTCTGCTCCCTCTGTTATGGATGATGTGAC
Source organism: Brachypetersius altus (assembly GCA_037974465.1). Taxonomy (NCBI): domain Eukaryota; kingdom Metazoa; phylum Chordata; class Actinopteri; order Characiformes; family Alestidae; genus Brachypetersius; species Brachypetersius altus. The sequence continues at coordinate 19,104,264 of JBBPDB010000108.1, read as the reverse complement.
TGCTAGCAGCAGCAGCAGCAGGAGGATGACTTCTGAAGCGAGCAGAAGCATCTCTACTGATCAGATCCAACAAAATGCCTCAAAACAACTGAGAGCACCCCGCTGAAATATGGAGTCTTTCGCAGTCAAAAGTAGAATGCTAATTGCGTGCTTCGCCTGAACCCCACTGAGCATAAATTTCACTTACATTTTTATCAATTTTCTTTCTTACTCAGGAGGCAGAACAAGCATTAAACATAGGGCTCAAACTAAGGGTTCTCACTTTTGAAATGAGACTTATTTTATATTGTAAACATTTCAAAACATATTAACTGTCTATACAGCCTGTGTAGGAAAACTGAAACGAAAAAAAGCTGAAAAAGCCAACATATGTGTGTGCTGTGTATCAATTTGGACTTTTTGAATGAGGCACAATACAAGTCTTTTATATAAATGAGTCTTAGAGGTACAGTAACAAAAATAGCTTGTTTAAGTCATATAAAATGAAGGATGTTTTTGGTACATGAACTTCATTAAACATTAATAAGCTGAAAATATAAGAAAAAAAGTAAAATATGGGTAATTTAATAAACATTGCAGAGCAGACTTGGAGCCACATCAGCCCATAGCAATTTAGATTGGTTACCCCTTTTCATTAAGTTTAGGCAGGGAAGAGATACATTGAATTGTATTTTAAATGAATATGCCATGTACTCTGTATGTATATCAAAATAAACTATAAAATACAGCAGCCATAACATGTATCACAATAAACTATTGCATAGTAGTTTTATATGATAAAATGCAAACAATACTGTTCTAAGCGTTACATTATCTATTGGAAAATTCACTTCTGCACCGACCAAGTGGACCATGTTTGAGAGCAGCTTTTCTTCCTAAAGAAGCCATAAATGTGACATATGCAACCAGTCCAATATTCTGACCTGTCTGTTACATCACAGTTCCCCCATATCCCAGATTCCCCCAAAGTAACCATCAGTGTAATGCTTACCTAGCAGCTTCTTAATGGTTCTTAATTGTCACATTTCTGTCACATGGTGTCTGATGTGACACAAATATGTCACATTTTCCAATAGATAATGTAATGCTTAGAACAGTATTGTATGCATTTAAAAAAAAAAAAAATTCTTTGACTTACATTGTTTCTCTCTAGGGCTTATGTATTGTTGGG
>JBBPDB010000108.1:19088988-19101966 GCA_037974465.1 Brachypetersius altus | reverse complement strand
TGATGTACGTCGCTCTGGATAAGAGCGTCAGCTAAATGCCGTAAATGTAAATTATATCATAATTCAGTTACTTGCATAATGTAAGGCCTACTTTTCATCAGCAATACTGTTTCAATGACAAACAAGACATTTACAAACAGACAACTGATTGCACCTTTATCCATCACAGCTAGTTTCTAATGAATTAATTATCTGATTTGTTAATCATTAATATAAAAACAAATAATGTCTCAAGCAGTCATTCACCCAATGGTATGCAAATGCATGATCCCACAGCTACTTCACTTACAACAAACTTGAACTGTTAGGTATCAACCATCAGACACCTATTTGGAAGCTGAAAGGAAACATTTTAGCATTTTGCCAGCAAGTATGTTCAGTGATAAATGATAAATGATAAATGATCAGTATGTTTTGATTTTATAATTAACCAGAAATGTAATCAAAAAAATGCAAATTAACTTGTTGCGGATTACAAACCTAAACTAAACAAACTCTAACCACTGATCCTGCTTTAGAGAGCTGCAGAATGTACGTTTAAAGGATGCACACTGTGAAGTAGAAACATGTATTAAAACTCCAAAGAGGCTAAATAGAGAACACTACAGATTAGGTCCTCAAAAGCAGTTCCAAAGTGTGAGTGTTGGTGATAAAGGAAGCATATGATTGAGAGAGTGCGTGGGTATGTGAGAAATGCAGAGTATACTGAATGTGTAGTAAATCATAAATAACGTCGTAAATACCAACACCAACAAGAACTGTTAACAATTGTAGCAATTTGTGATAAAATGGTTGGAAAACTGGTGGATCAGTTTTCATGATGATCTTAAAAAGCCTGTGAAAATTACTATTCAGAGACTGCATACATCATTTTGCATTTTTATGGAGGATCAGTATCAAATCCTCTCCAAAATGCAAATTACAAAAACCTATTTTGTATTTTAAATATGTATTTTAAGTACATGTACGGGGTGCTATCAGCCTAGAGAGCAAAACACATGCCTGTCAACCCAATGACCACAATGTAATAGATTAAACCCCCTCCCCAATATCTACCATAGTGTCCCTGAGCAAGACACTTAACCCTCAGTTGCTCCAGGGGGACTGTCCCTGTAACCAATGATTGTAAGTTGCTCTAGAGAAGGATGTCAGCCAAATGCCCCTTTACCTACATATATTGCCCATCATTGTATGTAGTTTTTTTACATTCACGCATCTACAGCAAATTAAATTTGATTCTTCAATGGTCCAAATCACACTTTCTGACACCTCTATATTTAAGAGATATCAAAATATAAGGCTAACACTGCTTAAACTATTTAATCATAGCCAGGTTGTCACTGTGACTATCCAATCAAAACTTATCAGCGGCCTTTTGGCCTCAGCAGGCTGAACACAGTTAGCACTGACCATTTTTCACCTGTAGTCCCATTTTATCTACAGTCAGATTGTCTGGCTTTTAATTCAGTGCTAAAGTAGAACTCTGGCCTGTTTGATCTGCTGTGGTGGTGCTGTAATCTAAATAGACTGCTTTTGTCTTTCCTGTGGCATGAACCAGCTTTTCAGCAGACTTAGCTGTTTGCTACGATGGGTAACATTAATCTCTGAATCAATACGATCATTTATTTGAGATATGGGTGATGAGCTCCTAAATCCTGTCTGTATTGTGGCCAACGTTACCTTCTACATGTTTGGTATGAGTTTATCCCAACATTTTTCCCTTTTATTTTCACTGGTTCATCTGCTGCTTTTGTTTGTTCTGCAAATCAGCAATTGTTGACGGTATAAAAAGTGGCAAATCATACATATCATGTCCCTGAGTAGTCAGTGAGGCTATTCCCTTGTTCTTTTCATCTCAGCTTCAAAATTCTACCATCACGCCCAATTACACGTGAAAGTTCCCTGTGTATTTACACAAAGCACACTGTGCTTACTGTGTGGAAAATAGTTAGATTTGAAATGAAGAGGCATGCTCATGCAGGCTGGGGTATCGCATTAAATGTGTTGTGAAGTATTGTTTCTTTTATGGAGGACAAAAAAACATTTTCAAGGGCATCATGTCAGACAATCTGGGAAGTACAGATAAAGCAATCATAACTACAGCAAAACATTAGTTAGTCACCTGTTCATCCAGGGTTTCTTCTGAATCAAGGCTATAAATTGGGGATTTGTCCCTCTTTCGCTCCAGTAACATCAAATTCTCTTCTGGAAAGGCTTTATACTACTGTATACTACAACTATAATATTTGATAACGGATATTATAATTTTTAATATAATGTAATAACATCAAAATGTGACAAACTGTCAAACATGACAAATAATGGCAATGGTAACTATGTTGTTAATGGAACAGCATAATCTGGTGTAATATTTTTATGGCACAGTTATGTTGCAGGTCAATGTTATGTTGCAGGGTTTATATAAAGTGTTATGTATCAAATTAACTGAACATTGCCTAGCTACACACTTTAAAATCAAATGTGTTTGTATAAAATATTTATTCTTTCATTTATCTAGTATGGTGGGATTAGCAAATGTAGGGAAAGCTAAATAAAACAGTATTCTATACAGTTTAAACATATTTAGACGTAGGAGACATGCCTACATTTTATGTTTGTCTGATAATATGTTAACAGAACAAAAATATGTCTTATGTTACTATTTAAGTTTAAATTGATAGTAAAGCTATAGTAAATAGTATAGTATAGTAAATTGTAAATGTTGACATTTTCAGGTGAAATGGAACATTCTGTTATGGAATATGTTACTGAATATATCTAGGACAGTGTATTCAGTTTCCTGCCATCACCACTTTTTCTCCTGTCTGTGGAGATTACAGAAGCTGTCCGTGCACCACTAAACATCTGCATCAGCACCTTAAAGAAGCTGAATACTTTCGGACATATAGTGCATATAGATTTAGTTCTGAAAGAATGATTTTTTTCTCATCTTTCTGGTAAAAAGGTGAATACATGTTCGGATCTTCTGCATGCCTTAGTTTACCTCAGTTTGGTTCTACACGATCAGTGACTGAGCCTACCAAGATTTCCGGGTGAGATTGTGGAGTGGGCTGCCGGATATTACAACATACTGTATCTAATCATTCCAAAGCTCTTTGAGATGCCCTTCCTCCTCCTTCACAAGCTAACCTTAATCTAATTTCACACTCCTAATACCTGCCACCAATGCCAGTGCAATGCTGACACTGCATGCAAGTCATGATTGATGAACAGGCTTTAATTAGGAGTTTTGCTTACGCTTGACAAATTGGAAATATCTGCAAAGATGAGCCAATTTTAATAATCAAATATGTTATGAGTAGCTAAGGCTGCTGATCTACTTTTTTTTAAATTTTAAAAAAAGAAATCAATTATTTCTGACTTTGCACTTAAAATACTGCCAAATAGAACCTAATGCAACTAGAAAGCAATTATACTCATTGTAATAAGCAAATTACTACTTTTATATTCTCTCTAAACTTTTCTGATTTCATACATTTTTTAGATTTCTTATTTAGGATTGCATTTTGACATGCGATTCTATCGTGATTGCATTTTTTAAAAAAGTTTATTATTTGAGAAAAAAAAACAAAGAAGAACCATATAGTTATAGAAATTTGACATTTTGTAAAGGCTTTTCAGTTACATTTACGGCATTTATCAAACGCTTTTATCCATGGAGCAACTTGGGGTTAAGGGTCTTGTTCAGGGACCCATTGGTGATGTGCTGAAGGTGGGATTTGAACCCATGACCTCTTGGTCCAGAGGCAAGTATCCTACCACTAGGCCACCACCATCCCCTTTTCCTACAGTCTTCATACTTTTCTTCATTTTCTATGCCCTGAAATGTTCTTTGTGGTTTTTCTGTGGCATAATGTGAAGATGCCTTTCTGGCACCTTTATTTTTGAGAGTGAAGTAGAGCAAATATTAAACACAAACACAAATGATGTGTTTATTGGTTTGGAGCAAGGTTGTAACTACAACATTTTGTTTTCATTTTGTTACCACAAACCTGCTATTTTCAGAAAGGAGTGAGTGTTTAATGCCCCTAAAATAAAAACCGGTCTTGCCGGTCTTATGATGTGTTCTTGCTTTTTTGATGCTTTACAACAGCTTCTGATTCAATGGACAGACACTTTTAAATTATGAATCTTTTTCTTTTTTTTTAATACTTTAATACTTAAATGTCTAATGATATGTTTATGAGTGTTAAACAAGATCCAGACATAGCCATCTCAGTTAGGATGTCTGTATTTTTATTTAATTTAGTACTAATAGTACTGGAGTACTGTACTAGTCTTTTTTTACTATTGAATTTCGCCTGGAAACATCCATCCGCGATCCATGTATCCTTATAACCAGGGTTGTTGAGGTGCTGGAGCCTATCCCGAATGGTCATAGGGCAAGAGGCTAAGAAACCCTGGACATGTATCCAGTCCATTGCAGGGCAGGCAAACAGACAAACACATTCACTAGAGGCATCTTCGCTTACATCTCTACTTAACTTGAAGACACAGGGAACACATACAAACCCATGCCAAAAACTATCAGAAATAGCTAAGTAAGCCTATCCGTTTGTTAGGATTTCAGATGCTATGTCATCAGATCTACTACTAACAAAATGAGGAAGTGACAGCTGAATCAACCATGTATGTCTTAGTTCAACGGGTGAGACCAATTACATGAGGAAAAATGTCATTTTAGAAGAAGTTGATATATCACTGCCTGTGAATTAGAGCAGCACCCTAGCCAGTAGGTTTCTGTCAAATGGTAAATAGTGACAGGTCTATGCCAGGACTACTGAGAGAAATACAAAGTAAGATATATGTCTGTTACAAAATGGACAGAAAAGGTTCAGTGCTATTAGCCTAACATAATAAAATTATGAGCATTCAGTAGGAGAATGAGGAGAAATTAACTTAACAGCAGAGGTGTTTTTGAAGTTTTGCTGTGTCTGGCCCGGACTGAAGACCACAGTTTGTCATGTAAAAAAAAGACCTATGTGTGAAAATATTTTTTATCTTATCTAAAGCTCCCAGTTTTTCTTGATCTCTTGTGAAGGATACTGTTATTATACTGGAATGGTCCATGATAACTACTGACTCTTCATACCATACCACACAAGAACAAGCACATACAAGAAAATGGACAGGTGTTTTCATACAGATTTACTTAAACACACTTACACGCATTGAGTCAATACAAGATGAAGGTGTTTCTGCTAAGAAAAACCCACCCGTTAACAAAATCTGTTTCCTAGAAACAAAAACTTTTCCATCTGTTTTGCCATCATGGTGCATTGCATGCCAGCTCCTCCCCACTTCTGATAGTGATTGATAGCATTCAGAGTTATTCACCAGTAAAATTGGTTTTCAAGATTACATCATCATTCTTAATTACACAGCCATTCAAGTGAGGTGGCAACAGTTAATTGAAAACTAATTCCCTTAAGTAGACAAGACGGATTGCTGCTTAGAATGGAAGCAATCAGAAGTTCCTAAACTAAACCTCTGAGAATGGAGAGATAACTTGAGTCCACTTCTTCATTCAGATGCTGCAAACAGAACAAGCCATCTGAAGTGATACCTGGAGCTGGTAGAACTTTTATATATAGGTGGTGTCAATGCTTCATGTGGCATTCATTTTTGGGATTAACATTTAGTTCTAAAACCAAATGGTCTAGATTGTCCAGACATTTGCTACGGCCCAATTCGCACATAGAGATTCAACACAAACGATTACTGTCTGGGGGTCTCTGAAGAGCGTGACAAGAACACAGAAGATAATGTAAAGGTTCCTGAAATGAAGGGGGGTTTCCTAGAAAGGGCTTTCTCTAGAACCTTTGTTATGTGGAGGTTCCTTAAACTATACAACATGCTTCACACTTGCGCATCTCATGTACAGGTCTTTAAAGCAGAACTGTTTCCCCAGTGGTATCATGCAATGACCCCTTTTCTTCAAGAGTGTGGGTAGGGCATTGTGTGTGTGTGTGTGTGTGTGTGATAGAGAGGGAGAGAGAGAGAGAGAGAGAGAGAGAGAGAGAGAGGGTGACAGAGAAAGAGAACTAATAATGAATTTGAGTTAGGTCTCATCCCATTGGTCAGGGAAGAAGTGATCTATAGCTCTGCCTGTTTGAATTTATGAGCGCTAAGTATGGGGCCGTCGTACTTGTAATTTCAAATTCCTCAAGATATATGCAGGCCACTATAATCCTATTCAAAGTGATGGATGTTAATGGCAATTCCAGGATTAGAAAGGCCCCATTTATTTTCAGCAATGTGAATAGCATGAATGTTCGACCGCAGAGCAGGACTAAAGTGTAACTGCTACCCGGCTTTCATGGGCTAAGCTTGTGAATTAGCTTCAGGGACAGGATGTGGCCCGAGGAGTAATGAACGCTGCTGAACCAAAAGAAATCTTTCAGTATGTGTCCTCCGACACATCATAGGCATAATTGACAGTTGAACCAGCATTTGTTTTTGTGTGGGGATGTATTACTTGTGTAGAGCATAATAGCCTGTCCTAAACAATGACAGCTGAGGATATTTAAACGAGGGATATTTTAGTGTCTACTGAGATGCAGTGAATGCTGAATGACTAATAATTACACAATTTAAGACAGAAGCAAATTCACAGTTGTAATGTGGAAAATTATTAAGACAACATCACCAGAAAATAAAAATCAAAAAAGAAAAAAACTAAACCCCATGATTTTTAAGGCATATAATTAAGGGCTTTGGAATGCAACAACAAGGGAGCTTTTCATCTTTTATTCTCTCACATCTCCATCATTTTGTGCCAGTGAGGCAGTTAATTTCAGAGTATTTGTTCAGTTGTGCACTTTGGCTTGCACATAGTGAGCGCTGTGTGATGAAGAGCTTGCCCTGCTATGACTCAGCTTGGCAATGAAAACTATATCACAGAGATGAGCTGAGGCCATTTAAATGGGAAAAATACTGTTTTGCAAAGAAGATGCAGTAGCAGACCTGCGTTATTCTGTGTTATCATTTTGTCTTATGGTGCTCAGACCTTACTCATCCATACCCTTTCTACAGTAAGAAATGATATGGCAAGTCTTATTAAACTGGTATCTTAAGCATATGTTCTGTGCATATAAGATGTAGAAATGCAAGTTGCAGAGACTGTACATTCTTAAAAGAGGTAATTGGTTATTGGACAAATTTTCATTTAACATTTACATTTGGTGGCTCTCTGGAAATCATTTTTGGTATCAGGGACGGTCTCTGAGATAGTAGAGCATTTACGCTTGATGATATGTGGTGGGAGGGGACGTGAAATGTGATATTATTGGTTGATTTTATTTATCTTTGCCCACACTTGCACAATGATGTAATGAAAACTCAGAACTCAGGCAGGCAGAAGTCATTGCGTTTCATGGTGAGATTGTGGGGAAAAAAAACAAGAATCTTTAGCTCTGATTAATCATACTTAATTAGGGGCATTAATCAACAAAAATGGCTTTTAAAAGGTTCTTATATGTGAATAAATTTATCTATAGAACCATCCATTAAAATGTTATTCAGGGAACTAACAGTGCCACTTCTGTGGCATACCTCCTTTTTTACACCTTTATTTTGTTCAGGACTTATTTAACATGCATGGCCATATAGACAGCTCCATAACAAATACATGCAGCTGATTCCATGCTGTAAAGTCTTAGTAATGGCGCTGATCTGTCAGCTTATTGTAATGAAAATATCAAGTAGCGATATGCGGCAGTCGTTTCTGCACAGATGCATAATATATAGCTCCTGTTGACTGCAAGACTGTGATTAAAAAAGTAGAGACAGCTCTGATTAACTCATCCCAGCGGTCATGTTAACACGCAGGGGTAAATCATTTTAATGAGCATTCCAAATAACAGACATTTTTGCGATAGGTCAAAGACCAAAGTCTTTGATGCTCAAAGGAAGATGCACTAATAAAAAACAGGTGTGAGGATTTATTATACCGAATCTGTGTTCATATCCATCCTAATCAGGATAATTATTATCAATCATTTATTATCATTTATTTATCATGTGGAGCATACTCAGCTAAGTATATTAAATGAAAATCAAAAGATGATCAAGGTGTAGACAGATCAAGGCCTAGACAGATAATGAGAAATTAGAAGCAAAACTACCCAGTGTCCCGTCATCTGGCACACGCAGCACATTAGCCAATCCATTAATGAATACTTCATCATAGGGCTTTCCATAATGAATTCCTCCATCCTGTTAAAAGGTGGTGAAAACACAGAATGCCTCTGCTCTGATCTAGCTGTTAGCAACTCTTGCAAACAAAAAAGGCAGCTTGTATTGGCGCTGTACAGAATCAGTGTAAACCACTACCTCACAGACAGAATCCTCTGTGATTCATAAATGAATAAAAGCATAAAAAATGAGTGCTCCATAACTGCTGAAGTATGCTGCCCGGCAGGGCATGGTATATTAATCCTGGAGAGTTTATGACAAATTTTACCATTGTGTGGTCTTCTCGCTATAAGCACTGTAGTTAATTTTTAGTCAGGCAATTTCACACAGACAGAAGGGAGCAAGGACGGCTCTCGACTCCCCAGAAATTAGCATTGCTCATATTCCAGTCAAGGGCACATCACCTCTCATCGACGTGAGCATATGGAGCTGAATTGTTGCTGCCTTCATGGCTCATCTGTAATTCTCCACATTCCAGATCATACATCTTCCCTGTGTTCTCATATTCCCACTCAACCCCTGATCAAGTGCTTCACAGATGTCTAAACAGAGCCATCACTTCCATTTTGCAGAAATGTGACCTGTTTTACCTAGTTAATAATCCAGCTCCTGAATATGTTTTCTGTAAACTGCTACTATTGGTCCATTAACTGAAATATATTGTTTGTACTTTCTGCTGAAAATACACTCTGAACCTTACTGTCACGGTCAGGCCAGTGGCCAGTTAGGGCCACTGCTTTTTTGTTGATATTTCTGGTTTGTTCAGTTCTGTGTTCTGGGGGTCCTTTATTTTGAAGTGTTTTCTGGGGTTTGCTTTGTTCACGTGTCTGGGTTTGTCACATGAGTGAGTTTCCACCTGTCCTGTGTTTGTGTTCTGATTTCTGTTGTTATTTAAAGTGCTGTTTGTGTTAGCCTCACTCATGTGTCCATCGCCTCCATTACCCTGTCTGTTTTCTGGTTTCTCGTTCTGGTTCCTGGCGGCCCTCGTAATCTTTTTTGTTCCTTTGTTTTTTGAATAAAAGCATAGCATGGATCCTGAGTCTGGTCTCGTGCCCCGAGGTAGCTCCGGGTTTGGGCTTCGCGGCCCAACCCGTGACACTTACAAACTAAATCAAATTTAATGCTGTTTTTATGGTTTAATTTATATGACTTGGATGTGTTTTACAGTGGTGTCTCTCGCTCTGTGAGTTTTTTGTATCCCATTTTCTCACAGATTACTAAAAAAGGGGATACATTAAAAAGGCTGGTTTACATTTAATGAGATGTAGCCTAACCTACCGGGTGATTACTGAATTATGTTACCTAAAACTATGCCATCAGGAGACTAACTAGTGACTAACAGACAAATTAGTGTTGTAGAATCAGAACCAAAATAGTTTTTCATTTGATTGCTAAAAGAACCCGCTACTGATTATTTATTTACCATTACATTTTCTTTAAGGGTAATGCATTAAACTGAGTTTAACACGAAATTAGTGTTCTGGGAGCATATCTGGGGGAATATTTGGGGTTTACACTATAGAAAAAGGGATTTTTTTTTACCAAAACACAACAACAAGGTTTTTCATTATACACAGGTTCTCTGTTTCCCATTGGAGAATAGAACTGTGGCATGGAAGTGCGCAGCAGGGTGAGTACAACTGACACTAATCTTAGCATAAAATAAATATCAGTGTACTTGTTCAGGCAAGCTCATGAGACTGAGTCTATGCTCTGTATGTAGCAATTGTGTCGTAAAAATATACATATAAGTGTGATTGTGTAGGCAGTTTATTACTCTGACAGCTTTAAACCAGATTGGCTGATGGTAGCTGACATAAGTGGTGAACTAGTAACCAATGTAAGTTAGTTATGAAAGATTTCTGAACCATTTAAATCAAATATTATATCGTGCAAACCTTTCCATTAACTCCACATTGTTTGTTACATGAACTGTTTAAAACAGGCAACATGCAGGCAAATGCAGAAACATTCTACCACCCTCTTTAAAATGGATGTAGTGACAAGTTGACTGTGCTCTGAGGGGCTGCGTTATTCATAATGGATGAGGGGTGTAGAAAAAGTTGTGTGTCCTGTAAACATGAAAGCATGCAACTGCTATTAATCTAAGAATATAATAGGCTATAGTTAGACTATATGAATCATCCTATTGCAGAAAGCATGTATTGATAATACTATCACAGAAACATTAAGTAAGGGAGGGCAGGTGGCTGTGTGTTTAACTGGAACAGTTTCCCTGAGGCCTAACAATTTTGCATTCATCACCCATCTATCTTCAAGCCACACAAGTGTTCATACATTTTGTTTAACACAAGGAATACACCAGCAGATTGCTCTAATACCAACATAAAATGCAGCTGTGTTTTGGGGACAAAGAAAATGAATATTTAGATGATACATGTGCACTCCTGTACCTGCAAAGCACTAATGTAATAGTCACCATAGAGATGTCTTTTTATCATATATGTGTGTTCTGGTATAGTTTCTTTAACATAATTCCATCACAATTAAATGTGCAATGCTTTTATTCCCACTCCTGTCCCGTACTGGGACTGCTAGTCAGAAATCACACTTTCTGACTCTGTGATTACTATTATTTTTTATTCATTACCATCAATACTATTACTTATTAATTTCTTCTTCCATATACTCATTTAATAAAAAAAAAAAACCTTTGGGCATTCATCTTACTCAATGGCTTCCTTACTTTTGCCTTAATCTCTGACTTTTCATTGACAGGAGTTGTTTAAGTGTGTAACCCAGCTGGCATTATTTTGGTTGAATAGCAGATGTTGATTTAAGTTTGGCATTTCAGGTTAAAGAACAAATATGGACCTGAGCATCAAAGTACGTCGCTAAATGCCACACATGTAAATGTAAATCACTCTAGTGTGCATGTCATGTGATTATGAGAGGATCTTGATTGTTTACCTACAAACCCTTAGGGTTTAAGGGGTTAAAATATACAGTATAGACATAGGAATGCATTATATAATGACTAAATAGCATCACCTTATGGAGGGTTTCACCCATTTTAACATGGCTAGAACTGGTCACCAATTACAATTGTATTGCTGATCTGAGGCAGGTTCATTCTCACTCCTACTTTTACCTATGTAGTTATTAGCCAAAGCTAATGGGAAAGGGCCAGATTCTGTACATTACTTGTTCACACCAATTCACAAGTGTCTCTTTATGTGATGTGTTTTTTTTTTTCATTAAAAGGCTTCATGAAATGTGTGCTGGTGAAGGTTTCTTAGAGCTATTTTGGACTTGCTTTGAAATATGTTACCATTGTACAGTTGTACAGAATACTGAGATGGCCATGATACTTTTATGAAATCTGAATAGAAGCAAACAGGAAGGCTAGGTCAGATCTAGCTTGAGTGCAGGTTATCAACAAATATAATTAAACTTTCCTGTTACCACAATAAGCACAGGGAGGTTCTATCAGTCCGAGGAATAATGGAAGTCTTTTCTTTTATCAAAAGTAATGGAATGGATTGCACTCAAATCTATTAGGACAGAGTCAGGGTAGAATACTAATAAACCAGTTCTCATTAGAAGGAAATGTCAGAATTTTGCAGCTAGCCAGGTACTCTATATCATTTCAACAACAGATGCTTTCAATTGAACGTAAACATTAGACAGGATGAAAAACCATTGAATATGTACAAATGACTGTACACTGAATGAAAAACTGTTATCTGTTCTCAGACCCCTCAAGTTTTATATTATTATTGACTCAAGAGGTTTTATTTTTGCTGTTCAAACGTAGTGTTTTAGATGGTGTGTGATAATGGTGTTAGCATCAAGCCTTTTTGCAGCCGGCTGCGATTGATTTAAAAGATCTCGCACAAACAACACATTCCTTCAACACATTTCCTTCCCTTATTTCCAACCCATAAGCTCAAATGGGAAATAGGGTTTAATTCATTAATTCATTAATATTGTTTAATCTTTATTTTATTCAGGGGGCTTCCAAAAATGCTTTACTCAAGGGTCTTACTAGACTAGGGTCTGTCCTTGGGCCAACTAATGCCATTCTGTGCCAGAAGTACATTTATTATTTACACCGGTTGCAGCCTTATGATGACTGCAGAGTCATAATTTGTTTGCAGCTCTTATGGATTTTTTTTCATGGGTTAAACCTGCTCATTAACAACCAATTTTCTATTATAGCCTTTACATTTAATATTAATATATATTTGAATGACTGAATAACTGAATGATTAACTGATTGAAGACACTAGAGATAATTACTGTTACCTCTTTTTGGCAGCTGCTTAGATACAAAGGGCTTGAACTTTGCTTACCTTTTCGTTTTGTTTACACTCAAATAAGGTTACGGGTGAGATAACATTACGCTGGCACGAAATCATAAACATCTGCCAGCTGCGCATTACATTAAATGTTTAATGCAGGAATTTTGCAATTCACTTTGATAATATCCTTTTCGCCCATTACCACTGTCAGCGTAATGCCAGTTCCTGTTAGTGCTCCTATGGTATTGCACCACATTAAGATGTCACCAAGCTTGCAGTGGTATACATTTATATTTTAAGTTCTAGCTTAAGCTTGGAAATTTGTCGTTCTGGTATTCTTAGATTTGTACCTTTACAATTGAGTTTTACAATGAAACTCAAAACTGGAGGTAGCTCAGTGGGTAGGATACTTGCCTCCTGACCATGAGGTCACGGGTTCGAATCCTACCTTCAGCACCACCACTGGGTCCCTGAGCAAGACCCTTAACCCCAAGTT
>JBBPDB010000108.1:19072979-19088888 GCA_037974465.1 Brachypetersius altus | reverse complement strand
AGCAAGACCCTTAACCCCAAGTTGCTCCAGGGAGACTGTCCCCTGTATTTAGAGAATGGAAGTCGCTTTGGATAAAAAGCGTCTGATAAATAATGTAAATGTAAATGTAAATCCAAAAAAAGGATGTTTCTGAATATTCTGACTGTCTGCAAAGCTGTTCAGTCCACTCTAATGAGGGCAGAATATATTCCAGTTGAAGAGAATATAGGGTCAGGTACTAAGCTATGTCTTCGACTACACAGCATTCAAAAAGGAGATTCTGAATGGGAAATGTAGGACTAGGATTAATCTCTGTCTAGGAACTCGAGCTATAGCATGGGGATCACTTACAGAGAGCCTGTTAACAGCATCTTGAAATCTCACATCATTAAGGAAAAAGCTCTTTGGGGACATCCTAGTTGAAAATACTTACAGTAAATTATTGGAAAATAATTAAGCAAAAGTACATAGAAGGGAGCACGTTACCACAAACAACATCCTGGCAGTGATTTGATCCCTGTAAGTGCCCAAGATCATCAACATAGAGATAATAAACTGGAGAACAGTCCTTGGTGGAAAAAGAAAGCAGTATATGCGGATAATCAAGGATGAGAAGACTCTTCTCTCTACTGGTACACAAGTAATTTATTAAATATCTAAAAGCAATTAAATGAACATTAATCTTATCCCTAAATAATCCTGTTTCTGTCTGTCTCCAATCAATGGTATCTGGAGACTATTTGTACTCGCTTACAAGACCCATGTGCCACATTTTTATTGCATCTATTTATTTATTTTGCTCTGAAGTGCAATTTTGACATCTGTGGGATTTTGTCTAGCAAAGAATAATAAGAATTCATTTTTACATTACTATTTTCAAATATTTCTGTCCCTTAGAATTAAACAGGCTCTTTTTATTACTTTGAAGAGAGTAATAAAAAAGAAATGTATAAAAGACCTCTGTTCTGATTGGCAACCCTGCATCAAGTATTACACAACAAGCAGTGTTGGCTGGGCTGGGCTATGCTGTCTAATCAGATAAATGGCACAAAAAGGATGAATTCAAAATATGTTTTTGGCTTTGTTTTTATTCATGGACAACATGGACTGGGGAGGGAACATGTTGAAAAACTTAAACAAAACCCCCCCAAATAAGAACAAAACTAATTCCACAGTTTTCCACAATATGGGCCATATAGGGATACAAAGTACTTACCACAATGTACGTGTAAACGTGACTCAATGGAAACTCTTGACTGATAGGCAGGATTTGTTGAAAAACATCGGGAAAAGATCCTGCCATCTTCAGTGAGGAGATCTGAGGAGTCCCTAGCTATTGGCACAGACTGGACTCAAATCTAAATCCTAACCAAAGAGTTAGGCTTGTGCACTACAAAGCAAAACTTTTACCAGGTGCATCCTCAGGGGGGCATGAAAACAGATCTGATTAGAGAATTACAGCCTGCTGCCTAAAAATAGCCTTAATCAAGCGTGAGTCCAAGTCACTCACTGGTTTTCGCACTTGCAACTGGGTGTATCTTTCTGTGCTCGAAATGAATCATAATAAACCCTTTTCAGCCCTGGCAAAAAGGGATAATCAAAACTAACGCAGTACGTAGGACTACTCAAATAATTAAATAATCAAATGTTCGGGGCGTTAAATAATTGCTTCATTAATTACACGCAATCTACAATTAACTATTCAAGCGTTTTGTTTGCCAGAGGGCATTTATGTGAAAGACAGACTGGTCTTTGATATAACAATCAGCAAACAAGTCGTAACATAAGTGCAGAAGGTCATGGATAAGTGCAGCCTTGAAACAGTGGAGGAGAGCGATATGACCTGATGATAAATCAGGTACAACCTGGCCGATTGCATTGACCTATATAACACACATTGTAAAACAGCAAGGCAAAGGCAGCAATTATTGACCATGAACACATTCCCTTGGGCCCCATGAGATTGAATTTCCAGTTCAAAAATAATGCCAGTTCATAAACCCTATCACATACCAGCTGAAGACTCAACATATGGCACATAGGCCTGCCTGCACTTACCCCAATATTCAGCTTTCAATATGCTGGCAAGAATACGCCAATACATACTAAGCAATCACTTGTGAGTGCTGCAGAAATCATTAAGGAACAAGTTCTCCCTAATGGAGCCTCAGGAGGGGGCGTCAAACGGGCTGAAATGTTGCAGCGGCAGCATCGAGTGTGGCATCTGGCTGAAACAGTCGAACGTAGGCTGGAGGGAATTCAGCTTGGCGCTGTGGAGACCAGAACTCATAAGTGAGGTCAAAAACACCTCCAGGACATCCACCAGGCCTGACTCCCTCTGGTTACTCAAAAATAGCTGGAGAGTATCTTAGTATCTGTGCTGAGAGGTGAAAAAAACTCACTTTTGAGGGTGCGAGGGGAGCAAAATTCTCAAAAGGCAGCCAGTTGATCAGCAGGCCAGTTGGGGGCCAAACCCTCATGCTTAATTAGAACAGCCGCCTTAAAGTGTGGCTAGAATGTATTAATGGGTGCTGACAGATGTAATTGGCCCATTTGAATGCCACTCTCGAGACTTTGCCATGAGACAATAGTGGGCTGTTTTGCAGCCTGGAGTAATGGCTGGTTACACCCAATTAAGGTTGTGCCTTGGGGAGGGGTGTGGGAGTATGGACAACCAGACAAAACCTCTTTCTACCGATAAATATGTACTTTTTCTCGACAAATGTCCATGGGCGGTGTGAGAAAAGTTCCCAAATCGCAAGATGTAAGTCCCTTAAATCCATTTGGAGAAAATCAAATAATTACACCAGGCAACAAAAATTAGTTTCATTACATTTTGTAGTGTTTCTTATACGATCTTGGCACACTGATTTCGGTGGTAATGTTTATTTTGATGTAGCTTTAACGGTTTAGTTAGAAATGTGGTGGCTCGGCTAACATGGTCTTTTGTTTAACTTTTACATGTAGATAACAGTGTACATGTAGATAACAGGGGTGCATCTGTGAGCCTAATTTGAAAATTATGACAAAATATACATACAATTTAGTTTATCTCTAGAAACATTGAAGGTAGGAAAAATCTGATGTGATTTTCTGAATCAGCGTGCAAAACTTCGACTAAAAATAGTGATGGGTATCACTGACTGATCTCAATGTTACTATCGATTCTTCTTATCGATCCGATTCCTTATCAATTCCTGAAGTGTTACAGGATGAGCCTGTTGCCTTAAGAAACTTTGCATTCTCTGTAAATGATCCACTAGGGAGGCTGGGAGATGTAGTCTTTCAGTGTGTGGTACCGCAAGGAGTGTGTGGAGTTCTTTTTGGAGACAGTAAATAAATGCTCACGTCCCCAGGGAGGAAAGAACAGACCCCTACTAAAAAACATTAAAAAATTGCAATGCAACAGACCTTTCATAAAAAATTGTTACCCAGTGTTATGAGAAGCAAGCATAAATCCGGCATCTGTTTCCTGCATTTGCACGCATGTGGTCTTGTTGCCTTACTGCCTCATAATGCGGACTTGTCACCTTTACGCAATCAACATAATCAAATAGAGTGTAAGAGGCCTTGCTCCCCTAGCAACACTGTCACTCTGGAAACTACAGGCAGTGTGCTGATTGGACCTCAGCAGCTGCCTTTCCCAAGGTAACTGTATAGTTGGGAGATTTGCACATGCGGATCCGCCGCAGTGGGACTTAAGGACACGCCTTCCCCAGGTACCCTTGTCATTATTGCAACAATGCCAACGTACTCCCCCGTGTCAACTTCTGAGCATTTCTATCCTACTTTTTTCTTTTCTTTGCTTTTTGGTTTTCTTTTCTTTTTCTCTGCTCCCCTAGAGTGTTTCTTTGCAGCCTGGCCCGAAGGGGTTTCAGTTGCCAAGCTATTATTAAACTTGTTTGTGCCATTCTTGTTTTTTTCCCCCCTTAATCCTTTCCCAGCAATGCTGACGTTTAATTCCCAGTAGTCTCAGCTTTCCGTGGACCAGAGTAATCAATGATGTATCTAAATGCAGATGGTGATTGCATGCCGTGTAGGGCATTTTGCAGTGCACGTGTAATGGAGGATCAGGCTGATGTCCTCAGGCAGTAAAGGGATGCTCATTGACTTTCATCCTCGGTGTTTGTTATGCAGAAACAGGGTGATCATGGCAGAGAGAAACCTGGCAAGACAGAAGTGCTCGCAATCTGGCCTGCCATTCGCTTAAAGCATGCCGCAGATATTTCTCCTTTGATGAGTTTGCTGTAATTTAGGATGTGAACACCTTTTCAGACCGCCACGACGTGTTGTAAAACGACAAGGCTGATTGCTAAAAATCTGCCGCTTTGCTTTTAAGCTCGTGTCAAACTTCGGGGAAGGGCCACAGACAGCTGACAGAGCAGTGTACTTCAGCATATATTGCAATCACTGTTACTTAGCCATTGGCCTTGCTCATTTGAATAGTCTGACTTCATTTGAATAGATTTAAATAATTCTTTCCATGTATGCATCTGATTTACAATTGTTAGGAGGGTGTGGGAAAAATTAATGAACAAAGTTGTGGATAAAATTGGTAGTTCTAAGCTAATTATAGTCTGTCATTCATACCATTGTGGATTAGTAATGTCTATAATGCGCCCTGTGCTTCCTTTTCGCTAATGTGATTATGAAATAAGTACAGGAGTCTGGAACTCATTAGAGTGAACTGTTTATGTATTATTCTATCCATTCTGTTATGTAATAAAACGCTAACATTCTGAGGTCTGCATTTGTGATGAAGATTAACAATTCAACATAG
The DNA here is from genome assembly GCA_037974465.1 of Brachypetersius altus. Taxonomy (NCBI): domain Eukaryota; kingdom Metazoa; phylum Chordata; class Actinopteri; order Characiformes; family Alestidae; genus Brachypetersius; species Brachypetersius altus. The sequence goes on along the minus strand of JBBPDB010000108.1, from coordinate 19,084,129 downwards.
ATGGAATGCACAAGTCAGACTTAAATTTCTAAGTGTGAACACAGTGTGAACACACTCTCAAGTCTGCTTTATGCCTTCAGCGCCCACAAAAGGCTTTGTGAGCCAGTGCGATGCTAATACAGATGCCACTCACCTCACCATCTCTCGTCTGTCATCCATCACACACAAAGGCAATTTAGCTGAGCATATGGAAACTACCAACACATTCTTATCTGTGGCTACCATGCCCACATTATACATAAATAAATGGAAATTACTTGCACCTACACTACTGCTGCAATATCTGCCCTTATCAATGCACCAGACTGTCTATGACCATACACACTGAGCTGGTACTTAGGTAGTACCTTCAAGTCAGTGAGGTAGTACCCCATAAAAGCTTTTTATTAATTTTTCTACATAAAAAGTTTCAAAAAGGTCAAAAAAAAAAAAAGTTTCAAAAAGGTCATTTCCCAGGATCAGTGCACTTTTACAGCTCATTTACGGTCCCACAAATGATCATTAAGGATTGACTTGTAGCTTTGAGGAAACATTTACATTGTTTATACCTTGGGGAGATTAATACAGAACCATTTTTTGACAGTGTAGACTAAGTCCTTCTGGTGCTTTATATGATTCAGGTATCTTTTGTGGATGGGAATTTAAAGGAGAACTATATTTAAAGGAGAAAATAATCGAGTCCAATACCACTCAATGTTCCTGTGTAAAATTTGTTTTAAATTCCAGTTATAAAACTAAAGGAATTACAAAGTAAATTGGCTTTTTAGAGCTAATTGAATGTTAATTTAAATTAACTGATCAATTTGATTAAATTTTCTGAGGTTGTTGTTGTCATAAAAATTATAACAATTGAGATATAAAAATTTGATCCAGCAGCAATAAAATTTAATTATAGTTTATTCATGAAGGATGTTAGACTGGAGTATATGTTTGTTAAAGGCTTGAATGTACGCACACAGGAGGTTTAAAACACGAAGAAGCGATTACATACAATTACAATTACATAGCACCTAGATTTGTTTTCCACCCATTGCACAGTGATTACTACAGTCTCTGATTGGTTGACGTAAGGCCTCATTTGCACAAGGCTCCATGCAAATGATGCAGGGGCATGAATAACTTAGGATGTGGTACCACCATCCAAGCCAGGGAGGATTCCTAAGGGACCTTGCACCTTTTACAGGCTGTTAAATAAAAACCAAAGGCTCTTTATCAGTCTACACTTAATTAGGCACCTTCACATGAAATCTGGCCCGACAGATTGTGACGGATAATAATGCCTGCTGATTAACAAATACAGCCATGCCAGGATTGGGAGGCACAAAGGGAATATCTCTATTCACAAATGCCCTTTTTTAAAGATGTGTTCTACTACTGGGCTGTGATACAAAAGCAAAAATATAGAACGAAAGACTCACAAAACCTCAGATAATGCATTGATATTTTGTTTTGATGAAGGTGAGGTCACATATCCCCTGTCAACTTATGTATAAGAATGAATTGTCACACTAAAGTGTCCTGACAGCGTTTGGTTGTTAAATTGGACCCAAAAAATCATAACGTTTTAAAACAATCATGGTCTAAACTGGGAGGATCTTTGGTTAAAGTCCATATTTCCCATCATGTCTTCATATATCTGCACACACAAAGCTCATGGGAAATGCTGTTCTTATACAGTCAGTATTTTACATGCAGCATCCGTTGTTTGGTGCCCGGTGGGTACTGCCTACCAGACATTAAATGAAGCAGATAAAGCGCCGTTCAAGCCCTGTCACTGTGCTTCTCTCTCAGCACTATGTCTGACTATGTCTACATTGTTCTGTGTCTGTGTGTGTAAACAGCAGTGAAGAAAAGGAAGGCTGATTAGAACAGAGTGGAAAAAGGTGTTTCAACTCAGAAAATCACACAGATACTTCTTGGTTAACCAACTCAGCTTTGTAATAGACTAAAGCAGCTAAACACATTTTCCTAATATACACCAGATCATGCTGTACAGTGTACACACACTATGCATGCACAATTGTTTAACAAGTCTAGATAGATTCAACCTGATGGTTCCATAAACTTCCATAAGGAGAAGTCGTTTGCTGGTTGGAAGTATATTTTTGGAATAAACAGCCACTTTCCGAGAATAAATAAACATTAGGATATGTGGGTTGCATCAGTGATGCCATGGAAGAACATTTTAGATCAAATGTGTGAGTGTGAAGAACCCTTATGTCCTTATAAAGAGTGTTGTCTAGTTATGTGCCTAAAATAAAATGTAGCAAATATATACCACTGGGGGCAATGTATAGTTTAAAGAGTGATTTTGGTGAAAATAATTAGATGTGTAAATTCTGTGACTTAAGCACCTCGGTAGTCAAAAAACACTCGTGATGAGAAAAGTTACTTTAATGCTTTCATGTAACAGATCCTTCAGGGTGAAGCCTCAGAAACATCTGTTCAAAATTCACTGGCGATGCTGCTGTGGAAGTGTGAGAAGATGCTGATAAGAATGTTCAGCTAGAACCTGTTTACCCAACCTTGCAACAAAAATGATGTGTTAGTTTTTGCTCATATAAAATCTATATGTTTACAGAGAAAAATACATTTTCTTATATTTTCTTATATGTGAATAAAAATGAATAATAATTTTACATGTTGGCAGCATTTCTAGCCTAAAGGATCCCCTTGGTTGCACACAAAGAACACTTTGGACTATATACAAAGAACAAAGAACAGATGGACTATATACCAGGAACATATAAAGAGGATTTAGAACCATGACTATAGAACCTTTTCCCAGCAGAATATAGGAACCGTGCTGTACCTCAACCTTACTGTGATGGCACGGAAATTACAGCACGCTTTGATTTTCCACTGTATCTCGGCCTAGTAACAGTGTATGTGTCGTGCTAGCCGTGCAATTATCTCCCTGCACTTTATGCCCGGTAATCCCAAAATCACATCTATGGAGGCAAACCATGCGGAAAGGTTTCTCTGTCACAGATACTTTCGATATTGTAGTCTTTTAATTGTTTTTGAACTGATTCTCTGCATTCTTTAGCAACGAGTACCAAACCCAGTTAACTTGTAAGCGATCGTCATCATAGAAAACTCCCACTGAAATTTATCTTTAGCCCAAACAGATAGTGAGACTTGTACTTTGCCCGCTTCTCAGTTGTTAATTGGTTCCTCCATTGTTGTTTTTTTACACGAACTGTAAAAACAATCACCTCTTTTTATAAATCGACTCCCTGCTACAGCGCAGCACATATACGGCTTTTACCATTTTTGTAATGGTAAAAACCTTTGCGGCATGGCACGGTTCCTTTTGCCAGTGTAAAGGCCTCAATGACTCTACAAGAGAACATTACGAGTGAAAGCATTCAGGGAACATGTACAGTAATCAAGAGGGAAGACGTCAGATGTGCTTAATATGCATTACGACACAAATAGGGCAGAGCCACTTGACTGTGCTTTTGCGAAATGTGATAACTTAATGTATCTGCTGTGTAAATGTTCTACTATACAGTGCAATATTCAAGGCCTTTAAATGGCATTCACTGGGAGTTTGTTTTTATCTCTTATGTCAACATAAAAATGATTTATGAATATTCACAATAACTAACGCATAATGATGCGTATGCATTGGATTGATATTATAAAGATGATCTAAATGTTAAAATAGAATATATCACATTGTAAATAAAACTACAGCAAAGTTAGAGCAGAAATCCCGTCTACTGTATTCCTTAAATACAGTAATTTGGTCTAAAAATAGAGAATTCTGGAAGAAACAGATCATTTCTTCTCAAAAGGGTTAAATGTGGGATTGTACTGTAATTAGCTGTTATTTGTAAAGCATAATAGGAAAGTTGCTGTTAATTTGTGCAGCCATGAGCAGCCTGTGTCTGTGTTTTGGAGCTCGGTGCTTGGATTTGTTTGTTAGTAAGATTTTATCGCTATTCTTTTATTTATTTTTTTATTAACTGAAAAAGTAAAAGTATTGGGTTTTGAATATATATAAAACATAGCTTTGCATTGTTGCAACAATGCCGTATATGGACTTCTGTAAAAAAAAAACAAAAAAACCTTAAATAACCTGTGTTATGTGCTGTAATTGTGAGAATGTAGTTTCAGAACTGTAAATAAATTGCACTATGCTGGCAAAACCACTGCCCATTAATTACAGCTACGTTTTCTACAAAGTACATCAGCGCAAATATTGCCAAAAGAAAGTCAGATAAAATTCTTTGCATCACCTGTTTCTGTTACAATTGTTTGAAATGGGTGATAGAGCTCTATGTAAGGGGCTCTAATTGTTTTGGTTTGTTTTACAAACCACTACAATGGCCTCCGTCTCAAAAAATGGAGGCCTGAGCATATCCCGCTCCCTTCGATCACTAAACCATCTTGAAAATTGCTGGTTTCTTCACATGTACGATTTTCTGATTCAGACTTTATCCAAAGCCTGTCCAGTACTGGAGATAAATAATGGAGCGTATCTACGGCAAAGTTTTGGAGTCAAGCTAAAGTTTCTCTGTGGTTTTCACCTTTGCTCTCCATCGTGGGTTTGCTGGCACTACACAAACGGAACTCATTAAACCAGGAGCCAAAGGTCACCTCGCAGCAGGCTGACGGGCAGCGCTCATCTGTTGTGTACAGTAATGTAAATGCGTACAGTAATCCAGGGGAGCAAAGAAAAGGTCAGCTTGCAATCGGGAGCCACCGTCTCTCCTCTGTAAAGCCTGCATCTCCATACACATGGATTGTTCATCTCTTGGGCAGGTTATGTTTGTGTGCGTGTGTGAGAGAGAGAGAGAGAGAGAGAGAGAGAGAGAGAGAGAAAGGGCTCTAGGGGTGTAGGAGAGAGAAGAAGAGGAAGGAGGAGGAAAAAAATTGAGCCTCCGGCACAAAATTTGGATCTCACACACTTGACTGAGCATAGCCTGCTGCATTATGTGGCCCATTTGCTTTCACTGATTGGTGTGTTGACGGACAAAATACAGCAGGCAGTAAATATTCTACCCTAAAGCTTTAAACATGTGTAGTAACTTTGCTGCACCTGAAAGAATCTTGCTTTCAGCAGTGCTGATATCTAATGGATGGAGTTTAATGCATCCATGGTAAGAACAAAAGCTCATTTATATAGTCTTCTGTAAGCTGAATTAAGTAGCATCCACAGCATCATTCACAATATGTGCAATTTGCAATACATGATTAGAATGTAAGCACGTGTGTATGCTATAAATGTAAGGTAAAGATCCATCTGACTTGATAGCGAAGGGGCTGATATGTGTCATGTTGTGTAACAATCTCATTATAGACTAGTGTGTCATTGAAAAATGGGTTATCACCCATGTAAAAATAAGTTTAGTATTGTATACAATACATTAAAATGTTATATTATACTATATTAAATATATTATATTAATTATCTTAAATAAGCTTGTATGTATCACAAATGTGCATTATAAGCAATGCATTTTAAATGAAACTTAAAACTTTAAATGAAAATTAGTGTAGACTAATGTTAGAAATGCATGTTTTATTTTAAAGTTATGTTTGTTTGTACTGGAAATTTGCTAATGCACCTTGTTTGGATATCTAATGTATGAACTCTGTCTTATGGGGTGTGGGATGTAACAGCCACAGGTTTGGCCTTATAGTCTTATAGTCTTTTTTTAATTTTTCCTTTTTTCCAGAAATGATGGGTGGAACTATGATCAGCGAGAGAAACAATACACCTGAGCTATGCACGAGAGAAATTACACACCTGTAATTTCTCTTCCCCTGGTCTGCAACTGACAGTTTGTTTTTTGGTTTTGTTAGCATACACTCATTCATACACTAAGCACTTGCACTGTCACTGCATACATACTTACCTGCTGGCAGACATCTAATCAATTAACATAATTAAAACATTTGCCATTATTTAAAGACTAAGTGTGGCCGCCCTCCTTTGTCATATGCTTTTGATCCAGGTTGTCACACTAAAATATTCAAAAATAGTTTCATTGTGATTTAAGCTAACCATACAGTGGCAGATTTTGTTTCCTAGAAATTGCTCACGTTAAAAAACTGTACCTGAGTGATTGTTGCCTGAGCACTGGCTCTGTTAGCAAGCCTTACTTTATACATTACTTTAAACTTTATAGCATCATGTGACAGGATATGAACATAAAGCATTTTCTAGTGGTTAGGAAGTTGCCCTTGTGTTCAGAGGGTTGTGGGTTCAAATCCCAGGTCCCCACAGACTGCCCCCTGAGCTCCATTGTTGGTAGCCCACTGCTTCACTCAGGCGAATGTGTTAAATGCAGAGGACTTAATTAGTTTCCTTTAGAATCGGGATCAGTGTAGTATATTAAGAGAAAAAAAACCACTAAAGAATATGTTGAATAATCAGTATATGTTCCCAAGTTGTAATAAGTTGTTCCAAAATGTATATGTAAGCATTATAATTTGTATACATGTTGTGTGTGCATGTGTATGTACGTGTGCATGTATATGAGGGGCTGCTTAGAAAATATTTCAGACTTTTGTTACACAGACACATATGAAACACTCATACAGACACAGATGAAAAGGACTCACACACGAAAAGCTCATACAGATACATGTGAAATGTATTTTCTCACACTCACACACACACATTTGAAATGCTCATTTAGATACAGGTGAAATTGACTCACGCACACATGAAAAGCTTATGTGATGCATGTGAAATAGATTATTGTGTAACAAAAATAAATTCATATAGTATAGTGAAGCTTTTCACATGTTGATGTACGTGAAAAGATCCCCAGGGTTGTAGGAAGGAATTAGCGTGTAGAGGGCTGAAACTTTTCACCAAACCTTTCCTTTCACTTAAGGAAGCAAGTAAAGTTAAGCAGTGAACAGTTATGGACACTCATAGTATTGTTCTGTTGAACTGAGTACAAACGGCGCTACCAGAGAAATATTACTAAACAGGCTCTGGTTGCTACTCGCTAACAAGCAGCTACGTGTAGCTCCACCTGGGTCCTAATGCCCGCCTGCTACCTACAGCAGCTTCAACAGCCAGTACATCAGTTTAAATAAATAGTGATAGTCTGAAATCTGAAATATATTTCCAAAACAGCCCCTCATACATGACTATTTTTTTAAAGGTACACTGAAACATTTTAAGGGCTGGGGTAAATAAAATAAAACTCATGCAAGTACTGTACATTTAATCAAATTATGTTAAATCATTATGAAACTAATGTTAACATTATGGTAAATGGAAGAAACAGCATAGCAGGGACAAGTAGAAAAAACAATGTTTATTAATTATATTATTTAATAGTAAAAAAATACTACCTAACTATTTACCTGCCCTGTAAGGCATATAGTACAAACCAATGAACACTGCGCTGCTGTGACCTGAAGAGCTCTGTGCCACACAGCGGAACCCTGAGCTGCTGGCCCTCCACCTGTCATGGTTGCAAGGGAATACAATCTGTTTCATTTTGCCCCAGTTTTACCCTGAAGCAACCACTTTGATAAATTCATCTCACTCTGCTGCTAGATGTTCTACTGGCTAACGCAATACTAGGTTTATAGTTTGTGTTTGTAGCCTGTATATGTGTTAGCAGATATGGATTCTATGAAAGTATAACAGCACAGAGTTTAAGGTAAATGAAAAACACACAGGCCCCATAATGTTTAGTTGTGGGACAACTTGTATACATTTACGTCATTCCAACACTGGATCCATGGAAAGATTCAATCTCATTTTAGGGTCAATTTAGGAATCAACCCTTGTGAGATCACTCTTAAAAAATAAAGATTCCTAAATGGCCCTTGGCTTTAAAGCATGGTTCTAGTGAAAGAAATGTAAGGTAACCCTTAAATTATATGGTTCTTATCCAAGGTTCTACACTCAAATGAGCCATTCTTTAGTGAGCTAAAAGTAGTTTTTCTCTGACATCATTCCAAAGAGTGCACCTGTCTGAGGCAGTCATGGTTTTATTCCCAAAAGTAGTAGTTTTGTTCGATTGAGCGATGTGGAATGAGCCCATGGTTAAAATTTCAAAGGCATACACCTACAATTACAACATTTGACTATACCTGGGTAAATGTCTGCAGATGCGAATGTGGGCATAATTCATGTAACTGTATGGAGTCAGTGGGGATTTCCAGGTGGCAGTACTCCTCCAGTGCGTTCCAGCCTAAAGGTCAGTTTAATTCTCCTTGAGAAAACTCTGATTAATGTTTCCATCCCTGTATTAGTTTTCTCCTGACCTTTACATCATCCAGAACAGGAAACACACAAAATGAAACGATCCTGTGCTTGTGGTTTTATTAATATACAGCGATATCTCCTCCATGTGTCACTGGAGTTGCTTAGAAAATATATTTGTGTTCTCAGCATAGGTTTGTGCTGTGACAAATACATTTGCATTTGCAAAGGTGGAGCCTTGAGCTTATACAACATAAGCACAACAAAATATAAGACTGATCAACCTTTAACTGTGCTTCTCTTGGTATTGTGTTTAAATTATGTTATTAATGGTCTACAGGACAGTTTAGGGCTGCAACTGTTACTTTGAATTAATCATGGAAATGTATCAACATTGCTCTGCCATGTGGAATGTGCAATGGCCTGTGATAGCCTCCATTGCATTGTGATAGTCATGACCCTGGTAAGGATAAGTGGCTCAGATAATGTATGTATGGATGGATTAATCGACAAATAATCAATAAATGGGGCTAAATGTCATCTGTAAATGTAAAGATGATGCTTTTTTAGAATGGATTTTGGTAACTATCTAATGCACGTTGAGTTGTTTGATAAGCTTGTTAAAAATAAACTGTACTCATAGAGTTTACAGTATTTCAGGGACTATCATCAGTGATGTAACATGGTAAACCTTTCTGCTGTTTGCAGCGGTAAAGTTAGCAAATTCTGATGGATTACTGTTTTACTGTTTACTGACTATTCTGCTGCTTCAGACTCAACACAAGGAATTTATTTTCAGGTGGTTGAATGCACCATTGCCCTCTTGTATGTAACTATCCATTGTTTTAAAAATCCTCCCAGAGTTTACTTCTTTATGAGCCTTCAGTCTTTTTTCACTACCTACTCACATAGATATGACTCTGTTGAAGTACTGAACACTGAACTCATGTTAAATCACTAACTTGAAGATGTGAATGAAAAATTGACAATGGTAGTATAAACTGTAATTTGTTTAATTGTCAGCATTATTGATAATGTTGAATAATTGATTCAGCCCTAATCCTACTCAATATTCTTAAAATCGACTCAGGGTTCAGTGTAAGCCCTGTCCATTACTGCTGAAAAGCCTGATATCTAGATTTGAAATGATCATTTACTTATTCATTCACGTTGAGGTCTGGAGGTCTGTGTAGCTCGGAATGTAAATCATTGATACCTCAGGGAATGTGACCTAGAGAAGTATTCCTGACCTCATCCCTTTCTCAGCTAAAAACACATTTAACAGGAAAGCACATCACATGTAAAAGAGCTATTCAGTCTTCAAACACTTTTTGTCCATAAAAATGAAACTTCAATGATGCAAAAAAGAAAGCCTTTCATGTTTTCAATTCATGGCATCTCATGATGTCCTCCAAGCAATATTTTTCATCACTGAGCACCAGAATGAGACATTCATGCCTTCAATGAACCACCTCAAGAACAGTCATCTGAGAGAAAAAAAATCCTCGATGGTCATTACTTATTTCACATGTGAAGTTACGTCAAAACAAAAAGAAATGTTTTGACTTTTAATCTGTAGTGCAACACAGGAACTGAATGCTCTGAGCCAAGGGGTAATATGATCAAATGAGAAGAAATACTTTAGCATGATTACACTTCCAGGCTGTGCATTTGAGTTCTTTGATAGATTTGTGTCTCAGTTTATGCATTAATAAATGCAAATTTCCATTTGAATGTGTAATAAAGCTCTTTGAACATATGTGCTTTGAAAAAGCATTAATTATGCTTTCACTGATGTGTCATCAGCCAGCGCACCTCAAATAGGATTCAATTAGTGACCAATGAGCTGATCAGACACACTATAAAAACAAGACATTTATACAGTAATAATGTTTAAAATGTATCGCAAACTTAGCTTGACCAGGAGTGTGCTGGGTGATAATGTACTTGGAATGTAATTTATACTGAGCAACTTTGACACACACAGTGATGCTTAGAAGACTGGATTAGAAAATCTCCCATGGGTCAAGTCTTCTTAGTACCTATCAATAAATGTCCAGAAAGGGACAACCAGTGATTAGTATAGAGCAAAAAAGGTACAAGAAGGGACAAATAGTGATTAATCCCAACCAAAAGTGATCCAAGAAGGGACAAACTTTCTTGTCATTTGTGTCCATCAAGTACATCCTACAAGTGCATCGTCATCTGTGTCCAACCAGAGAACGTGACATACACATGTTGAAATGTATTGTAAGAAACAGAATACTGTCCTACACATGGACTTAAGGTCAAATTGTGTCCCTTGAATTTACACTCCAAATTTGAAAGGTACACTACATATATGGACAGGGGAAAGGGGTATGCAGAATTTTTTTTATAATTTTTTTTTTATAACCTTGTTTTAGAGCATATAGTCAGTTGACTGTACTCTAGTTATGTCTGCTATAATCATCTCTTCCATGATTAACCTGGTTTCTAACCAAAACAACAGAAGTTATATGAATATAATGTACATTATATATATTAATGTACATTATATATATATAATACTTTTGTCTGTATTATATTACATATAAGGAGTTGTTCCCCACTTGCAGCTGCTATGGATCCATCCCCCGTGTTCCAGAACTATTCATCAGTACCTACTATTGTGGCGGAAATCCTCACAGCAATGTTCTTTACATAGTTTAAAGTCTTCCCAGAAGAGTACAGCAGCAAAGAGAGGACAGATTCCTCAAGATATCCTAGATTTCAGAAGAAATGTATGTCTAAATTTTCATGATGGATGATAAAAAATTCCCACAAGTCAACATACACTATATGGACTAAAGTAATGGGACTCACCTGACCATTACACCAATAAGGACTTTAATGACACTGGATTCAGATGGGTGATTCTACAGAAATGGTGCCATTTGTGATTGAGAAGGATGGTGAAAAAGTACATTACAAATTTAGATCT
>JBBPDB010000108.1:19054810-19065000 GCA_037974465.1 Brachypetersius altus | reverse complement strand
TTTTTCTAACGCCGTTAATCTCATCAGAATCTTGGCGTTAACGGCGTTAAGTTAAATCCCCCCCCGAACAGAGAGACCGAGACAGGTTTAAAACGTGTGTGAACCGGACAAGTCACTGAAATATCATGGTGAAATTAATCATAGCTTGCGTAGTATAGACACAGCTCACTCTGTCCTGGGGGGCGGGGGGTGCAGTTAATGGCGATATTTTTTTTATCACGCAATGAGAATCTTGCGCCGTTAAACGGCCCAGCACTAATATATATATATATATATATGTGTATGTACACATATTCTGACTACAAAAATCAAGTCCTCATTACCAGAGTTGGATGCCTTAGAAAACAGTAAAGATAAAGGCATTGGCAGGACCTTAAGAAATTGGGGGCTTATCCTAGCTTAAAAATGTTTAGATCGTCTCTCAAGAAATGGCCCATTTTTGAGTAATATGAGTATAAGATGATACACTGAGCTGTACTGTGTTGGTAGTAGTAGCTCAGTGGGTGACAACACTGGTCTATGAACCTAATGACCACAAAGTAACTGGTTCAAACCCCTGCTTTCTAACATTCTGTCCCTGAGCAAGACATTTAACCCTCAGTTGCTCTAGAGGGGACTGTCCTTGTAACTAATGACTGTAAGTTGTTTACCATGAGGTTCCAAACAGAGATCAAAATAAGTGCAATCTTGAGTTGTGTTACGATTTTTATTTTCAGCAGTTGGAGTAAAACCCTAAACAGCTTTGACGTAGATAAGCAATTTATGATTATTTACATTAATATAAATTATGTAATATTGTCATGGTTCGGTCAGTGGCCACTGATTTTCTGTTCGGTTTTTGGGGCTTTTATTTTTATGTGTTTCTGGTTTTGTTCTTTTGTCACATGTTCTGTTCTCACCTGTTTTCTGTTTACGTGCTCCCCAGCTGCCTTGAGTTTCCCCTAGTTGTGTTGTGTATTTAAGCCTGTGTCTGTCAGTGTATCCTGATGTGTCCATCACCTCATTTTGCATCGCCTCGTTTTGATTTGATTCCTGTTTCTGGTTTTTCACGTGCCCTGTGCCTGGTTTTTGTTTTTGCCCTGTTTTTGTTTAATAAAAGTATCGCATGGATCCTGCGTCAGGTCTCGTGCTCCGAGTTAGCTCCGGGTTGGGGTTTAGGCACCCCACCCGTGACAGATGGACACATCCTCAAAACAAAAGAGATTCGGAGGACAACCGCAGGTGGAACGAGGCCCTCAATGAATGGGCGAAGGAGTGGCTGGGAGCAGCCCTGTTTGAGGAGGGTGACAGCCGGTTTGGGGTTGGTGGGACCGGGCTCACTGAGGGGCTGACAGGATGTCGGCGTCTGGGTAGCGAGTTGCGGTGCGGCGGAGAGTCGGGATGGAGGATGGAGGCAGGATGCCTCGTGGGCGCCTACGTCTCCGACTTGGCCACGGGTGAGCCCGTCGTCCGCTCGGTCCTGCACTGACCGAAGAGGCCGAGCTCCCCTCACGCTCCGTCCCCGGAGGTCCCTCCGTCGAAGGCCCTCCAAACCTCACTCTCTACCTCTGAAGGCAGGGCCTCCGCGCCCCACACCAAGCCAACTGAGGGCGCTCCTGTTAGCTTAGCTCCTGTTGGCTTAGCTCCTGTTAGCTTAGCTCCTGTTACCTTAGCTCCTGTAAGCTTAGCTCCTGTTAGCTTAGCTCCTGTTGGCCCTGTTCCTGTTTTCCCCGGTCCAGATAGCCTAGGAGCACCAGTCTGTCCCATGTCCCCTGAGATAGCCTGGTTTGTGGGGTTTCTAGGGGGGTTAGTGGTGTTGCTACAACAGGAAGAGCAGCCAGATAGGCCCCACAGGAGCAAAAAAATCCCATTGTATTTTTTGGGGGGGCGTACAGGCCTTGAGGTGGGTTGATGGAGGACTGAGGGGGTCATTGTAGCAGCTAGCGGGGCTAGGGAGGGGCCCGCTAGCAGCAGCGACCTGGGGCTGATGGACACAGCCGAGCCGGAGGAGAGCCTAGGGGAAGCCCAGGGAGGGACCATTAGCCCCGGGGATGATGCCGGGCACGAAGAGCGCCAGGATGAGGCCTGCACAGAGGGCCTCCAGCCTACTGGCGTGGAGAGGCCTGGCGGGAGCCAGGCAGACACCACGGGGAGTGGTGTGCGCCCAGTTGAGGCCCGTGGAGAGGGCCTCCAGCCAGACACCACGGGGCGCAGTGCGCGCCCAGTTGAGGCCCATGGAGGGGCCGTCATGGCGCGCAACAGCGGTGAGCCTGCTAGGAGGCTTCCGGCGGGGTGCTCAGTAGGGCTGGGTTTCCGAAGCCCGGACTGTGGGACAGAGAGCACCCTCCCGGGCGGAAGGCCTACCTGGTGGCGGGGCTACCGCCTTGGACCTTGTGCGGTCCCTCAGAGAGGGACAAGGACCGTGGGGCAAGGATAACGTCCTACGGTCCACACCCACATCGCCCAGGCTGAGGGGATTCCAGCCCGGACCGGGACAGTGGGGGTACGATGTGGGTGGGGGAATGGGGTGTTTGTCCTTGCCCCCTCCTTCCCCCACACCACCCCCCCTTTTGGGTTGATTGTTTTTGGGGGGTTTTTGGGTTTTGTTGGGTCGGTTTTGGGTGCCTTTCCACCCAGGTGTTGCAGCCGTTGAGCGGGGGTTACTGTCAGGGTTCGGACAGTGGCCATTATTTTCCTGGTTCTGTTCTTTTGTCATGTGTTCTGTTCTCACCTGTTTACTGTTTTCTGTTTACGTGCCCCCCGACTGCCTTGAGTTTCCCCTATTTGTGTTGTGTATTTAAGCCTGTGTCTGTCAGTGTATCCTGATGTGTCCATCACCTAATTTTGCATCGCCTCGTTTTGTCTTGTTTCCTGTTTCTGGTTTTTCACGTGCCTGTAGACTACGGCCCCCGTGCCTGGTTTTTGTTTTTGCCCTGTTTTTGTTTAATAAAAGTATCGCATGGATCCTGCGTCTGGTCTCGTGCTCCGAGGTAGCTCCGGGTTGGGGTTTAGGCACTCCACCCGTGACAAATATAGGTAAAGCGGGGTATTTTATAAGTGGGGCAGCTGGTGATCTAGTGGTTAGGGTGTTCCCCTGCAATCAGAAGGTTGTTGGTTTAAATTCCAACACTGCTAGCCTCATCAAAGACGTACAGTTGAGAAAGGAATCGTTCACACCCACTGCTATGTGTGACATAGATCTGCTGCTTAAATCACACAAAGAACAAAGAGAAAGAGACAAACATGGCTATTCATAAAACACCGTCATTCTAAGCAACCTTTCCCATGAATATAGCTTGGCATTATTAGACTAATTAATAGTCATTTGGCATTGATAATTATTTCTCTGATCTTCCTCAATCATCTTAGGTAAACAGCAATAGGATAAATATTTCAAATTTTGTAATGTTTCTGTTTCCACAGAGAGTGTTGCATTTTCACTTCGCACAGCCCTGTAAATATTCAGTAACTCCACGGGGGGCTTTTTGCGGGGGTTACATTCCAATAGCATCCCTGTATAGTGAAAAACCTTGTTGTTGTGTTGTGGTTAAATAAATGCCTAAAATGCATATTTTTTATAGTGTAAACGCTAAATATGCCCCCAGATATGCTCCCAAAACACTTTAATTTAATTTCATCTTAAACGAAAATGTAAAGGTAAACTAATATTCGTACTGTACAGTTTATACTGGACTATTGTTCTCTTATAAGCAGGGTAAATACAGTATTCATTTCATTTAATATTTTAGTAATAAAAATACAGTAAAATGTAGGGGTAATCACAAATATTTTTTTACAGTTCAATAATAATCTGCTTATCTGGCAGCATTAACCATACCAAGACACGCTTTCTTTGTGTTCTCCCGACAGTTATATTTTATATGGAAATGTGGCTGAATTTATGTTCAAATTTATGCTGCAAAATTACAATATTACAATAATATTACAATAAATGCAAACAAACAAACAAGCGAGCAAGCAGTAAAACGTATCAAGATTTTTTTTTTCTAAAAAAAAAAAACAGTTCCATAATCAACACACCTAATTTAATCTACTGAAGTAAAAAAGAGTCAAACTGGGTATTTGATAGAGCTGAAAGAAAAACTTGGCTGATGAAAGAGGTCTGGAAATGATTAAACGAACACTTTGCCACTCATAAAACCACCGTTTACTGTATTAATGCTGTTTGTATGTATTGTAACTTAACACTACTCCCCTGGTTTATGAATGTAAAATGATGTAAAATGTAACTTTAGATGACCTATTATGTGTGGGAAAATGGTCATCATGAAGTAATGCCTGTAATAAGCTCTGAAAGATTTCACAGAGAGTGTGGAGGCCATTCACACTTCTGTCAGGCTGGGAAATTATTAATTTCTCCAAGGGACTCGTTTCCCTTCTGGACCACTAGTCTATCTGTAAAAAAAGTCTGCTAGTTTGTCGGTGAATAATTTGCACTTTATTAGCAGTTGGTGCATATGCAACATGGTGCTGAGAAAAACAGCTTTCCTCAGTGTGGCATCACTGGGGAACAAACATGCTGGAATAATTTAGCAATTTCAACAGCATGCTTATTTACTATCACTTTCATTAAGCAGCCTGTATGTTCAATAACCTGTAAAAAAAAAGGTGTATGTTTCCTTATTACGAGGCCTCTGTAGCACTAATATAGCAATGCCACTATAGCACTGTTTCTACTGCAGCACTGGCACCTTTTACCAAACAGTGTTATTCCAGCATACACTCAGGTTAAGCATTCAATGCATGTATAATGATGAATGATTACGGGTTCCAGTGTACAGTAAACTGGAATAGAAACTCATCATAATTGGTTCAACAAAACTGTGCTATTAGTGAACCTATCTGAAATGAGTTAACTGGCTAACAAGACAATGATACACTCAATTCAAGTAACTGAGGACCAGAGTTATATTAGGTTCAGAAATAAATATTCTTATAATGTACAATGTAAATGAAAATAGTTTTTGCTATTGAATAATTGTGATAACACAGATAATTCACTGTTGAGCAGATTATACAGATTATAATATCAGCTGTTACTGATGTACACTCATAGCCCATAGAAAATGTTATTCACCATTTACTATTACTATTATCTTCTTTTTGAGTGTCTTGGTCCTCTAACAATGCACCAAATACAAAGTAGATAAAAACTGTAAATAAAAAACAGTTGAAGAGGTTGGATATATATATTTTCAAATTTATTATATGCCTATATACTCTCTGAGCCTATAATATGACACTATACGTCAATGAACAAGGAGGCTCAACTTGAATGGCTCCAAATCTGTAAATGCTAACCAAAATGAAGAATAAAATATGTGATTCAAAGAAGTAAATGTGAAAAATCAGCCTAATGCATTGGGGTCCACCACTATTATTGTAATTGGGTGAAATTCAAAGACTTTTTGAGGAAATGTGTTTATGTGTTTGGCTAATTGGAATGTTTTAATGACATGTCAGCTGCCTAACAAAGCAGATGTTAAAAGCCTGTCTTTCATCTTCGCCTTATGAAATCCCAGGGTGTAAAATGACACAGTTTTATTCACAGCCTTTGTTCTGTTGAAATGAATGGGTGCTAACACATCAAAGCAATAAAATCAACTTCTCTCAAACCAAGTGAACATTTTCCAACCTTTTTCAGTTAAGTAGTTTTATTAGTCGTTTGGATTTTTTTCTGAAACAAGGGCTATCACCCAGAACTTCTATTATGTCGGCTATTAAGTTCTATTAAGTTCTATTAGTTATTCTATTAAGTTTTGTTACATAGAAATGTTATATAGCAATTAGTCATAGCATAGGTTTGGACTGAATTGTCCAGAACATCTCATTGATGCTCAATCAGATTTAGATCTGGGGATTTTGGAAGCAAAGTCAACAACTGATATCGCTGTGTCAAATTCCTTAAACCATTCTTGGACAATTTTTGCAGTATAGCAGGATGCACTGTCCTGCTGAAAGAAGTCACTGCCATTACGGAATAGTTTTGCAATGATGCAAAGTTACGCAACAATGTTTAGGTAGGTGATATGTTTCGAAGTAACATCCACATGAATGACTTGACAAAAGGTCTCCCAGCAGATCAGTGTCCAGAGCAGTATATCCAGAGCATAGGTCTAAACCTAATGCCTACTACAATTTGACAATTGAAAACAAATGTTTCTGATATGAATAAATCCATTCTTACATTTTAACTTGGAAAATGGATTAACAATAGATGTAACGGTAACTGTCTTATTTTGCCCTTGCCTTGCCTTTTCCCTGTGCCATGTGGTTTTGCTATTGTGGTTTTGTTTACCAGCTCTGCCCTTGTAGTCTCCTGTGTGTGTTACTACTCCTAACGCCGGTGGTCTCTATTCCCATTCCTGTATAATTACTCCTGTGTCTTTGTACACTTTGTCAGTCCACTGTAACCCCCAACATAATCTGCCTAGTCTGATGTCTTGTGTTTCTCTCTTGGTTCTTTTGTTAATTTGTATACTCTTTCAGTGTTTATGTTCATAAATAAATCCTCTTCTGCATGTCTATCTCAATGTACACCTCGTTACACTAATAATAATAATGGAATATTAAATTACATTTTATGATGCACTTTGTCTTAATGAGAAACCTGGGGCTGCCTCCTTTAAATAAATCAAAATTTGGGGTAACTGAAGCATACCGGAGGTCATATTCAATATTCAGCTTGTTTCTGCTTTTGTTCTTTAGATGGGCAAGAGCAGAGAAGCCTGCCTCGCATAAATATGAGGAGCTGAAAGGCAAAGGCATTCTGATTGCATGGGTAGCCAGAGCAGGACACTAGTGTGCAATGCTGCATCAAAATTGAGGGAGACTCTACTCTAAGAACTTCTTTCGAAGACCACAATCACATGATAGTTCAACAAGCTGAGCTTCTTCCTCAGATGACAAAGTCACAGTTTCAGCATCAGCTCCAAAGGCATTCTGGTTCTCTTGGGCCAGCGAGTACTCTTCTTCTGTAAATTAAGTGCAAAACCATGCATGCAGTTTCTCCAGATGGTCAAGAACCAGTATTTTCAACACTGAACTGTCTGAATTGGTGAGTTTTTTTTTTATCTAATAAAAAATACATTTGCTAGCATGTCCAGCCTGCTGATGGTCAGCTATTTTTTGAAGGCACTGATTTTGTCATTTTGCTCAAATCGTTTACATCCCCTCCTTTGTAATGACACGTTCAGTGTATTCAAGTATTAAAAATGTCTGCAAGATAAGAAAGATGAGCAATCCACAGGACATCATTAAAATATTTTGGTAAATCTTACTTCCTATCTTCAAGAAAGGTTGCCAACTTGCTTCTGAGCTCATAAACTCAGGATAACCCTTTTCCCTTGGAGAGCCAGAAGACCTCAGTATTCTTGCCCACTCCCCATCTCTTAACAAAAAGCTTGGAAACACTATATTCTTCACACTCTGCTTAATTTCACAACCTCTTGCTTCATGTTTTATGAAGCTCATGTACCGTGTCTTTAATCACTAATGCTACTATGTGTAAAAACAATAGTTTATTGCTATGTCTGTTACAGCTACATCCAGAATGTTTTTTTCCATCCCCTGAATGTTTGTCATTGAAGCTGCTCCATCCACTGTAATGCCATCACACTTTGTCCAGCTCAGATCCACTGAATACAAATAATCACTCAATGCAGAAAATAACCCTCTGCTGCAGTTTTTGATAAAGCACTGAACAAAAACTGCTTTTCACAGTCACCATTCCACACATGTCACACATACACCAGCAAAACTGCATGATTAGCCATGTCAGTACACTCATCAAGCTGGGAAGGAAAACAGTCACTACCTGAGACATGCTTGGCTATCGGGTGCTTAACATCATGGGACATGTCACAGATCCTCGGACGAACTGTATTGTTTGAAAAGGGGACTGTCTTTCATTTCTTATGACTCACCCAATAGCTTGGTGCACATGTCGATCGCACAAAGAAGGATAAATTCTTCTGCAACTGTAGGGGCCTTTTCACACATTGCAATTTGTTTGGAAACGAGAGAAGCCTCTAGATTTTGGCTTGAATTAAAAAAAGGTTTATCATTTTTATCTGGCATTTTTTGTTTTGAATTACTTCGAAGGCTTCATGCTTCTGTAAGCAAGCAGTTCATTGCCAGAACACAGGTAGTTAAATAAATACCTGAGCAAATGTGGGTCATTTGTCCTTTTTATATTGTCTCTTAGGTTCAGAATAACATTCTCCTGCGCAGGCGCTGCTTGGTCTGGTACTTTCAGGACTTTGTCCATATTTGTGCTAATAATTATGTCAGTGGAGTGGAGGTTTAGTGCTATTATCAAGTGAACAGTGTACTCTGATATTTACGCCAAGCAATCTGTGGTTTGGCCTCTTGAATTGGCTGAGTGTTCACTAGTTTTAATCTAACCAAGACTTGTTTGGATCTGCGAAATCTGAAGGTGGATCAGCAATCTTACTGGTTTTAAAATGCTTACATTTCCAGTTTCTCCTCGCAGGCCCTTCAGAACCCATGGGTTGACAATCGCTGGTTCAGTGCATTGAACTGCCTCTGCCATCTTGGATTCTTCCCATAGTGCGTCCTTGTACCACTGCTTCCCCAGCTATAAGCCACACACACACACACACACACACACACACACACGCACACACGCACACACGCACACACACACGCACACACACGCACACACACACGCACACATACATACACACACACACACACACACGCACACACACACACACACACGCACACGCACACGCACACACAAACACACACACACGCACACACACATTCACATTAAGTAAAAGAAAATGTGAATCATTAGTCCAAGCCTTCATTGTAATTCCCACATTACATGGTCACTCTGACTAGTCTATAACTACACAGCCTCATGTGCAAAAAAGCTGCAATGTACTGTGTGTTGACACCTTTCTATTACAGGTAAAAGTAACTTAATATATATAACATCTATATATCGACTGCTCAATATATCCAATACCTTTGACAAGTGCCACATAACTAAACAATAACTTCACCTGTTAGTGATTTTAATGTGGCTGATCAGTGCAGCATGTTAGCTAATTTAGTCATTCATTGGTTTATCAGGTAGCTAGTTCTTCAGGCAGTTTCTTCGTTCATAAGCTCACTGTATCTGAATACAATCTAATGCAACACATTTTGCAAGTGGTTAATGTAACCCTATAGTACACATGCAAAGGTAGATAATACATTGCATGCAGGCAATAATGAAATGCAACCCTATCACTTAATAACACATATGCAAGTAAAATGCACATATGCAAATAAAATCATGCATGCGCAATGCAATTTTCTACTGAGAAAATAAAAAGGAAAAGTGCATGTCAGTTTTAAACTACGACTCCATCAGATTACATTTTTGACCTTCAGTGGCAGCAAACTTAATTTACATTGCTTAGTAATAGACTTATTAGGAAGCTTCCAAAATCCAATTTGGAAAATAGTTTGCAGCATCATTAGTATTGAGATGCATAAAAAGACCCACCATCTGCTCAAAGTACCTACTAAACCTTTGTCTCATGCAAATGCAGGACACGCTCTGCTCTTCAGATGATCACAGATACAAACTGATAATATTTCATTTTTGCACACTGTTCTCCGAATGCTAATTGGCACAGACCATCTAAATGAGTGTAGAGCTTCAAACAAGAGGTAGTGTAATTTCTACATTATTTAGACCAAAAATAATGAAAACTGCTTTAAACAAGAAATTGTATTAACTTCTACGAGTACCCTCTAATAATGGACATGGTAGGTTGAAGATATAAAAACAGCCTTTAATAGGGAGATGCATTACAAGTTTTATTAATGATTAAAGATAACAGAACAGCTCAAGGAAAAGTACTAAGTGAGAGAAATCTGATTTCTTTGGCGTTGCAACCGGAACAGGTTCGACGAGCGATGATGAGGCACACACTGTCTGCACCATGAGTATAGGTCCTTCTAGACTAAAAGTTTCTATATTTGAATAAAAATTATATGCATATAATACGGCTGTAACTGTACATGTATTCGTACCGAACCGTCACGGTACACGGTTCGGTACATGATGTCGTACGGAAAATATACTGTACGATTGAGAAGACGTGATTGAAGTAATACGGAATCACAGAGGGACCAAAAAGCGCAAGTAAATCATAAACCTGGGTCGTAGT
>JBBPDB010000108.1:19038710-19053840 GCA_037974465.1 Brachypetersius altus | reverse complement strand
GTGAACCGTACCGAACCGTGACCCCAAAACCGAGGTACGTACCGAACCGTGACATCTGTGTACTGTTACACCCCTAGCATACAACCTTATTGTTTTGCTGAACATTACATTTACAAAATTTATTTACCAAGAATGTTTAATCACAAGGTTCCTTGGGGACTTAATGATGTTCTTCTATGGTATCTCCATTTTGGGGTTTTTTACACATTAGCTGTCTTTTAATATTTCTCAAACGACAGACCAACAGAAACAGTGCAGATAAAATGAAATAAAATCTCTTCAGAAGGAACTTACATAGAAAGCTACACAACATTTTTAGAAATAAAGTTTCTGACAGCAACAGTATTCTGGAGTGCTTCAAATTTGTGGGACCAGAACTTAAATGTCTCTCCTGTGGATGAGGAGATATGGGCTGCGACAGAGCTGGTATAGCAGGAATGTTATTTATTTATAAGAAGGAACACTTGAGTAGTCATTTTGAATAGGCCAGTGATAAAGTGGGCCCAATCATACGACTGTCACTGTCCTTGCAAGTTCAGATATTAGATTCTGTGAAAAATTAACAGTACTTTAGCAGACACCTAAAGCTGATAAAGCAGTCAAGATAACAGTTGATGCACTTCTGCATGACACAACATCAACATTCTTTCATCATCCTTTCACACTGAGCAAGACATTCCGAACGACTGTTGGCCAAATATGTCAAGGTGACTCTTCTTGTTGAAAGGTTTAAAAGAAGAGTTTTATTAAATGAAGTCAGCAGCGCACACTTAGAGATAGAATGCTGGCCGAGCTGACAAAACATATCAGAACTACATACAAATAAAACTTGTTTGCAAGTGCCCTGAAATGAATAGTTCTCAGAGCTCTACCTGGATGCTGGACTTAGTCCTCTTTCATTGAAAATAAAAGACTGTTGTATTGGTGCTGCAACATCTCTTTTCTTTTGTCTCCAGTATTACTTGTGGAATTTCACTATTGAGATAGTAGAGCTTTACCAATCTGGACAATCTGTAATAACATCACTTCAGAATGGATGAAATATAGCAGTGATATGCCTGTAATACCTGCCAAATAAGCATCCCGGTACAATACAAATGCCAACAATGTACATAATTACATTTTCTGAAAATCTGATTGATTTGGAGTAGTTAACATTTATTAATAATAATTCACAAGAGTTTTAGTAAATATGTCAAGACACTCATTTGTTTTATTGTCTGATTTATCCTTATATTTTGCCTTAGGAAACAGGAGAAAACAGGCTCTTTGCTGAATCAATATTTTTTCCAGTGAGACTGGAATGATTTCATAATGCTATCATGAAATCTATTATTATTACCACCAATTTGGGAAACCACATAAAAAAGTGTCTAATTCAAAACATCAGGCAAGTATGAAGATCTTTGTGAACAGGCTCAAGTGTGCTGCTGAGATGTTTCCCTAAAGATAGCAATAATACAATACATTAAAAGAAATTGTAAAATGTATGACGGAGCCTGGAAAAACCTGAGGAATGCTGAAAAGTTTAAGATGAACATTCATAACCAAAGTAATTATCTGGACATTGCAGTAATCACCATTTGCTCAGCCATGGCATTTTAGGTAGCGCCAACACATATGATGCAGTGGCAGTCACTATACACAACAGGCCCACAGTAGAATTTAAAGATAACAGGCCAACTTGCCCAGCAAAGAGACAGAGGTACCTCATGGCACTGTCTGCTGTAAGAATGGATTTACTTTACAATGTTGCATTTCAGCAATTTAAGAGATTATCCAGATTTATTTATAGATAGTCTAGCCTAAAATCACAATGGAATAAAGTGCTTTTACTTCAGTGAAATGCTGATGCAAGTGGAAGTAAAGTAGCTGCCAAAGGAAAAAAAAATCAGTCCAGAAAACTCCAGCAACAGAACACAACTGCAACTTCTTAGCACATCCTGGATCTATCAACACAGGAAATGAAGTTTGTTATGATTCATCCCTTTTTGGAAAGCTTTTGATCTAAAATAAAGGTGCAGGTGCTATCACCAGCAAAATAAATTTAGTCTAAAGGTCTTAGTTAATTAATGGCTAAAATAGAACTGAGTAAGAGATGACAACTTTGTCCACAGTGGGACATTTTTGGTTACTTGTAATGTCATTTTGTTTTGTTACTTGTCATAACCTCACATAACCTTTAGGAACCCCCCAACACTAATATAGACATTTTCTATTGAACCACTGATAAATAATACATACATACAATAATGGATGTTACCTAGCTTTATTCTTCATTAGCCAGCCAGAGAAAAAAAACAGCAAATCAAAGTGAACTGAGTACATAAACCAGCTTGTAGTTATAAATAACTATCCCACATTCAAGATACATCATCCCAAGATGATGCAGCCAGAAAATATTGCACTACTGTATGATGCAACTTGTCACGTTTATACACTTAAAGGACAAAAGTATTGGGATGTCTGACCATTCTGTCAACAAGGACTGTGGTGAAACTGGATTCAAATGCATAGACTGTAATACAGTTGGTCCCCCCTTTGCAGCTATAACAGCTTTCACTCTTCTTGAAAGGTTTTCCACAAGATTTTAGGATTTTAGGATTGTAGGGTTTTTGTGGGCATTAATTCCACAGATCCTTCATGAGATCAGGCACTGATGTTGGACGAGAAGGCCTGGCTCACAATCCCTGTTCCAAATCATCCCAAAGGTGTTGGATGGGGTTGAGGTCAGGGCTCTCAGTGGGCCAGTCAAGTTCATTTACAACAAAGTCATCAAACTATGTTTTTATGGACCTTCTCCAAACTGTGTCCCACAAACACAGGGTTGTCCAAAGTGTCTTGGTATGCTAAAACATTAAGATTAATTCCTTCACTGGAAGCAAGGGGCCTAGCCCAGGCTGGAATATCCCAATAGTTTTGTTCATATAGCATATGACGCCAAATATTCTGTTGTGCAGCAGTGCATCATATAACCTCACAGGTTTGGCAGATTTTCTGTCCGTTTTGTATTTTGTCCTACAAGCCTTCATGCATCACAAATGTGATATTTGGCCTCTTAGCAGTAACATTAATGCACCCTTCTATATTCAATATACATCATCCCAAGATGACTTCTAGAAAATATTACTCAAGAGACGTAGTACTACTGTAAAATGTATGTTTATATCAGATGTAGTAATGGCTATCATTTCCATTTTAGCCTAATGCCCCTTAAAGTAGACAAAACTTTCTGGGGAAATGTTTAACACTTATCACCCACCTGTGGATTTGCCAGCTTGTGAAAATGAAAACTTTAAACTGATTTAAACGGTTTATCTCCAGGCTCCCCTGCCTGACAAGCCTCTACCTCATGTTGTCCCGTTGCTATGTAGGGGGCGTGTTGCTAGGGACGCGCTAGTAGCTTTTAGCTCCAATGGCTCTTTTTGCTGGCATACCTTTAAGCTAGTGTCGATATTTTAATAATATTCTTTTGCTGCAAGTAACCACAGTGTTGCATGATCTTAATAGGATTCTGCTTGCAGCATTCAAGCACTTGCTTTTTGTGGTGCGTGTCTTTTTTGCCCATATATCATCTCGGCAAGCTAAGTAATGTTAGCAACCTCTATTTGTCTGTAGTAAAGTTAGCTACATAGTTAAGTAACTAGCTATCATGCGCGCGAAGAATTAACAGTTATATTAATCAAATAGTGTTTTAATGTTTAACTAAAACGACGATGATGAGTAATACACCTTACCTGTCAACTAATCGTGTTTGACAAACCTTATTTTAGTTGACTGAAAAAAGGTGACAAACCTCATTTTAGTTGACTGAAAAAAGGTGACAACCCTCATTTTAGTTGACTCTCCTCATTTTAGCTGACTGGATTTAGGAATCAACCTTTGGAATCATGTTCAGGAACGATTATCAGGTAGGAGAGCATACATGTGGAGATTTAAACACATGTGATTCAGATGAGGTGTTGTGGACTGGTAGCATGTATGTCTTGTTTTGGTGTGTTCAAGGGAGGTGCCATCGTTGAGATTTTCAGTGCACAAGGAAAAGATCCTGTGGCAAAATGGAAACTTAGTGGAGGCCAACCATCCATCAGTAAAGTGAGGATTAACTTTATTGGGTTTATTGATTGTGATGCGGCTCTTCTGAGCCTGTTTCTACTAAAATGTTGTTTTTCCTCATTGTAAAATTTCAGACAGCTGTCAAACTGCCATGAAATGAAAAAGAAAATGTAGAATGTATAGTGTCTTTGCATAATTCTTGCTGCTGTTTGTTTTTCTATTTCCAAACCAGATATTTGATAAAGAAGTGAAAGGTTTCGTGTACAGCCTCGAAGGTAGCAGTCAAACACATAGGATGCAGTTGCCTAAGGATGGCAAGACAGCTCGTGAGTGTTGTCTGAAGGGTATAATTAGAATCACATAACTTTCTTTAAGGTCCTTGCGTTGATCTTGGGCTTTTAGACGCAACATAAAGCAGCCCTGTGCTAATAAAAACTTTTAATGAGCAGTCTCATGTACAGCCTGGTTTTATGTGTTGAAGGAGGTAGTGCTTAATGTTACAAAGGGAAGGAGTAAACTACATTTGTAATTATCGTTATTATCATCGTATATCTTATTGTTGAGAACCTTTTTGCTCACAGTAATGTATCTGTTTCCTCTGCCTGGCCTAGTTTGAAATTGTGTATCTCATTTCTCTAGTTGTCCTGATTCAGAGATTCCTGGTTCTACAGGTGAATGTTCCTCTTGGTAAAGACTTCTCCACTGAACTTGTGTACGTGTGATCATAAAAGCATGGTACAGTGCATAAATGTACACCCATTTCTGTTGAGAAAAGACATTCATGATATAACAACATAGAAATTGACATGGATGTAATTTCATTTAAGCCTTTTTAACCCACCCTATTACCCATCTGTAAATTTAACCCATTTAACGTCTCTAAAGAAAATAAAATGGACTTGATTTTTTGCTTTATATTAAATGACTTTTCCTAATTTAACAGGGACAGCTGGGTATATACAAAATTAACATGAGGATACGTTTTCAACATTTTGTACCTATCACTGTTCTTTGGGGTCAGTCTGACCCCAGGCTGTTTTGGCTGTAAAAAAAAATATCATCATACCTGTGCAAGAACCACTTGACATGACATGTGGGTGAGGAAAACTTTGATATGGCAGGCACTGTGGGGTGCATTACATTTATTTTATTTAAAGCATTATTTAGGTAGTCAACGTAGAAACATACCTGTCACATAATTATGGGTGGCAGTTTTAATTACATCCATTTTCTGGAGGCTTACTTTGCTGGGGTCAACTTGATGTCAAGCATAAAGGATGTTAGTAAATTTGAAGATAATATTAGGGTTAACATTGTTAAAAACAGTTTTCTACAGCAGAAATGTGTTCTTGGGTTGTTGAGCTGGTTTTAGTGTCTTTCCCTGAAGCATATCTCAAGGGTTATAAGATAAATGAGATTCACTGAAGGTGGGGAAGGTGAATTAGCATGTAGACTAAATCTTTTCACACACGCAGCTGTGCCCTCACACTCACAAGCACACACCAAGAGAGGAAATGGATGTAACTTGCTTCCCATTTGCTTCCCAAATCAGCTGCTGTGGTTAACATTCCTGTGCTTCTGTTAGTGTTACAGATCAAGGGCACCTGAAGCGGAGGCTCTACTTATCAACTGTACATAAGGAATTCTCAGCTACCCCCCTGCATGCCCGAATACCTCTCACAGGCCTCAGACGCAGCATTGTAAGTGCTCAGAACCCCATATATTGTAGGGCACATTTTAAATAACATTTCCTAACTGATACTAATTTTAAGAAGCTGACATACTAATAACCAATAATTAGCTTAAAAAATTAACTGTGGTTCAAAATTACACTCCAGTACTTTTAGGTACTGTTTATGGTCTATTTTAAAGAATATATTGTTATTATCTTTTATTCTTCTGTTGCACTGAGCATGTGAATGGCAAAAGAATTTCCCTCAGGATGAATAAAGTTCTTTCTTATCTTATCCTAAACCGTGCTTTACTGACTAATATGAATTAGTCTTCTGAACATGCTTAAATCATGCCCAGCTCTTCATTAAGGTGACACCGACATGGTGATGTGGTGTAGGACAGAGAATGACTTGCTGTGGATTATAAAAAAAGACAAGACTTCAGGATAGCCAAACACAACAGGCAGCCATTTTATACAAGAAGGTTTTTACAATTCATCTCTGTAGAAGTGTCACGGGAAGGGTGGCTAAACCCAAACCCGGAGCTACCTCGGAGCATAGACCAGAGATCAGACGAGGGATCCATGCTACTTACTTTTATTAACACAAAACAAAACAGAATAACAAAAACCAGGCTCGGGGGCCGTCAGAATAACCAGAACTCGAATAACCAGGATCAGAACACAAGGAAAGTGATGCGGGAATGAGGCGATGGACACATGGGGACTAACTAACAGAAACAGGCTTAAATGACAGCTGTGAACAAAGGAGCAAGTAAACAGAAAACAGCTGATAACAGAAGACATGTGACAAAATGAACAGAAACAGACCAGACACGTCAAAATAAGAGACCCAAGAACAAAAGCAAACAGAACAGAGAAAACACAAAAGCAATGGCCCTAACCGGCCACTGACCCGACCGTGACAAGAAGGAATGCTTGCCTAGAATCACACTGTGTGAAAATGAATGTCATACAGTTCTTTTATTGGTCACAGGAAATCTTATTTTGCCTTAAATTATATCAGCAAGTCTGTGCAGTTAT
The DNA here is from genome assembly GCA_037974465.1 of Brachypetersius altus. Taxonomy (NCBI): domain Eukaryota; kingdom Metazoa; phylum Chordata; class Actinopteri; order Characiformes; family Alestidae; genus Brachypetersius; species Brachypetersius altus. The sequence goes on along the minus strand of JBBPDB010000108.1, from coordinate 19,047,068 downwards.
AATGAGTTTTGAGGATGTACTGAAATAATTTGGGTGACTAGTGACTTAAATTACACTGAAGAAGCGAAATTAAGACTCTAAACATATAATAGCTGACCAGCTGCATCTGTGGCATAAATTAGAGTATTTGCTAAACCGTTTATTTGTTGCATCAGTCTACGGGTATCCAGACTCTTTTTAATGAGTGAATTCAGCTACATTAAAGTCCAGTTACTGGCAAAGGTTTTTCACTAGACACATGCATCTTGTATAATCTCCTTAGAAAAGCATTTCCGGTTGAACGGGACACTCGGAAACAGATGAACATGAGTCTAAGGTCACCATGCTCAATGCTGTACATTGGCTAGAGGGGTATAAAGCTCCCTGGCATTAGGCTGTGGGGCACTGGAATTGTGGAATGGCGTTTAAGACTCAGAACTAATCATCCAACATCACTGCCTTACCTCAGTAATACGCCTGTGGCTAAATGCTCTACAACATCTAGTGTAGAGCCTTTCTACGAGACCAGAGGCTACAGCAAATTTCCTATGAGAAACCTTGGTTTAGGAAGAAACCGTGGTTATCTATAGTCTTTGGACATATTGTGTTTATTTAACAAAACCTTAGGCAGCAGATTTTTAAAAAGTCCTGTAAGTTATGAGGCAGGGCCACCATGGACTGGAATAATTTGTCCAGCACATTCCACAGATATTCAATCAAACTGAGTTCTTAGGAATTTGAAGGGCAAGTCAACATCTTGAACTCCTTGTCATGTTCCATAAACAATTCCAGAATCATTTTTGCAGTGAGGGTTACTGCTGTCAGGGCATTGCCATAATGGAATGTACCTAGTATGCAGCAATGTTTAGGTAGGTGGTATGTGTCAAAGTAACATCCACATGAATGCCAGCACCTAGCACGACCTTGACCAGAACATTACACTGCCTCTTTCTTACATTCCATTGTGCATCCAGTGCATCCAGCTACCCACATGACTCAAAGGACACACAATCAGATTAAACAACGTTTTTCATTGCTTTGCACTTCAGTTCTGATGCTAACTATTCCCATTATAGGTGCTTTTGGTGGTGGACAGGAGTCAGCAGTCTGGCTGATCTCTGACTGGCATGCTCTCCATAGACAGCAAGTTATGATGCACTGTGTGTTCTTACACTTTTCTGTCATAACCAGCTTAGAATTTTCAGCAGTTTGAGCTATAGTAGCTCTTTTGTGAAATCGACCATACAGGATAGTCTTTCCTCAGTGAGACTTGGATGCCCTTTGTCCTTTTTTTGACCTCTTTTGGTTGGTATTAACCCATGCACACAAAAGACACTCCACCAGTCATTTTGGAGATGCTTTTTCACTGAGATGCTTGGAGATTTTGGAGATGCTTTGACGCTCACATCACTGTCTGGTCCTTGTCAAAGTAGCTTACATCCCTATGCTTACCTATTTTTCTTGCTTCCAACACGCCAACTCTGGGAACTTACTGTTCACCTGCTGTCAAACATCTCCTACCTCTTGACAGGTGCCAATGTAACAAGAAAATCAATGTTATTTTCCCAGCCAATGATTGTGGTTGATGGGTGTATTGGTCTGACCCAAAGAGCTAATGCATTTGCTTAAATGTGCCACATTATAGTCAAACTGTATTACTAGTGAAAAGAAGCTGGAGCCTAGAGGTTTAGTAAAAAAAATATTTTTTGACTGTGACTGTACGCAGTGGTGTAACCTGTGTATTGACCTGGGTTCTTTTACTGCTGAGCTGTTCCGAGGGGCCACATTCTTGTCTTTGGATGGCATTGTAATTTCAGCCTGCTGTAAGGTTAAGCGCATCTTCACCATGAGAGCTGAACCTGCTGACCATGTGGACAGAGGCAAGTAAAACTAACCCAGATTCAGGCATAGCTGCATGCGGCAGCCCTGGTTAACAGCTATTCCTTGTGTGCATATTTAAAAAATCAGAGGAACTGTTTTACATTTCTGAATTTTTATCTGTTCTTTAAGAAATGTTCCACTGAGTATGTCTAAATTTGTTCTGCAGTTATCACCATCTTTTTGCAGCTGTTGTGACACCTCAGTCAAGATAGCTGTCAAATCTGTATGTTAATGAATAACTAAAAAATCCTTTGCATGTGATTTTCCTTCTAGATCTTTTCAGCATAAGTAACGGGCCGAAGGAAGAGATTCCTAAGAGCTGCCAGTTCTTCCCTGATGTTCAGTATGTTACACAGCTTGTGAATATGGAAAGACTGGGTCAGGTTGAAGTGAGGACTGTGCCTGTCAGCTCGGAATCTGGTTAGTGCCAGCTTATTAAAGTAAATGCATTTGCTTATTTATTAAACAATATTATATTATATATTATTCATTTACAAAAAGCAATATTTCTAATAAACAAGTTGCCTGTTAAAAGTAAGCTGCTACTCCTGGGACCGTAACAGCCCTGTCACCACATTAATAAGGTTCCATAGTTGTTTACCCTTAAACAGTCTAGTGAAAGGTTTGATCCTCTCAGCGAACTGTCCTGCTGTTTTCAGTCTGTCGACTTGTTGATGACACGCCTCTTCTTGCTAGGGGTGCTCTAATCCTGTCTCTTTAGTCATGTACCTGTCCTCACTATTGGCCCAGAGAGAGTCTTTGCTTTACATGTCACTTTACACAGACATCTGTTACCCTCATACTAGTAGCACTTTCATCTTCCCTTCATGAAATGATGGGCTTTAGAAAATTGTTCTCACAGTGGCTCACTACATATTGCTTTAAGGGGCTGCATTTTGCTTTAAGCCATGCCATTACAGTACTGTAGATAACGACTAGATGTACTTCAGTTGTTCTTTTTATTCTCAGTCATGCAGAGTGCATTTGGACGACTGAAGTTTGGAAAGGGGATAGTAGTTTCTTAGCAACTGTGTATCACAACATTTTGGGCCATATTCATGTGATTCTCACAGCTTGTAGCCTTGGAAAGTGGTCTGGCTGCTAAATTGCAGTGACACATGGCAGTATTTTGTATTCAGCTGCCAGGTTGCCTTGACCTTATTGCTGTGCCTTATTTAGGAAGTATTGCTGTCAGACAAAAATGACAATATTGTGCTGCTTCAAATCCAACAAATGGTCAAGATCACCATAACAGTGAATGCTGTACTGTCAAGTTCCAAAGACACGTTTGTCATTTCATTTTGACCTTTTATAAACTATTTGCCAGTTTTAGGTTGTAGTAGATTGTCAAATTGTCATCTGTGTTATATGTGGACTGTTTACAAATCATTGTTTTAACAAAGCTTTGTATCTCTTGTATCTTTTCTTTTTTACATAAATAAAAAAAACACAAGCTGCCTTTTACACTGTCTCAAGATTTTATGACAAATAGATCAATAGATGATCTTACAAAATTATTGTTACTTTTTTTTTACATTAGTTTGCATTCTCCTGTAAATTAGATACAGTGATTTATTTTGGCAACAGCAATAGTCTGATTTAAAACAAGGCTATGTCAAGACAATAGATTGGGCCAGTCAATCGGACACTGATTAGGGCTACTCTTTAATACTCTTTAATAGCTGGATTTTGTGTGTTTCTGTGTGTGTGTGTGTGTGTGTGTGTCATTGTCCTTGAATACATTCCAGCTTGCCTGCAAACAATATAATCACATTTTGCAATAAAACCTGTGAATACATATTTGAAGGTGGCTTAAATCTACAATCATCTTGTTTGTTGTGAACTTTTCTGACCGTATTGGGATTTTATTTGATGCACTGCCTTCCATACTAAGTTATTTGGCATTTATGATACATGCATAAGAATTGTTTTGTGTCTGTGTCTGTCTGTCTGCTAGAGCAGGCAAGCACTGGTAGAGCAGCAACCGCTCAGGGTACTAAAGCCCAGGACAGCCCCCATATCGCTTTTGGGTCAAAAGTCACAGGTCGCCCTCCACTCACAGCAAGGAAGAGCAGTTCGTCAGGAGCTGGAGCCGAACCCAGAGCCAAGGCTGACCGCAGCATCAGTATATTGTCAAGTAAGTTCACACATTTGCACATACCAAACAAACATATCAGATTTAACATTTTTAAATATTAACATTAATTAAAATGAATTTGTCTGGTAGACATTCCAAAACTGTTCAAGCCTCACCTGGGAATGAAGATCATGAGCATATATTTTTCAATGCATATTTTACTCTTTTTCCAACTCATTGCAAATAATCAGCTCAGCAGTGGACCACAAGGACAAGGGTCGAGAAACACTGCCTTAAAGATTCAAGATGTTTATGGTCAAATGTACAGGAGCGCATTTCTCTATCCAATAAAATCTTTCTCTGCTGTCCACACAAATGCCAAGATTAGGTTTTTATATAAAAAAATAAGTTAGTAAAGACTTAATTGTAAAATACAATATGAGGTAGATGAAGGGCGTGTGCAAAAGGTACAATATGAGGTAGTTCAGCTGTTTAGGAGTCTGATGGCAGTGAGGGAGACAGTTGTTGCATTGCGAAATTCTAGATTTCACACGCAGAAGTGTGAACAGTCCGTGTTGGGGGTGTGTGGGAACTTTGAGGATCTCCTCTGGACTCTGCAAGGAGGGCAGCAGAGTCTCTGCAGTTGTTATCACTCTCTGCAGGCGTTTGTGGTCCATAGCAGTAGTGCTACGCTGTGATGCAGCTGTTCAGTGTGCACTTCACAATGCAGCTGTAGAAGTTGCTAAGGATCTTGGCTGACATACCATCTTCCTCAGCCTCCTCAGGAAGTACAGCCATTGCAGCCAGGTACCTAAAGCTGCTCTCCCTCTCCACTTCAAGCTCCCAGATAAACAGTGGCTGAGGCCTCCTCTTAGTTTCTCACGTCCACTATCATCTCCTTTTTCTTATCAGTGTTTAGGTTGAGGTTGTTGTCCTCACACCATGACATCAGGCAGGCTTAGGGAACTAAAAATGAATGTACTGTACTCCTGGGGTCTAATATACTGTATCTAGCCTTTTTAACTATAGTTTTATTCCAATAATCCCAATAATTTATTCAATTAATAAATCTTAATAGATTTTTTAAAAATTGTATATATCAAAGACACAAGGAGACCGTTGAGAACACCCTAGATACTTTTGGCTTGTTCATGATAACTTCTTTTTAATTTTACTACAAATTCAGAAATAGAAAATAAATCTAATCTAAAGAACACAGTCTCTATTTACATGTATTCATGATCACAGGCAGAAGTGAACATATACAACCACGACCACCAACTGAGAGGGCATCCTCCGCAAGGACCAGGTCTAGGAGACCTCAGCAGAATCATAGTGCTGGAAGAGAGAGTTCAATGACACGTAATGATCTAATTTTTTAATTTGTATTAATAAAAGATAATACTGATACTTTTATTCTACTGTAAAATCACATCTGCTGAATATCTTACAGTACGCTTTTCTTTATTATAGCTTTAAATGTTAAATGTAAATATAAAATAGAGGTTACGTATAAAAAAGGTTGTGTCTCTTCTTGTGTTTTTAGGGAATAATAGAGACATGCCTTATCTGAGTCAAGAGGGAGAAGAGCTGCCTCACAGGGCTTCACAGTGCCTAATTCAACCTGGCTGCCCAAACATGATAGAACAAGATCCATCAGGAGATCACTATGTGGCAGGTAAGTGAACCTAGTGTATTTATTTGGCTTAACATCAGTCCTACATAGGCAGTGCTTCCATGCATGTGCTCCTCTGCCTCATTGATGCAGACTGAAAATACATGCAGTCAAATGCAAAGGTTTACCCAGATCTGAAGTTTGGTTGATTTTTAAGTGAAAATAAGAGTGCCCATTTCTTTCCAATTAAATGCATAATTACTGCTTATTTGTTGGGGGGAAAAGCATATAATGTTGTCTTTTCAAATGTTATTTTTTTAAAATTGCATGATTAATTTGTTCATGTGTTATGTTTATCAAATAAATAGAAATTTTACAGTAAACTGAATGTCATATAGACAAGTTTGGTCTCTGTAGACAATGCATTAACTTTTTCATCGGAAATTGAAATTTCATTGTGGGGGATTCTTGAAACTTTAGACCTGACATAATTTGCATTGGTTAATGATTATTCATAGTCTGTATGATCCACCTAAATTAGAAAGAGATAATAGATCATTAGAAAAAAGTGCTTTAAAACGATCTGATTATAATGTGTCTCTCCACGCATGGCTACCTCCACAACTAAGGCATGATTAAAAAGAAGTCCGACACGTAAAAGATAGACAGCTTAAATTGTTTTTCTTAAAACTTCTCCTCTGCCTCACTATGTCAAAGGGCCAAGGTTTTGTTTGAAATCAAGTGTTCTGTGGTTTAGCACAATAAATGAAAGACCCCGATAGACATCTTCCTTTTGTCGACTGTGCCATCCCTGAGAGAGTGAATGTCAAAGAGTAGTAAGTTAACAATCCTCTCCAGCATAGAGGGACTAACTCTAGCTCCCCTCAGCTGGGAAGAGAAAGTTCATTAGCGATAATAGGACATTAAGTATACTGTGTGGGTCAGAGAGAAGTCTCAGGGGTTCAGGCCAGCATGCACTGTTGGCAATTAGAAAAGGTGATTACAATGTAAGCCTTTTCAAAAACGTGCCACGAATCTAAATCTGCAAAGCCCTTTTGAGGAGCCAGAGTTAATGCTACACTTGAGAACCACTTTGTGAGTGTGTGTGGTTTAATTAGGTGGCCACTACTGAAAAGGCGAGGGTGAGTAGTGTCTAGATAGATCATTTTGAGAATTCTCATTATGACACAGGCCTTGATATTGCATGTGCAAAGCATTATGTCTTTACACAATGTGGTTTTATGAACGGGTATCATAATGGCGTAACATGACCTTCATTTGTCTATCACTGTGTAAGTGTCAGTCAGTTATAGTCCTAGGCTCACAAAGGCTGTACTGTGCACAATGTCACAGTCCTGCACCTTTTTTCGTAGCTTCCTCGCATTGCTATTATTTAGTGTAAAAAATTCTATTGGATATGCATATCTCTTGCAGAATCTAAATTGCTTTCCTAGCAATGTCTTTTTTATTGCATGATTCTTTTATTTAAGTCAGGACGTTATGACAATCGGAGGTCAGGCACAGCAGCAGAAATACGCTTTAATTTAGTTTTTAAAAGCCTCACAGTGGGTTCAAAACTGAACAAATGTAACAATCTTTTTTGATTACTACACATACTTTTGACCTGAGGGCAACAGGATAACGATGCCAGAGTAACCGTACCCAGTGAAGATACTTGTGTCACCATGATAAAACATCAAATATAAAGCTAGAGCAGTTAACTCTTTAACTCTCTCTTATCAGGCCATTTCGTTTAATAAAATTATTTCTTAATTATGAGTTGAATTGATTTTGATATAATAATCTAACAAAATTATATTAGGAATATACTTCACACTTTGTTCAGAATTCTGTTCTGAATGTGTACAGAAGCTATGGATGTACAGAATGTACAGAAAGCTTAAAATCCACATGCTGAGCCATTTCACTTTGACTACCTTGGACACCGCATGTCGACTACTCAGCTGCAGATTTTAAGGAAACGTGTTCAGGGTTTCTGAATGATTTACTTATAAAGTGTTTTCCCCAATACGGACTAAAAGAATAGTTAAAAATAACAACATTTATTCATATTTATTTACATTAAATATTTACACTAGTCTTTTGAACACTGCTGTGAGGATGTGGTTGTTAGGTATGAGTGCAATAATGAGGTCAGGTATTGATGTTCACTCCAACTCATCCCAAAGGTATTGCATGGAGCTCCTTCACTCCATATAATGCATCACTCAACAGCTTCACAGGCCAAAGCTGGGGGGCTCGATACCCCTCTGATTCTTGGCATTGGGCACAGTGAACTTCGGTTCATCTGCAGCAGCCCCAGGCTGCCCCATTTAATTGGCTGTGCTTTTTGTGGAGGGTATACAAGATGTATGTATGCACTACAACTCCTGTATCAGCAGTCAGTGTACCTTAAAGCAGCGGAATTCACTGATTAGAGGACTTTTGGACATATTCCAGCATTTCTGGGATTACAATATTTTAGTTCTACAAAAAGGAGGTCCATGTATCCCTCAAGACCATGTTGAAAATAGAATGTTTCAGCAGGGTTCCTGCGTCACTAACTTCGTTCAAGGTGAATCAACACTCCCATACATGAAAGTTATAAATTGATTTGCTTGTCATTGAGTGAAATACACTACTCACAATAAGTTAATATTGTTATTTACATGAGTGCTTGTCCTATTTGCTCTGAATTTGAATGAAATAAGTAAAAGTTCCCTTTGATTTTACTAATAATGTATGAGAAGAAACACCATTTTCATTAGTTTAATATTTATTACCCCAAAAATTTAGACAATAACAG
>JBBPDB010000108.1:19013508-19031032 GCA_037974465.1 Brachypetersius altus | reverse complement strand
TCCATTTGTAAAGTGCGTATCTGCGCTCAGTGATATCTAGTATGAAAGGTTTAGATATATAATAAAAAAATAGTAGAATAATGACTATATATTTAGGGTGGCTTGGGATCATTTTGGGGGGGGGGGGGCTTCAGACCATCGGCAAAATTCAAATGAGCCATTTTAATCTAGATTAATCTAAATTAATTCCAAGAGTACAGTGAGATTAATCTAGATTAAAAAAAAAACAATCTATGCCCACCACTAATATATATATATACACACACTCAATTTGTAAAAATAGGTAAATCAATATGTTCAGGTTGTTAGTGAAAGAGATTCTAAGTAATTTAGAGAATTAATAAAACATAAAAATTTTAATAAAATTTGTACTAAACTGTTCTGGTGTTGTATCAAGAGGGTCTTGCTTTTGACTTATTCTGATTGTCTTCAGAATTTTTAATGGTCTTAATGATTTATACTTTACTGTCATATTGTCTCTCTTTCTGTCCTCTGTCATCAGGATGAGCGCTACACTCCATTACAGAGATATGCAGTACATTCCAGCCCTGCTCCACCTTCTCCAACCTTGGTTTCTCTCCACAAATCCATCTCCTCACCCAGGTCTTATACTGCCCAGGCCTCCACTGCTACACCTGCCTCTTCACACAGTGCCTTGGTGAACTCCTGGAAGGCTGAACCTGCATGTGTGGTACCAACCCGCTGTCTCTCGCCCTGCACTGCCAGACAGAGGAGCCGACTAGAGTGGTCTGGAGCAGAGCGAACCAAGCCTGATGGAGAAACGGGGACATCCATTAGTAGAACATCTGTTCGAGAGATTCCCTCTGGGGACCTGAGGCTCCACAAGGTGAGCACATATTACAAAAGAAAATCTCTTTGTTCCAGATTTAGCCTCACTTTGGTCTCAATTCTAGCTGTATTCTCTGAAGGTGCTGGAGACACAACTCCAGCACCTTTTGTGTGGTTAGAGTGGAATACTATAACCAGTCATATAGTAGCACCAGACTATACCTGGCCCTTAGCAATGCCCACTGTTAGTACCACTGCATATTCATTGCTCAGATATTTCTCCGTAATAGCAGAGCTTTGTCACAGCGTTTCACCTTGAGTGAGAAAAGATACAATGCATGCTGAAAAATACATATTTCTGATGTGTCATTTGAAATGAGGTGGCAAGTGATAGCAGCTTGATTTCAACATTCCTGTTTTAAGAGACAACAGTTAATGCCAGCTCAGTGCTCGAGTGACAAGATATACAGCTAGAAATTAAGCCTAGGAAAGCATAACTTTCTAGAATAATCCTTCTGAAGTAACGTCGGAGCTGTGAACCTCCAGAAACCCTACAGAAATACATTTTTGGAAAATTACTGGTTGAACATAATTGCATGTGTGGACAGGCCTTAACTAGAACACGTTATTAAGGATTGGAGAGGTTATTAGAAATAGATTAACTGAAGCACATACTTCAGATGAATGGGTCTACTTGAGCGGAGAGGTTTGTTTATAAGTGCTTCTGTCATCAATGTAATTCCAGCTCTGCTGTGGCTCACGATCCCCTTAGAGGCTATGCTACGGGCTTTTAATATGAATCTACTCAAAGTGTTGTACCGAACCTGTTGACGGTTGTTTTTGTTGCATTTGAAAAACAGCTTCTCACATTTACCGTTGCTCGAAGCTGCATTTTTTAATAATTTTAGCTTATTTCTCTTTCTACACTATGAGTGGTTTGCAACCTCAAACAGAGTTTTGTTGCACCTAAAATGACAATTAAAGCTATATTCCTGTTTGATTACTGAAAGTCAAAATACACTCAACAGTTGGCTACTATCAATACAGCCAGCCTAGGTGTGTAATTTCTTTTTTTGACCAGCTCTTTGCTTAATCAGATCTTTAGGCAGTGGGCAGGCACTCCTGCTGATGTCTTTGCTTTAATGAAGTGCCAATTAGCCTTCAGTGTCTGATGGATTGGTTTGTAATTAGCTATAGCCTGTAACACTGCCTGACTGCCTGCTCGCTTCGTGGAGTGTCATTGGGAGAGTAATGAAGCCGCCTGGCCTCTACAGGTGAGAGAGAGCTTGAGGAGTACGCCCGTGGGTTCCAGCAGATGTGATTTGCACAAGAGGCCAGAGAAAGAAGAGGATGATGTAGAAGAGCTGCGAATGTTGGCTAGCCTGAGAAGAGAACAAGAGGAGGAGGAGGGTGACTTGAGTGACCCTGGCCTTAGTGCATCACAGGTAGGAAAAATATGGTGTGTTGAATGAGACCATCTGAAACTAAAGGGGTATCAAACATGATTTTTTTTTGTGGCCAAGTCAGATCTTACAGCTGATTATCAGGTTTTTGTGGCTGATTTATATTGTCCTCTGTTTTCAAGCAACAGGCAAAAACACAAATACACATATTATAACATGTTTTATTTATTTGCTCTTTTTAACATTTTTTTGTGTGAAGCATTACCTTTTCAAATAAAATTGATGCACTGATATGAAACAAATAATCTGGTGGGTAAGCTTAACAAATGCAAGAATGTACACAAATACAGACCACATAAAATTGCCCACCTCAGTTTATTAACATCATAAATTCAGAACAGATTGGCTGAAATAAAAATAAATCTGCCAGTTGTCAATCGTGTGTTAGGAGTGAATATTGGCTGGACAGTTCCATCTGTTCGCCCATATTTGAAACAGGTTGGATTGCATTTTCCATGAATGGTTGCCCATATTACCAATTTTAAAACCACTAACAGGTTACATGAATATTTGTTACAGTGGGGCCTGTCAAGTGGTGGGATATATTAGACTTAAGTCAGCAGTAGTACTTGGAAAAAAAAGGCAAAAGAAAGGCTCTAAGTAACTTTGACACGGGCCATTTTGTAAAGTTAGACAACTGGGTCAGCCAAAACAGCAAGTCTTATAGGTTGTTCCTGCTATGCAGTGCCTACCAAGACACAGTGCCTACCAAGAGTGGTCAAAGAATGGACAACTAAGGTTCATGGGCACCCCAGACTCAATAATGCATGGGGTACAAAAGCTAGCTTCCTGGTCTGATGCCACAGAAGAGCTCTTGTAGCATAAAATGCTGAAAATGAGAGAAAAATGTCAGAATGCACGGTGCATCACAGTTTATTGCATATCAAGGTGCAAACCCACAGACCAGTCAGAGTGCCCAAGCCGACTACTAAGGTGGCCTTGTCTGTTAAATTACATATTCTTTAAGATCCATGCTTTCACAAGTCATTTTGGCCTATGCAATAGTTTTCTTTTTTGTTATATTTTCAACAAATAAATTGTGCATTAAATGTACAGAAAATGCCATATTTCATTTTGTTCCCGGTGGAGGATGTTTTAACCAAATATGTAATTTTGAGTGGGGTTGTTTAAACTTTTACATATACAGTATATGACATGAGCTGTTTCATATTGAATATTGATGTGCTAAATGGTAAATGTTTGAAGAACATCACACTGTATATAACCACAGTGAATCTGGGTAAAGATTTAGAAAGCTGCTTCCATTTTCTGTGTAATCCCTATTGTCAGGTTGACCAGTGCAATGTCAGTCTGAGTATGAGCAGTGACGACACCTCTACATGGACCCAGTGTATTCGTCTAGTGAGTGACCATTTCACACACACACATGTCCTCTAGAGTGAACTGAATTGGGGACTACTGCTGTCTTTGAAGTCTCTGGTTGTTAGGCAGAGAGAGAACATTCTGAAATGCTAAGAGCTAAGCAATGCACCTTGTTGGCATGTGTGCCTTTTAGCTGGGAGACAAACAAAAGTGTGAATGTTGACTACTAATATGAAAAAAATGGGAAGAACATTTTAATGGTTTGTCAGCTTCACAAATTGAGTAAAGCACACTAGCACAATAGCCCTACTAGCCAAGTGTATTAGCAATGAGGATATACATTTCAATTGTTCAAGCTGCCAGTCGGTACAATTGCTTTGTTATTGCGTGGCAGAGTAGCAACACTGCCATCATCAGGCAACAGGCCTGACATACCTGATAGCTCAACTGTATTGCTTCATGTGAAGTATTACAGATGTGTTTCACTATTTCAGTTTATTTCATTTTTTGTTCTCTTTCTGTCTTTCTCTCTCTCTCTCTCTCTCTATCAAACACATATGTGTACACACACACACATACATACACTCTTTGCAAGAATAACAGGGATGAACAAAACATCATTCTTTTATGGCAAATATAGGCTAATTTATCAAACTGGACATGAAAACCAAAAGAGTTGGCCCTTTGGGCTACAGACCAGACATTTACTCCCAATTACAAGACATATGTCTCTGTGGTCGACAGGCAGCCGAACAAGGCCAATACTACCAGAAAGAAATGAACCCTCTGCTCCACTCTAATCCGAGGTAAGAGGCAGGATCTTTGTACTGCTTGTTTAGTTTAGGCATTTTCAGACATCAGCACACCAAAAGAAAAACACCCTCTCAACTTTCAATAACTTTCCATTGCAGTTTGCTAGCAAAGATATGATGAGGCATGTAAACATGTTCCACTTCATGTCATATGCGGTATATATTGAAATGATTAAGACTCAACTAGTGTACTGGCGTAAAGGTCTTGATGAGGCAACAAAAATAATTATCAACAGAAAAGAAAAATCAAAGAGATGTCTGTACTGCTGTACAGAGGGCAGTAGTGGTAATAATGTATACCAACTGCTGCATATAGTTGTAATTTTTCTGAGACGGAAAAGAGATCAGAAGAAAAGACAAATGTGACTTTAGCTTAAGTCTCCAGATAAAACATCTTTTGTTAAGCAAAAAACAAGTCATACAGCCTTACATTTGGCAAGATAAATGCTTATGTGTATCTGAAGCAAAACTGTAGTCTTTAGTCTCTCCTGTAAGAAAATCTTAATAATCATTATTTTTCTAAGCCATCAATGTGCTTTTTTTGGAGCAATAACATGTTCCAAACTGTTGTGACTGCCTTTATTTTGTTAGCAATGCCTCTGTTATGAGAAACACCTTTTGGTTTTGAGAATTTGATTCATACTTACATGCTAGAATGAAACTACAAAACATCCAGTGACTAGTTCACCGTTATTACAGGATTAGAGGCTTCCAAAAATGCCTTAGTGGTTAACCATAACAAAAATACAGCAAATGCATTCAAAGGTAATAGCATGGGGATAAACATTACAACAAAAATGTGTCTGCATGAAGAAGCTAAAAATAAAAAGGCTGACGAAGCTTCTAAGAATTCTGAGAAGATCCATCCTTGGTGCCACATTATTCATATTAATTACTACTTTATGAGTTTCTGCTATGTGTAAGAAATGTGATAATGAAGAACCTGTGAGCCTATGAATACTCTGTAGTTCATATTAGTCTAAAGTTTAGTAAATATTATCTGTCCCTAATATCAGTGTCTTTCACAAAGTCTCCATATTCCCCAAGCCTTAAAATCAGGACTTGGGGAATAAGAGACTTTTATCTTCAGCTCCAGAGTACTGAGAACCTTTGAATATGTGAGCTCTCAGGAAAGAAAGATAACAACCTATGTGACATCCAGCAGTGTGACAGACTTATGAATGCCTTTTACTTAGTTTAAAGTTTGATGGAAGTGTGCGCAATATGTGTTCAGGTCTGTGACAGAGAAAAACTGATAAAAAAAAAACTTTACCAACACAAATATCAAGAATGACTCCAGCATATAAAATAAAATAAGCAATTTTCATTAACTCATATTTTAATGTACGAACATTTAGAAGAAATACTGAACAGTTTACCACTAAACCATATCCAGATAATTTAGATACTGTATATTGTACTTCTACTGTAACTTACAGATAAGTTCAAGCGCAAAACTTTACAAAATGAGCCGCCTAGGTGATTAATTAGGCACGGTTGTCAGGACTGATGATTATCCACTACTTTCTGGTGCCTCCACACATGCTCAAAGGCTTGCACATGTCACCTAGCTGTCACCACTGCAGGGTGCTCCTTGGGAGGTCATCCTTCTCCCTCTTTCCCTCTCACCGGGGAGCCTGTCAGTCAGCACCACATGGTGCCTACGCAAAGTTTTGATGTAAATGAGGCAAGAGAGAGTGGTAGTGAGAGAGGGAGAGTTCAACGAAGTGGGAGGTGTCTTGATTGTGACTGTTACAGTTTACTCAGGGTCAATGTTTGTAGTGTCTGGCTTAAAATGTCAAATGAATTCATGTTAATAAACCAAGTACTTAGACTCAAACTCTCCTCCAACATATCAGTTGACGTTCTGAGAACAGCAGTCTGCCTTATATCAGGTTAGCTTTCTGTCAGAACCACCTGGCACTTTCCCAGAAGCGACAGTGAGGAACATAAGTATTTGAACACCCAGCGATTTTCAAAGTTCTCCCACTTGGAGGGGTCTGAAATTCACATTGTAGGTGCATTCCCACTGTGAGAGACAGAGTGTAAAAAATAAAAACAGGAAATCACATTGTATGATTTGTAAAAAAAAATATTTTTATTGCATTCCTGCACATAAGTATTTGAACACCTGAGAAAATCAGTGTTAATATTTGGTACAGAAGCCTTTGTTTATAATTAACGTTTCCCATAGTTCTTGACCAGGTTTGCACACACTGCAACAGGGATTTTGGCCCACTCCACACAGATCTCCTCTAGATCTGTCAGGTTCCAGGGCTGGCACTGAGCAATACAGAGTTTCGGCTCCTCCGAAGATTTTCGATTGGATTTAGGTCTGGAGACTGGCTAGGCAACTCCAGAACCTTGATATGCTTCTTATGGAGCCACTCCTTGGTTATCCTGGCTGTGTGCTTTGGGTCATTATCATGTTGGAAGACCCAGCCACGACCCATCTTCAGTGCTCTGACTGAGAGAAGGAGCTTGTTGCTCAAAATCTCACAATACATGGCCCCATTCATCCTCTCCTTAATACAGTGCAGTCGTCCTGTCCCCTTCGCCTAGAAGCACCCCCAAAGCATGATGTTTCCACTCCCATGCTTCACAGTAGGGATGGTGTTCTTTGGATGCAACTCCTCTTTCTTTTTCCTCCAAACAAGGCGAATGAAGTTTCTATTCTATTCTATTCTATCTAACATTCTATTTTGATCTCATCTGACCACATGACTTTCTCCCATGCCTCCTCTGGATCATCCAGATGGTCATTGGCAAACTTCAGGCGGGCCTGAAACCATGACAGCGAAGTGTTCTACCAACAGTGACCTTTAAAACTCTGGTCCCAGCTCTCTTTGTGTCATTGACCAGCTCCTCCCATGTAGTTCTGGGCTGATTCCTCACCTTTCTTGTTATCAGTGATACCCCACGAGGTGAGATCTTGCATGGAGCCCCAGTCCGAGAGAGACTGACAGTCGTCTTTAGCCTCTTCCATTTTCTGACAATTGCTCAAACAGTTAATCTATTTTCACCAAGCTGCTTGGCAATTGCCCCGCAGCCCTTTCCAGCCTTGTGGAGGTCCACAATTTTGTCTCTTGTGTCTTTGGAGAGCTCTTTAGTCTTGCCCATGGTAGTAGTTGGAGTCTCGGGTGGACAGGTGTCTTTAAAGAGCTCAGACAGGTGGTACTAATTAGAATTACTAAGTGGAGTAGAGGTGAACTTCATAAAGGCAGAGTAACGGCTCTTTGAGAGCCGGAATTCTCGCTGATTGCCATGTGTTCAAATACTTATGTGTAGCAGTACAATACGAATAAATCATACAATGTGATTTCCTGAATTTTTGTTTACATTCTGTCTCTCATAGTGGGAATGCAATGTAAATTCCGGACCCCTCAGTGATTTCTAAATGGGAGAACTTGCAAAATCGTAGGGTGTTCAAATACATATGTTCCTCACATGTATGCACAGCGTGTGAACCCAACTCTAATATACAAGCAGGAGTACACTACACAGAGTCAGCAGCTGCCAACTAAGAGATAAGATAGGCTAGGATATTTAACCCCTAATAACCGACAGCGTATTTTGATAATTAATACTTAATATGAAATTGGTGATCATGTTGGCAGCATGTAATTTTCTGTACAGTATCTTATTTGTGTGAACTGAGGTATATCTCAATAAAGTGTTTAGTTGAAATGTTATATGTCATTTAATCTGAGCTGACATAATCTGAGCATTATTTCCTCCAGTATTATGAAATGGACTCACAGAAATTGAATATGTTCCAGTTTTGTGCCTAGAAAAATATGATTTTTTCACAGGGAATGGATGGATGTCCTCAGCCCTCCAATAGTTCATCCCAGCCAGCAGCTGACCCAGGCTAAAGGAGGCCACAGGAGGATATCGACCAAAGGTGTTACATCAATACTTGTATACTGAAGCTTGTTTTACACCTAGTGAGGTTTGATGTATAACCGATGTTAAAGGATTCCTAAAGATTACTCTGGGGTGGGCAGAGATGCTAATTTATCACAGAACAAATGAGATCTTCAGTGAGATTTCTCAGTGAGGAGGATTTTAACTTGAAAAAGGAAGAAATCTGTACGATACCAGTGGAGCGGGACTGAGTGAATGGTAAGAACATAGAGCACTTTATAAATAGCTTCTGAGATGTGCTTTGGCTTTGTGCGCTTCACAGGGTCTGAGACACAGGAGAATGGCAGAGAGGACGAGTTTCTCAGCCTGCTCTATGATCCCTGCCTCAACTGCTACTTTGATCCTCAGACTGGGAAGTACTATGAGCTGATTTAAGATCCATGGAATCAAGGGGGCTTCTTCACAGAGCATGACACACACAAAGAAAGTAACTTATAGTTGACGTTTTATGGCAGTGGACATAAAAGAAATCCTCGTTTTGAATTATTCCCACTGTTTCAGTTTTCTACAAGCATTCTGCTTTTACTGTTAAAATGATTTGTAAAATATGTTGGGTATCAAATGTTGGGTATCACTGAGATGTAAATTTTCGTTTTTGCTTATGTTGGTAAGGTTTTGTTTGTAAGGATTTCGAGCAACTTAAAATCAACCTGAGTATACACAAAATGCAGTTTTTAAATGATAATTTCATTTATTGAAGAAATACATATCCAACACCACCTGGCCCTGTGTGAAAAATAATTACCACTTAGTTACACAATCAAGCACTTAACCAAATGTTGTTGCTATTTAAGATTAATTAGACTAGACACACTCTGGCTTGATTTCTACCAGCGCTTTTGACTCTAAAGATCACTTAAACAGAAAAATGAAACACACAAGGCCACAATCAAAACACATTTTTAGGAGGGGAAAGAAAGAAAGTTAGTAAAATATATCATTCTGGAAAGAACCTGGAACTCTGGAACGCCAGTGAACCAAAGTACATATCAGTTAACAAAGATGAACAGCATTGGAAAGAAAATTATGGAAGAGGGATGATCCACTGAAGAGGGATGAAGGGGAATATGAAAGCTACAGCCTAAAGCTACAGTGGCTTATATAATAAGCTGTGCATTTTACATTAAGTTTTAACTATGTTTATAATCACAATTCATTAAAATCAAGGAAATGGTTTTGCTATTGTATTTTTCCCCTTTAAGAAACATATACAAATATGAAGACAGCAGAAATGGCTTAAGTGTCATATGAATTCATGTTAATAAGATAAGTACCTAGGCTCAAACTCTCCTCCAACATATCAGTTGACATTCTGAGAATAGCAGTCTGCCTTGTATCAGGTTAGCTTTCTGTCAGAACCACCTGGCACTTTCCCAGAAGTGATTGTATACACACAGCATGTGAACCCAACTCTAATAGACAAGCAGGAATACGCTACACAGAGTCAGCACTTAAACAGGTCAAAATCAAAATACATTTTTTGGAGGGGAAAGAAAGAAAGATGGTGAAATACATCACTCTGGAAAGGACTATAAAGCCATTTATAAGGCCCTGGAACGCCAGTGAACCAAAGTATGTGTCAATTAACCTAGATGAACAGCATTGGAAAGAAAGAAAGAGGAATATGAAAGCTTGTCCCACAGTGACCACAACACCTTGATGTGTAATGTTGCAAGATAACTATCTGGAGCGTGAGTCTTTTCATCAGAAACCTTTCAAATACTACTAATACTTTTTCAGTGCATTGTAGGTATAATGGAAGGCTGGTGACCTAGTGGTTTGAGAGATGCCCCTTCGATTGGAAGGTTTGAATCCCAGGACTGCTAGTGTCCCCACTCTAGAGTCTCTGAATGCCCACTGCTGGTGGCAAGCCCCCGCTTCAACTGCTGAATGTGTTAAATGCAGAGAAAGAGTTTCACATTGTTCACACACTGGTGTGTGACTATAATGGTCATTATCTGACCACTGACTGAAAGTTGAAGGATTGTGCATGACAAATGGATTACAGCCTCAAACCACGCCAGCAAGGTGGACTTAACTAGGAGGTTTGAAGGGTGTTCTTAGAATGTAGCCTGTGAGTGGAGAAAAGTCAGCTCCTGTATGACCTTTTTATAATTTATTCATGGAAGTTCACAGTCGACCAATCAGAGAAGAGACTATTTTTTTACCAGGAAGTAAACAACGATGGCTGCACACAGAACTACGCTGGAACACATAAACAAACTGTTCCATTTGGTTTTCTGTGCCATATTTGTACAGCTGACCTTCGCATTACCTTCAACTCGCTTTGGAGCCGAAGAACTGGAAGGTTTGGGAAGTTTGAGGAGAGTTTCAGAGCCCACAGCTGCAGCTCCACAGGTCAGTGAGAGTTGTTTTGGGGGGCTGGACTGGACTGACAGGTTTGCACGAGGCTGTGTTCAGTTAGGTGGTCTTTATTCCAGTATTTTGGTCTCTGTCCTGCAGGTTAGACTACACCCAGGACTTGTGGCCTCCGTGGTCATCGTCACCATAGCTGCTTTGGTCGCTGCTGCTTTAATCATTCGGAAATACTGTTTTCCTCAAAGGTGAGCGTGTTTCTGATCATTTAACTCACTTTTGCTGCTCTGCATTTAGACCTACACTACATGAACAAATGTATCGGGACGCCTGAATATTATACCAACAGGCACCTTGCATTATAATTCAGACTTTAGTATGGAGTTGGACGAGAAGTCAAGTTCATCTAGCCATGTGTTTATGGACCTTGCTTTGTGCACTGGGGCACAGTCATGCTGGAATAGAAAAGGTTCTTTCCCAAACCGTGTCCGCAAATTTGGAAGCATGGCGTTGGCCAAAGTGTCTTGGTGTGCTGAAGCATTAAGAATGTCTTTCATTGGAATTAATGCGGACTAGCCTCAACCCTGAAAACGGGTGTGTCCCAATACTTTTGTTCATATAGTGTAGGTGAGGGTACTATAAGTCTTTGTAAAAACTTTTCAGTGAGGCCACGTACAGATACTCCGTACTGAGGCAGATGGAGGAGCACACTTCTGCTGCCAGAGAAGAAGACGACTCTGACCAGGTCAGAAACGGTGATACTTTTGTCTGTTTTGTTCTGGACCCAAAGAAGAACAGAATGTCAAACCAGAAAAATAGAGAATCACTGTATCACAGAATCACAGAATTACTGTATAATGCAGGGCTAAACACGTTCATTTATTCATTTATTTACTTTTTCCCTCCCTCAGGATCTGTTGGAGTGAATCCAAGCGTAACATGGGATTTTCATGGCTGGCAAGGTTACCCTTCATATCGGCCTATCCTTTTCAGCTCTGTCTACCTTCTGTACCCAGTTAATGTCACATTAGATCAGGCTGGCTATCATGGGCTTTTAAAGGCCACACAAAGCTGGTAAATCCTGTGAATAATGTGGGGATTTATTCGGAACTGATGAGCAGAAGTGCCCTCCAAATCTGAAGTGAGGTACAAGCCTAACACATTTTATCTGCAGCACAATAATAAAATGTGCCTTTATAGCACTCCAGGAGGAATTTTCATGTTACGACAAAACTAATACCAAAGGTCTTTTTTAA
The DNA here is from genome assembly GCA_037974465.1 of Brachypetersius altus. NCBI lineage: Eukaryota > Metazoa > Chordata > Actinopteri > Characiformes > Alestidae > Brachypetersius > Brachypetersius altus. The sequence goes on along the minus strand of JBBPDB010000108.1, from coordinate 19,019,146 downwards.
ATATTCTTCTTTATTTATTTTGTGTGACTGTGAATACTGCTGTCTGATCTCAGGTTTTCTCTCATTCTCTGGCTTTCTGTTTGACACTAAGCTTGGTGTGAAGTTGTGTAATGAGGCAACTTCCCTAAAGCTGTACACACCAGCTATGGATTCATAGTTTTTATTTATTTTAGTTTTTAAAAACCTAAGCAGGTGATACAGACTTACAGTCTTCTGTGTTTTATCCTACCAGTATTTTTCTTCTCTTTTTCCAGTTGACATTAATAACTTCTGTGCTTGACATTTCTAAAACTCAAGACATTTAATGTATTTTTTTTTTTTTACAGATAGTTTTTAAAAAAAACTGTCTGTTTTGTATTGTAAAGTGTTCTGATGATGCTGGAGAATGTGAACAAATTTTACACTCTTAGATCAGTTTGTTGATTAATGTGTTGCTGCTGAATCATATTGTCTGCCTACATCCCTGTTTGGCAGGCATTTTGAAATTCTTGTATTATTTAAAATGATTACTGCTTAACATTTACTACACACGATTAAAATCTTTCAAAACCATCCATGGGCTTTAAATCTGGTTTTTATTCTGCAGTGGGTAAACATTTATGCCTGAAAGTAGAACTACTGTAATAAAGATTTCTTTTTGTGTGTAGTAGCCATTAACCAAAGTTAATACGCATAAGAGCTAGTTCATGCACGTCTTTTTCAATCATTTGTACAGTACTGCAGTGTTTGACAAACGAATTTAAATACAGGCTGTAAATGAGTTGCAATACAGCCTGTGGAGGCGGATATGTTTGAGTTCAGGGCGTGTAAATGTTAAGCTAGTGTACTTTACAGCATTACTGTGGAAAACATCAGGACAGTGGATCTGAGGCTGTGAACACTGCCAGCATGGTAATTTAAGCAAAAGTAATCGGCCAGAATGAAACTGCGAGGTAAGACATCCAGTCTTTGTATTTTGCAAACAAGCGTTTGGTTACTTTAAATCATTCTTCTTCTTGTATTTTCTGTACCTGCTCAGGGACTACAGATAATTTGTAATAACCTACATTGTCCCTGTAGGTAAAATCTGAGTAAAGGAAAGTAATGTGTTTAGTGAAGGAGGGATTTTATAATGTGTTTCCAGGGATCCTCTCTGTTCTCACAGTTGCGATCAGCCTCCTACTAATATTTGGCTTCTTTATCAACAAGAGGTATCTTCTGGATCTTCCGGAGGATAGAAAACGTTCGTATGTCTCATTAAGCCTTCACACCACAGGGTTTGCTTGTGTGCATTGTTTAAATTATTTAGATGGATTTCTTTAAAATTTGTCTCTGAATTCAGGTGAGGTGTCATGCAAAGGAATTCCTAGTTCAGACTGCGATCCTCCAGGTGAGCACAGCCTTCTGCAGGAAACCATTAGTGGGTTGTTTAGACTGAGATAAAGTCTAGTTGCGGAATAAATTGCACTGCTAAGAGCATTGTGATTGTCCGTGTGGGTTTCATTAATCTGTGTCTAGGAAAAGAGTACTCTGGGAACCATCCTCAGATGTTTACTTGTGTTTGCACATAAACGGGCTAAAATGGTGGCTCTCAATCCTGGTGGAATACTATTACCCCATTTAGAATGTTCCTATTAAAATGGTCCTTTGGCGTGACACCATAAAAGAACCTGTTCATTAAAGAACCTTTCATATATGTATGTTTTATTCAGACATGTTTCTTCCCCTGTTCTAATGACTTCCCTTGTTTCACTGAGTGTGTTAGTAGTGATAATATATTGCTTTTGTTGTAAATGCGTCCATCATTTCAATGTGATTAAAAAAACTGAATAGGGACCCAGGTATCTAGACAAGATGTTTAAATACAAAAGTGTTTCCACTGGTTAGGAAGATTTCACTGAGTGGCTATCATGGTGAAAGTGCAGGAGCTTCTTAAAAACCCCTTGGCAGTAAACTACTCGGATGGAAAACAACTGCAGATCCATGTGCACCATGCAATATTTCTCTCTGAATAATGATAAGGAAGTTAAAACACACTCTGAACAAAGCAAAAAAAGAAGTACATTGACTTTTAATTTTAAAATTACACACAGCATTTAGACAGAAGCATTTTGGATAAATTTGCTCTTTCATACAATACAAAAATATAATGATCTGACATTTGGAGAATGAAGGGCTTTGTGTACATCATACTTCTGAGAAAGTATGGTGGTGGGAGATTCAATTTTGAGTCAGACTTGTCAGACTTGGATTACTAGTCCTTAAAAATACTTTGCTAAGAGGAATGGACCAAAACTGAACCACAATTTTACAACACTGGCTTTGCAATGAACTATTCATGTTTTATTGAAATATTATTTGTCTCTGCATACTTATGTTTGGGTTTTCTTGTTTATGCTTCTGAATGCATATCCAGCATTTTGTACTTTTTGTATATTCATAAAAAATAACAGTGTCAAGATGTCTAGGAATTAGCTTTTTTTATGTGGATATATGTACTGGCACTATTTCATTCATTTGAATGAATGAAAACCACTATTCTTAAAACATACAGTGTTATTCCACCCTGACTAACTTTTGACATTATATGCAGTTCTGTTTGAGTCTCACCCAGGTTGCTGTCCTCAAAAAATCTGCCCCGTAGACCACTACCCCTTTTTCATTCGCAGTGGGGTAGCCAACATCGTGGGACCAAAGATCTGCTTTAAAAACAAGGTGTATGTATTTAAATGTGCATTACACATTCACAGTGTAAGAAAACTGCATCGTTTCCCACTTACGTATGACTTGGTTCTTTTTCTCAGAATTATGGGAGGCATAATTGATAATATCGGATGGGGTCTCAACATTGTGTTGGTGAAGGGTGAGTTTCGTTTCAAATGCTTCATTGTGACAAAAGATATAAAAATACACTACCAAGTTTTGAAATTGTATCATGATATTAATTGCTATTATTCTTTTCAGTATTAACTTAAAGAGTAGATTGAAAAACGATCAATCTCAGTCTCAATGAATTTGAACCTTCTTGATGTTCCAAAACTTGTCAATAAAATGCTGCTCATTTTATACATAAATTGCTCAATCTATACCATGGCCTTTTATCATATGCCACTTGTGTGTGACGTGTGCACCTCTCCAGTTGTGTTCATCTAAAACTTGTTTAGGGAGGAGCACTAGCAGCATAGAGACTGGTTCCCTCGCTATTGTAAGGACACTGGACATTGAGCCACGGACACACACACAGAACAAAGGACTATAAGAACTCTATCTAAGCTAGGCAGTAGGAATATGGTTTTGGTTTCTTTATAAACTGTGTGTGGGTGTCTCCTTGAGCTGGGTTTCCCATTCGTCGAGGCCCAGCTCCTGTCCAGGTGAGCGCCAGACAGTAGTAGATAAAATTGTGTTTTTGCAACTGTGTATATAAGAATATTTCAGAATAAGAGTACAGTTATCTAAAGAAATCTCTTATCTCGATTGTTTAGGTGAAACTGGGGAGATAGTAAAGAGTAACTACTTCAGTGTCTACTCAAAGGGTAAGTATATTGTGCATTCCTGTGAGTTGAACAGTGAAATCACAATGAGGCCCCGAATCTATAACAGTGTCGTATAGTTTTTGTATAACTTTTGTTCCGCTCTGTTCACTATCGGTTTTGCTTTTTTAATATTGCAGGGCTACTTGAGTTCCTAAAGTCAATAAAGCCAGGAAATATAGTTTTAATGGCGTCATATGAAGACCCTGCAGTAGTGTGAGTAAAACATACACTTTTTTCAAAACACCTAATGATAAGGAAGAAGGGTGTTATATCGATTATTTTCAGTAAGAATAATATTGAGCTTGTGTTGTGTGTGCTGCAGGTTAACGGATGAGATCAGAGAAATTCTTGCTGTGTTTGGGAGCACCATGAGCCGCTCGGTGAAGAAAAGGGACGCCTGGGTGTTTGCAGGGTCTGCTGGAATAGTTAGAGAGAGTCCATTTGAGAAGGTTTGAACCCCAACTGATCAAATATTTAACTGAAAAGGAAACACACAGTTCAACAGGACTATAGGAATGCCTGGCTCATGAGTAGCGTAAAAAAAAAAGTATTTCACAATTTTGCTCTCACGAGACATGATATTTTTTGCTTCTTTCGTTTTGTATTGGAGCTTTAAGGCTAATGTAGCTAACTAGTTAGTGAAGCATATAATCACCAACACTATCATTGCTGCTACTAGTTGGCAAAGAATGTACTCTGTTTTTACAGATAACCGTATCCCTTGTGTACTCTATCAGAAGCCTTATTATTATTAGTATTAGTATTAGTATTGTTGTTGTTGTTATTATTTTTTTTTAATTATTATTGTTGTTGTTGTTATTGCTATTAGTAGTAGTAGTAGTGGTAGTCGTCGTCGTAGAAGAAGTAGTAGTTAAAATAAAGAAAAGACTATTTTCTGGGCAATGCTGGTCTTTCTATGTAGAGAGTTCTTTAGTATTACAGTTGAAGATATTTTGTGGTCAGTAATTGGTCCACCACCTACATCTTCACCCTCAGTGGGTAATAATAGCAGTCTTTCCTATTATCATAGACTTGGTTTTATTCAGGCTGAGCTGAAGTCCTATGTATCATCTCTATTTTTATTTTTCCCAACAAGGGCCTTTTTGGTCTTTGTGATGTTCTGCTATGGTGAATGTAGTGCCATATTGATCCTATTGATATTTCCAACAAAAGTGCTCCTTGATCTCCTTGATCAAGTTTCTGATGGTTTAGTTATACTGGTTCCACAGTGGTAACTCTTGTAGCTCCAGTGTGAAAGACAATAAACCTGTCTTGGATAGTCAAGCACATTTGAATTACAAATAATTGTATAATTATTTCCACCCACACTATTCCTGTAAGATACCTAATCTTATTACATGGGGTTGCTACTAGTGTAGGATTGGTTTTATAATATGTAGAGTGAACTCATTCATAACAATAATTAAGAATTTCTATTTAAACATTAAAACTAAATGTTGTCTTTTAAAATTTGGTGTAAACGCTTCACACTTAAGATCTAACCCTGTTTAAAGTTTCTCTAGAAAGTCTGAGCTCTTTCTTTAAATGTGCAGCTCACTGCTAATGATCAGAAGAGCAATGTGTATGGAGACTGGCCAGAGATGGAGGAGGTGGGTGGCTGCTTTCCCAGAATGATCTGACCGACACTAAATGAGTGTGTGCTGAAGCAGCCAACCAGGGGATCGTTAAAAACATGGAGCATTTCAGTCATGGGACTTAAAAGCTTTGAAGTTTGGAAATGTTGCAAAGTGTTCACATATGGATGCCTGCATGTGATATGCTGCCCACAATCTGTCTTGTGCGCACAACTTTATGCTGCATGTGTCACAGTAGGTCGTATGAAATATTCACCAGCTTTCTGAAATAAATTCTTAAAAATACACATGCCCCCACATTGTGTTACTTTATTATATGACGCAGTGATATGATCTCTCTCTCCATCGGTCTGTCTGTCTATCTGTCTATCTATCTATCTATCTATCTATCTATCTATCTATCTATCTATCTATCTATCATATGTACAGAAGTCTTAGATACCTGTACAAATTATTTGAAGTCATTTATATCAGCAGTGGGTTTCTTTCTGCCAGCAAAAACAGCTGAATATTAGAATAAATGCAAACAAA
>JBBPDB010000108.1:18993883-19013408 GCA_037974465.1 Brachypetersius altus | reverse complement strand
TCTCTCTCTCTCTCTCTCTCTCTCTCTCTCTCTCTCTCTCTCTCTCTTTCTCTCTCTCTCTCTCTCTCTTTCTCTCTTTCTCTCTTACACGCTCTGCTTCTGTGTGTGTGTGTGCTCACTGAGTTAGTAGCTTGGGTACCCACTTTTCTGTCTCCTCTCTTCGTCACCACGGCAGCAAAAGAGGACCCCAGAAAACCCTGAATCTAAAATAGAGGAGTGACCAGCAAGAGAAGAATGTCATGGGCAACATGGGGGTGACCCATGGAAAGAAAGTAAGAATTATTCTCATTTATTTTGAGCCTAGCCATTTGGAGAAGTGAGTCATCATTTTAAAATCTTGTAACACTTTAAAACCTAGTGCGACATTTAGAAGTAGTGTTCCCAGTTTAGAACGTCAGTGCAGCAAAGTTTTCAGCAACAACAGTCAAATCTTAGTACAGTGGGGTCAGGGACGTTGCCATAGCAACCAGGCTCCTCAGTGTTTGAGCTTGACCATGTAGGAATTGTAACTACTGCTGTACAAGATAGGTATCATTTGTGCACAGAACACTGATATGATTCGAAACATTGTGTATTTTCTCTTCTTACTGTACTTTATTTGTAAGCAACAGTTTGTTGCTTTATCTCACGGTTGGCCTACTTGTGGAATTCTTCCGCCACCTCTGGCTCACTTTGCGTTTAAACAGCTTAGTCCGAGGACTGTTTGCGACTTGCAACAATGACATTTTAGAAAGCAAACAATTTTTCAAAGGAAAATGGGAGATTGTCTGGCTGGGCCAGTAATGAGGTGGCTGGACGCCAGCTGGTTCCACAAGCATTTCAGGCCAATATGATTAACCCAGCATGGTGTACACACACACAATAAGTCTCTTGTGCCACTGCTACACACAAGGCTGTTGTCCTCTTCATCAACAGCCTTGAAAGTTATTTATTGAGTCTGGTAGAACTGAAGATGAGAATGCAAAATGAGCACTGCATTAATGAAATGCACTTTAATGTACTAATGTAAGAGATTCTGTAAGAAGAAAATAATCTGGGAGGGAAAAAAACACATGTTATTTAAATGTTATTTGCTAGGCATATATGACTTTGATAGTTTCATATCTATGTTTGACCAATTAGCTATTAAATTCCGTTGTAAATTCATGAAAGACTGTGAATGTTTCTTGCTATTAGTTTTCATGATGTATATCATATTTTGTCGACAGGCAGATCGTAGTGATCAGCATCTGTATTCAGGATGTGCACAACCACTTATCGGACCAGGTACTTCTTAACATTTAATGTTCCTTCTTTATAAAATATTGTAATATGTGTACATGTATCCCCACAACACCGCTGGTGATTTCAGATGGTTTAAAATGAAAAAAAGAGCAATGAGGTTTTAAAGTGACAGTGATTATATAAAGCAACTTAAAGTTTCTTACGATTGAAAGTCTGCACACTGAGTGAACCTGGTATCTAACAGTTTATTTGGATTACATCTGTTTGACCAATGAGGTCATTTCAATAAAAAACAATGACAGGGGTGGCTTGCGTTTTATCATTTACTCTTCAGAATGTTTTGTTCTTTGGTTGCAGTTGTTACAGTATAACCTTTCCCTCTCTTTCTCTTTCACTCTGTTTGATGTCTCTCAGACTCAGGCTGTGATCTGGGCTCTGTGCTAGTCTCAGATCAGAGGTGGGACAGGGATGAGGATTTGGACCAGAAAAAGCTGCTAGTGGAGCACGTAGATGAGGGCTATTATGAAGAGCTCATTAGGCCCAAAAAGTTACCGAATCCTGTGAAGGCCTCCAGAAGCCACCGGGAGCTGCACAGAGAACTGCTCATCACTCACAAAAGGTGCAGAACACAGCCCAAGTACAGAATACATTCCCCATGAAATGCTTTAAATATACTACTTATGTCACAGTGTATTAAGCAAATGGTTAATAGATTAGGTTTTACATTATTCAATACAGATTATGCATCATACACTATATACTTTACTGCATTACATAATGACATTTTGAAATTATAATCGCAATCAGGATTATAAACAGGTCTTATCTGACAAATATCTTTCTCTATTCAAGAAACATTTCCCTTAGACTTACAATCCTGAATTCATCCACACACACACATCATGATGCTGACATGCAGGCCTCTGTTCCTACAGACATTCACCCTGACACATTCCTAAATAATTAAATATATGATGTAGCCTACAGCTTTAAAACATGGCCTGAAAAAGAACACTGCTCAATACTGTCTATAACAGTGATCCTTCTGTATAATAACATATTTGACCTGACAGTAGGGTTTGCAGTACAGCCTTTGCAAATATTTCACCATCTTTGTGGAGCTGTGGTGGGCTTATATTGTCTACAGCAGTGTTCTGTCTTTCTTCTAGAGGCACCTGCACACCTGAGTGTTTTCTCTGCCTTAACACACCATCTTCAGTTGTTAATGAGTGATAAGTTGGATCAGGTGCGTTGGAAACAGTAAACACACTCAAATGAGCAGGGCGGAGTGCCTCCAGGATCTGGATTGATTGAAAAACACCAGTCTACCGTCTGACTCTGCTAATAAAGTGTTCTGACCTAATTTAAGTCGTTAATATTTGTAAATCTTTCATCAGCATGCCTACAAAAACCCATATACCACCAACAGATGGCGCTAGAGTAACTGAAAACAATTTGGGATAAATCTCAGATGGTTCGAAAATATGAATATAAAGTCCTCCCCCTAGAGGCCACTGTTGGAATGCACACCATCCGGCCTAAGCGTCTATTTTGCTAATGTTCTGCCAATCATTTGGCATCAGTCTAATTTTGGACACTAAAGCTAGCGAGGTGAAAGTGTGAAAGTGTTATATCACTGTTGTTGTCAGAGGAGCGATGGTGGAGGAGAAGCCAGAGCTGCATAGGGTTCTGGAGCAGAGGAACAGAGCACAGGCCCTGAGACAGGAACGTGAGGAAGAGGAGGAAAGAAAGAAGCAAAAATCTCCTCTGGAGCAGGAGCTGCTGAGGAGACAGCAGAGACTAGAGAAGGTATAAAAATGACACTGGAACAAACACTCTGTCTGCCTATTCTGGGAGAGCAATTTACACTCTCAGCAGTCTAGTCACATTTGTAAAATATTGCACCTGAATGGCTTCAGTGGCTTTTTATGATTGATTTTTCCCTTTCTCTGTTCTCGCTTTTGTTTGTCTCTCTATTTTAATATCTATATGATACTTGACTATTTCTGATATTACTCTGATTCTTCCAAAATGTCTATGAAGTTCTGAGGGGTTCTATGAAGTTCTGATTTTGTTCATGCCTAAATTAAACCCTACCCATAAGTGACGACGTGATCATGACTACAAGGAATTCACTGTAACCTAAATGTAAAAGTGTCTTTCTTTCCTGTTTAAGTAAATTGTCTTGGGGCTTTTTTGAGCCACATGACTGTTACTCAGATTCTTCCAAAAGGGTCTATGAAAAAAATGAGAGGTGCTTGAAATCCTAAAAGAAGTGTGTTCATGTCTAAATTAAACCCTACTCATAAGCAATGTTCTAACCATGACAATGAGGAATTCACTGTAATCTAAATGTTCATGTTTCTTTCTCTTCTAGCTGGAAAGAGAGATGGAAGAAGAGAGAGAAAGGCAGAAGGGAGCGCCTGAATTCATCCGAGTGAAGGAGAGTCTGAAGAGGACGGTGGTGTTAAACGCTTTGGAGAAGGAGCTGTAGGCTCTTTTTCTGTCTGTTTTGCTGTAAACTGCTGTCATGCTGCTGACATGACTTGTCTATATGTGCTGATCCGCAGACAGTCTTTATTTGCACCTGATAATGGACGTGACTGGTGGAGACGGCAAAGTTGATTCTTGGTGAAGCAGACAGTCTGGTAGGCTGGTTTTGTTGAGCATGTGGTTTATGCTTTGTTAGATACACTACGCAGCTAAGCAGGTTTCCGTGAGAGATTTATTGCACCTTAAAACAACTCAAAAGAGATTATTAACCTGAGAAAGAATAAAGATAAATGTAGTAGCACTTTATTTGACTTTTGGGCCTAGAACTGTTGAATGTACAGGTGGGACAATCTGTTGAGTTTTGGCACTTTTCTTGAACGAAATTTTCACTGACATGCACCAAACACTTCAGTGATGAGAATTGCCTAACAATCGTTTTCTCAGTGTCTCGAATGACAACCTTTCTCTGGAAATGTATTGTGTAACCCATTTATCTCCTGTTTCACTAAGATGATAAATGACTCTTTGTGGTTGTTCACTCATATTCTGTCACATGGTATAATCAAAGACTTTAACAGTACATTAACGTAGCTGTGTAAATATGTTTTGCAGTTCTTAAAAAAGAAGGGATTTTAACAGAGTGCTCTTTCCCAACCCGGCGGTGTGTGTCTATACACACACGCCCTTCATGGAAACTCGACCTGAAATTACCAACCATAGCCTGTCTTTGCATAGCACTTTGATGTGACTTTATTTGCACTGTACACATAAATCTTACTGAACACACAATGCATAGACAAGAGTGTTTATTTCAGAACCTGCTACAATATCCTCAAGGGTACAAATCATTGGCTCTTTGTTACTCCATCAATAACCCATGATGCATTGCATCCATACATTTGTAGCTCAAAACAGCTTTTACAAAAAACGATATACAATCTTCCTATACATCATTTTTTAAATATATAATGCACATAGTTGTGTCTCTTTTTCCATTTGAAACTGATCAGTGCATATGTTCTCACTTAAAACAGAATGAAACTGAATATTTACTCAAGGAGTGGGGGTGTCAAATCAGGAATTATTAAAGACTTAATGTTTAATAGTTCTGTTTATAACATTAGAGCCATTAAAGTTAAAAGCAACAAGCAGTATTTTCCTGATGCTAAGGCAAAATACTGTGCTTGGCCATGATCATTTCTAAGTTTCTAAATTTGGTCATTTTTGATACAGAATGCCACTCACTTGATCCAGTGATTGTAGTGCTGGGTTGAATAGTCAATTGCTGCCAATTCTGAGCACAAGACTACATGTTGAGGAGTAGCAGATTGAATGACTACTCATTCATATTGCAGTATAAATTACTACTAATTCGGGGAAGTTGGTACAACGGGCTGTTTTTTGGATGGCCAAGGTGAACAGATTTTCAAAAACTACAAAATGATTTTTGTTACCACGTTATTCCTGATCTTTCAGTATCAACTGATCCAGAAGAAATGTTTTAAGAGCTTCAGACATTTGTGTACAAACAATAGTTAATGTACTATGAAGAAAAAAAATGACACTATCAAGTGCATTTCAAAAGTGCGCCTCCCCAATCAGTGCCAAAATACCTTGTGTCTCCAACATCGAATACAGTAAAAGTTTGTCAGTCTTATTATATTAGCATAGTGGTAATAATAATATCTATATCTCATATGTTTATCATCGCTTATGTAAACATTTACAGGTCATGCAAACATTAGACACCTTCTTAAAGGAGCACAAAAACAGATTACAGCCAACAGCCCAAAGCTGAGATCCCTGCCCAAATGTGAGCCCTTCAAACCCCAGTATGCATTTCTCAGTCACTCTGATTGGAACCACCAGATTGTGAAGTGTTCAGTGGTGTAGCCTTTTCTACACTCTTAAAAATGAAGGTCAGGTTAAATTCTAAATTATATAAAAAGGGAAATGGCGGTTCATGGGTTGTCCCTTATATATAATTCTGTATTTTAAAACAAGCTGATTTTTGGTTGTAGGTATGGTGCAGGGATCTCAGTTTCAGCCTCAGACAGAACAGCCATTCTGTCCCTCTCCTTTGACTTCTATCAACCAAAGACCACAGTCCCATCACACATGAGGATGCTCAAAACAGCTCAAAGCTGTGCATTACCGATGTTGCAAAGCCAGTCTGACACAGAACACAAGGTCAGGGATAAAGAAACTGCATAGACCGTACATCAAGTAAAAACACCATGGATTAAGGCAAGGGGACTTTAAAATCAAGCTTAACAAAGATCACAGGGGGAGTATGATCACCTTGAGTTCCTTAAATCCTCTTTGTTTTACCAAAAGCTCCCAAAATCTCTCAGTGGTCATATATGGAGCATCATTTCTCTAACAACTCCAGAGTCTCACAGTTGAACACATGGTTTTCTTTGGTTGGGATTCAAAACATAATAAAAAAAAAAAGGTCAAACTGAACATGGGTGTTAAAAATGAATGAGGGGTGAGCATGAAGCACATTCAAACCCCTTGCAATCCTTTCCCCTGCTCCTCAGTCCACGTTTCATTCTGTGTGCTCTAGCTCCCTCTGTTGGACACTGAAGGGCAGCTCTGTATTCAGGGCCAGACTGGTGGTGGCAGGGGTACGAGTGTGAGATGAGATCTGTTGAGTTCCTCTGGGTTCTGCACGGCTACATCTCTCTCAGACCCTGCTGGCGGGTCGACAGCAGTACGCACAGCTTCTCAGACTGTCCCGATCAGCGCTCCCACGCCGACCATCTCCACTAGGAGAACCTAGCCAGAGACGAGGTCAAACCAGCTTTAAAAATATGCAGAAGCATGACAGACACTACTGTAGTATTTACACAATTTCCACATATTCCAGAAAGCAATATAAAAAGACTGGCTTAAAGCATTCTGCCGCCCAAAAATATGGTGTATAAAAGGTTTCTTCAGTTTACTGTAGACTAGTGTAGGGTAATGAACAGAAGCCTTAGGCACCTGTAAAAATAACATTTAAAACACTGCATGTTTTAACAATAATGTTACTAAATAAAAAAAAAAATTAATAGAATAAATGCAAATAACTATAATAATTATGCAGTCAATAACGTTATGTACAGTATATTGGTGTGTTCCCTGTGGAGGCCCAGATTTGCCTGTAGTTTCCATCAGAACCCTGGTTTGACTCAAGTCAGTCCTTCATTAAATTAAATCAGGAGCTGCTGATGGAATTTCACAAATCCGATGTGTGCATTCAATGGCTTTAAATTATTTGCATAGGTGCCTAAGACTTTTGCACAGTAGTGTAGCTAACAAGTAATGGAAGGTTATGTACACCAATTAGCATTATGCAGTGTCATCGTGCATTAGCATGAAGCACCCTTCAGACATGTCATGGATGATCAGCTACAAATTAAAACATTTCATCCAAATAATCCTAGGTGGGTCTAGAGGGTCAATATCCAGCATAGTATCCAACTCAACACACGTTTGATTCATTAACTACCACGTTTAGTAGTGTTTGAGCAGAGATTTTACCAAACTGTCCTTGCCCTGCAGGACTGGAATAAAACTAATGCTACACCATGCACCATGTATAACAACAGGATCTTTTTTTTTTTAATCAATGAGCCTCTCTCACCGTTTTCCTCCTCTTGCTCCTCTTCTTCCTCTTGCTGCTGCTCCTTGGCAGGCAGGAGCAGGTGTCTGTGGCAGGGGCTGGTGGAAGTGATCTGGCTGGAGCCTTCCAGGCTGGTGCCCAGCTGCAGCCTCCTCATGTGCCGGACCACTGCTGTGGCGTTAAAGGCTTGCTGAAGGTACAAAATCCAAATTAAATTCCACAGTACCTGCATAATTTCTGGAGTCTACAGTAATCTACACTTGCTGCTGTTGTTTATATTAGACCCTTCTTTGGCAAAGGTGTTTTATCAGACAGGCATGAGTGCACTTGATTTATTTATACACTACAGTATACTTAAAATGGTTTTGCTCATGTTATAGAACATTAAACGTTTAATGAAACATCTTATTTCACAGAGGGACCAACACTGACACAAATGTAATGATTAGATGTTATTCATCCACATTACTGTTTAACACCTGTATCAGTTCTACCTTTGGTATTGTTGCAACCTCCATTTTAGAGTAGACCTATGAAAATATACTCACCTTCCATTTGCTTTTGGCAAAATTCTTCTTAATCTGAGCACTGACGGACTCGTGGATGTTCTTATCAAGAGCAGTATCTCCTGAAATCCTGACCAGAAAGTGAGCAAAGGGTGATACAAACTGGTAAGTTCAAAGAGTTGTTTAACAACTAGAGACAGAGTAGACAGAATAGAGGGAATAGAGAATTCTGAAATAACATCTCTAAATGACAGATGAGGTCCTACCATGGGTGCTGTAAGGCCTGTTCACAGGTGTATCTCAGCACAGGATCTTTCTCCATTAGGTGGCATATGAAGTCCTTAGCTGTGAGAGAATGGGTTTGAAAAGAGAAGCTTTAATGTCCATACTCAAGCACTGAAGAATGACTACAGGTACACATTTATCAAGTATACATTTATTGATTATTCTTCAAAAATTGAATAATTAAACTGATAACTGATTAATGATTAATTAAACCAAAGGTCACTTCGTTTTAACCCACGTTTTCTGTAAGGGACCGCAGTCTGGTGAAATGACCGTGTATCATTTGAACATTATAGAGAACATTATAGAGATCCAAGTTGTCATTGACCAAACAAGTGTGTTTACTGATCGATGTCGCTCTACAATACGCACTGACATTAAATCATTACTATGTACAAATCTGTACATATTGTTTGAAGAGGCCATGACTGTAACAGAGGAATCACCTGAGTCTGATATGTCATCCCAGTACGGAGAGTCGAACTCATACTCCGCCTTCAGAATCTGTTCAAACAGCTTGGCATCATTTTCATCATAAAACGGAGGATAGCCACATAGCCTGGAAAAGATACTGACTGTTAAGAAAGTATTTTGTGCACCAGTGTCCCCAGACTGCAACTCTATTTTGAGGAACCATTTTGCTTAGGCGCTCTTTGCTTGAGTGCCCACAACATGAATATGTAATGGAAGGATGTGTGTTAGAACAGCAGGCTTCCTTGAAGTGTCACTGGGGATATGAGTAACTGAAGCACCAGCAGATAAATAACGTGTATTTAACTTCTAGATGGAACTCATCATTTATATTTAACTCAGTATAAAATTATCTTTACTCTGGTAGCTTTGCACTACATTGCTGTGAAGATTTGCTTGTATTTTAGCTACAGGTTCTGATGTACTAGGTCAAGTACTGATGTTAAATGTGAAGGTCTCAAATGCCACACAAAGTCATCCCAAATGTACTGGATGAAGCTTAATCACTCTAGAGAATTCAGTTCCACCCCAAAGACCAACAGACACTTTATGGTATTGAGTATGGTGACCATAGGCACTTTTGTGGCTTTTCTGAAGAGTCCCATTGTACTCGCAGTGCATTTCTATGGAGATTATACAAGCTGTGTGTGCAGTTGAACACCTGTGCCAGCGATGAGTGCACTTTAAAGCAGATTGATTCACTGATTAGAAGGGCTCTCTGGATATTTTTGGATTTATAGTGTAGTGAATGGGAGCCAGCAGTCACTCACAAAATGTATGAAATAACTCCTATGGACCAGCAGTCCACCGCTTTACTGTAAGGTTTCTGCGCCAGGACCTCAGGAGCTGAAAGAGAGAGAGAGCAAGAGAGAGAGAGAAAGAAATGCTAAGTGCTCAGATGCTCTCTTGCTGTCTCCTTTCTACAATCTTTCTCACTTCTGAAAGGAATGAGGACAGAATCAAAGAGCTCAGGGCACACAGAGCACTTCTGAAGCACTAACAGCTGACACCGCAAAGCACTTGATTAAACAGAAGAGTCCATAAAGCTATGCGAGAGGGGAAAAGAGCGAGAAACAGAGAGAAATACAGAAAGAAGGAGCTCTTTTTCATACCCACATATCCAGGCGTTCCACAGGCTGTCGACATCACGGTCCCTGAGTCCTCGATTTTAGACAGTCCAAAATCACTGATCATGATGTTGGAGTCTTCATCCATGCTGTAGTACAACAGGTTCTCTGGCTGCACCCAGTGAAAAATGAATGAGATTCAAATCCATTCTAACAGGCCTCAGTGCTTCAGTTTAAATACGCCTGCAGTGGGTATTAGAGGATGGCATCTGCACAGGAATCTCACAGAACTCATGGGACTCTTTTTTTCCCCACAGGAGCAGCAGAAAAAAAATCAATATAACCCAGTGGGACGGTACAGGATGGGAGTGTGACCAAACAAGAACGACCAGGACAAAAAAAGGTTTATTTTGAGAAAGAAAGAGTAAGCAAGAACATCCTACATACCCAGACTTCCATTTCACACTCCAATAAGCACCAGCTTGCAATGTTTTTCATTTAGGTACAGATTTCAAAGCCTTAGATGTAAAAGTGTATAATAATACACAAGAAGGACTTCTGCGCCATTAGAGATTGACTCAGGTGTGATGCGTTAAGAGGTATGGAAGCTGAACTTTATTCTTGCTTGCCCAAATTAAACCTTTATTCCACAGTTTAATTATACTGTTGATATTTATTCATAGCTTCTGAGACAATAACTAATCACTGGAAAGTTTATACACTCTGTGAAAACAAAAAACAATGCAAAATCAAATGGTTAATTTTGACTAACAGAATAGTTTGTTAAGTAATTAGTATTTGATTAGTGTATTATTTGTGGTTGTTGCTAGGTAACACAGGTGAACAAGGTGGAGTGATTGTTTAGGGCTGTGTTGAATAAAGCATCCTTTCCTGCCTGCTTGCCTTGATTTTGCTTTATCTGGTATTCATACAGATCTGTACTATCTACTGGCATATTTAGTGAGGACACAGCGTTCAAATCAGGCAAAGTCAAGAAAAGCAAAAAGGGAACTAATATTTTTTGCCGAGAGAGTTTTCCATAAGTCAATCTCAGCCCATTCTATTGTGTAGTGGGGCTAACAGTGATAATAATAGAGAACTGGTGAGTATTTATAATACCTGAAAACCTAAAGAAACTATGTGACACAAATATTTTTACAGCTAAAAAGTGATGCATGTATTTAGGAGCTTGTGCTCTGGGAAGATGGATTTTAAAGAGCCTGTATGAATATAAGGCTGCAAGTGCTGAGGAATGAGACGGCAGAGACAAAAGAACAAGAACAAGAACAAGACAGAATTGAGAAATAAATGGATGGAAAAAAAACAAGAATAAACACAAAAATGTGGACAGTACAGTACAGGACTGAGTTTTTCTGTCTGAAGCAGAATTCCTACCTTCAGGTCTCTGTGCACGATGCCCATATCATGCAGAT
The DNA here is from genome assembly GCA_037974465.1 of Brachypetersius altus. Taxonomy (NCBI): domain Eukaryota; kingdom Metazoa; phylum Chordata; class Actinopteri; order Characiformes; family Alestidae; genus Brachypetersius; species Brachypetersius altus. The sequence goes on along the minus strand of JBBPDB010000108.1, from coordinate 19,002,319 downwards.
ACTTCACTGCATCTAAAATCTGATGAATGAGCTTACTGGCATCTCGCTCTGTGTAGAACCCTTTTTCCACAATTCTATCAAACAGCTCTCCACCAGATACCCTAAAGACACACGTTCACAAAGTCAGTCATGAATTCGTTTACAGAAGTACAGAAGGTGAATAAGAACTTTGCACTATTGTAACTTACAGCTGCATGACCAGGTACAGATGTGTCTGACTCTCAAAAATATCCTCCAGTGAAACTATATTCTCATGCTTTATTCTGTAAGAAATAGCAGACAGATGAACAGACAGATGACTTTACTGAGCCAAACCAATAAAAACATAATTAAATACAAATGAATGAATTTCATTTACACATAGGGTAAGTTCTGTACTGACAAGTACAGTCTACACTTCTGATGTTTCCATTTGCTTAAAGTGATAAAAATGTGTCAACAATATAAATGATTGTTTGTTCCCTCCAAATCACAAGTGAGTTGGAGTGTGGGATGGAAAATTAATTCATTTGAAATTAAGCCATGGCTGCGTTACCCTTGGTAAAGGATATAAAACAGGTCATGATACAATTTCTTTGTTGTTAATTATCTAAATCTCACAGTGAACATTGAGAGAAAATAGTATGCTTTTTATTTTTTTACCCAAATCATGTGTCATAATTGTTGAATTAACGGCACCCCCTGCATAATGAGAATCTTTCTATATCCTCAGTGATCTCTGATCCTCTTTTATAGACAATTTTCGGCGGGGTGTAGCTCAGCAGATTCTGATAATTTAATTAGATAACTTCATTTGGATGTTATTTTGGATCAATGTCTTGCTGGAAGATGTAACCATAAGCCAGTGTGTGGCAGAGGCAGCCTGCTTTCCACTCAAATGTCCTAGTTTTTGATTGAGTTTGTGATGCTCTGTATCTCATTTAAGGGAATTCTGAGGCAATCCAACCCCAAAACATCACACATAATGATCCACCATATTCAAATGTGTTTGTATGGTCTTTTCTATATAACAATCCTTCTATTTATGCAAAACCCACCCAGTTTGTTATCACAAAGTTATTGTTGGCTCATTTTCTGTAAAGTTTAGAGAGAAAAACTTTTCTCAAGGGTCACGGCTGTGAGGTTTTCCGTTTTCCTCACATTTTTGCAATTAGCTACAAAGGCATGCATTGTCTTTTCCCCATGTTTATCAAGGATGCTAGTAATTAAGGAGTCAATCGTAACTGTGGCTTTTATGAGCAGACCACACAGAACACTGCTGAGATCCTCTTATTACTATAGACACAATTTTAAGGCATTTGTATAGTTATTCATGCTGACTTCTAATGCCATGCTTGGGCACTGCCTCTGTTCAATTTATTTCTTGTAATAGTCTTTATTCTTCCTGTCTTGCTTTACTCCCTCAATGGGGCCTTTATTGCTTTTAATACAATGCATTTAACATATTATAGGGTAAAAAGGGGATGTAAAGCAGGAATTTATTCGACTGGATTGGTTTGGGAGCATTAGGATTTAGCAAGGTTTCTTTTGGAAAGCATAAAATTCTCAGGCCATTTTCAAAACTGGCCTAAAAACCTAATTGTATTGTACTTTTTTCTTTTCAATGGAACAAAAATAACTTAATTGAGTTATTCTAAAGAGAGATTATGAAATCATGAAGTTTATACCTCTAACAAACATTATGAATATTCCTATTTCATTTGGTGTGTCTGCCTTTTCTGAGAAGACAGAGATGTGGTAGGTGTCTCTCTCTCTCTCTCTTTCTCTCTCTCTCTCTCTCTCTCTCTCTCTCTCACACACACACATAGTTCCAGGCAGTTTTGATTCATGTGCTGTAAGCTCTTTATTTTTCTCTGTTCCTTGTTGTCCTTGTCTTCCTTTCCTTCTCCAAATACCACAGTTTCTTTCAGTTGTCTTTATTGGCATGCGGCACAGCCCCTAATCTGTCGCTTTCTCATTCACTTCCTTCCCCTAATCTCTCTCTCTCTCTTTCTCACTCACTCTATCTGTCTCTGCCACTCCTTCTCTCCATCCTTAAGTACAGTATTTCTCACAGTAACCATGAAATACACTCATTAATTTAATTCTGCTTCACTATTTACCAAGCCTTCCTGTCTCTCTCTTACTCTTCCTCTTTCCATCTATCATTCTCTCTGTGTCTCATTCCCTGTCTCTTCCTCTTCTTTCACTGTCTTGCAGAGAGTGGGACCTCAATACCATCTCAAGCCCTGTGTGTGCTGTTGCCTTGGCAACAGAGACACTAAAAATAGGACTATCTCAGATACTCCTGACATTTCCGGTGCAAGCTTCCACCATTTCCACATGACGATACCACATTGTTTACCTCCGAGACAGCGGCATCTCTTCTCTCAAAGAGGGAGCTTCATTTTAGATGCAAAAAGTTGAACCTTCTGTGGCCTCACTAGAAACAGACTGCAAGAGTGTAACAAAACCCTTTTCCTGTCCCGCCAAAAAAATACACCATCTGCAGCATCTCAGAATAAAGTGGGCCACACTGACTATGATCCTCATCTGCGGCTGGTCGAGACAAACAAAGGTTCGGTCTCCTCGAGTGCAAGGCGAGGCTTTTTTGTGATACTTAAGTCACTGCGATAAGAACCCAGAGGAACCATTCAAACTCTGCATAACCCTTAAATCATTTCAAGGTTTCACCAGAAAGCTAAAATACAAAGGGGAACTGCATGGTGGAAACCATGCAGGCAGATGTAACAGCTCTGGGTTAGTAGTACTGTCATGTTAAAGCCTTCTTGAAGTTATGAGGCTTATTTGACTTTCTAGATTTTTACCTCTGAATCTTGGGGAACTACCTTTATTCTTACTCATTTTTGCCCCAATATTGCCTACAAAGAAGAGATCAAATATGATTTCTCAAAAGCATAGATTTCCAGTTGTAAGAGTATCTTAAATACATCCACTCTTAGAAATCCAGTTTCAGGTTCAAAATGGTCTTACATTTATGTGTTTAGCATAAAAAACTTACTTACCTTTATAAGCAGTATTCTGACCATACTAGTTGGATGGAGTGGTGGGCATAAACCTCCCCAGAGATTTGAATACAATTGCTTAGTTTACTGAAATTATTAGCTCCCTCTGGATTGACAGATCCCCCAATCTGTTTGCTGTTTGAGGAGTGAGGAACTGCAGCATTAAGCTGTTTAGTCTGTTTGCTGTGTATGTAGCATCATCAGTCGTCTGATACACAACCACTGATTAGGCATTTAAACACATTAAGAACTCAAAAAAAAACAGCAAAAATGAACCTATATGTTAATGTATGTGGTAGGCCACAATACATTTAAAGATCAAGTCAAGTAGGTGTTTAATGTCCTTTCAACCATGTACATAGTGGTGCAGAAGCAGAAAAGAAACACCACAAGACCACACAGGTCCAGGCTGGACAGGACTAAAGAGAGTGTGCAAAAAATACAAGAGCAACAGTACAATAATTTACAGGCCAAGACAACATACAGAGCAGTCGAGAGGAGCAGTAACTGGGCTAGTGAGAGTGAATACAGTCTTATAGTATGTTTTAGCAGCAAAGATTGAGGTAGATGACAGATGTGAGTTTGTTTACGTTAGGCTAAAACCTCAGCTTTGGATGGTAATGTTACTCACTACTTCATTAGACCAGTGACCAGAACTGGATCGAGTTAAAGAGTCACCACGACGTGCGAGTATTCAGCATTATTTTTTTCTGTGACTAATTGAGCAAAATGAATGCGTTAATTTGACTCCCCTATTATACATATAGTAGTTCCAGTGCATTTTTCTTTATTCCTCAGGCAATGCTTTGAGTCTTCATGGCACTGTCTCTGTATCTGTGCCATTTTCATGACACATGATTGGGTTTAGCACAGCTGTTTAAAAGCTATGACACAGTAATCTCTTTGGCCAAATTACACCCTCACACCCTCCTTCTGTGCACAGCGCACACACATGTGCCGGGGCTTATGTGGATGACAATGTCAGTTTTAGATTTGCCCTCGTGTCTCATGTATCAGTGACTCCGTCGGCCATCGAAGACTACAGGTTTTACTGGTTTGCAGAGAATGCAAGCCACTTACAGCATCAATATGTGAAAACCAAACCACCTCGCACATCATTTCACTGAAGACACCAGGCTCCATGAATAGCCCAAGGAATAGATCAGATCCAGACACTCAAGCACACCTGCTTCATACAAATGTTCTATTCTAGTGCTACACTGTGAAAAAAAGAAAAGAAAATGTTCCGTCAGGGTCTAAATGAGTTCTGTCTGGTTATGAAACAGCCTTTCTAATCGTCCCTATATTCTTGTGGACCTTGTGTGAATACATTTCTGTCTGACCTGTGCAGCACAGCGATCTCGTTTTCAATGCTGTTCTCCTTGCCCTCCAATGCCTTCTTAGGGATGCATTTGACAGCCACCAGTCTCTGGGTACTCTTCTCTTCAGCCAGTACCACCTCTGAGAACGCCCCCCTACAACACAGTCAAAAAGAGAGGGACAAGGAAAGAGTTGGTGAAGGAGTCACATCATAAAAATACATTTCCATGACTTCCATGTGTAAATAAAATACAAGAGAGTAAAAAGACTTTTCCAGTCACACACATTGCTAGAAGGTACTCAAGAAAAGAGCTCAAAGTCAGTCAATCTTTAATGACAAACAACTGCAATAGAATGAGTCTCTTTTCCAAAGGATTTTATTACTTCATCAAATTTCTGCTCTGCTAGAGCTGACCCAGTCAGTTGTAAGTGTTAATACTGTAAAGTGGAAACACTGAGCCTAGGAGCAACAACAGCTGCACTGCAAAGCAGAAGACTACACAAGCTCATAGAATGAGACAATTCAGTGCTGAGAGGCACAGAGTAAAATTAGAGTCTGATACTGCAGTGGAAGCAGTTCAGCCCAATAACCGTTTAATCCTAATGAATTGCATTTCCCTGCGGTGGGATGGTGCCCTGCCTCGTGCCTGTAGACCCTGGGATAGGCTCTGGGTACCCGCAACCCTAGTAATGATTAAGCAGTTATAGAAAATGAAAGAATGAATGAATTGCATTTCCATCTGAGCAGATTCAAAGTCTAAACTCACCATGTGCAGCTGTAGTGGAGTAAATCACACTGTCATTGATTAAAGTAACACAATCTGCCCAAATGCACAGTGACTCTGGAAGAGGAGGAAGTGACTCTGTGGCCATGTTTCATGGTTTGGCCTGGGTATTGCTTAGTTCCAGGTAAATTTGTGGAAGTGATTAAACTTCTATATTTCTATTTATAATTCTGCTGTATCTAACACTGTTAGTCTGTTAACACTTTTCTCTCACATTGTGTCTCTTACAGCATGTACTGGCACATTTTTGACACTGCTCTCAACACAAAATAGACCTGGCCCTGCGTTTTTAGCCGAGTGGAGTGGTGAGCTGCTCCTGGGATGCTTCTAAAACACTGCAGCATGTCTGGTGGAACCACAAGCATTGTCTAGAGTTGCCACAATCAGTTCTGGCTGCCATGTCTCAGCCGTAAGGTGACGCAGTCAGGCCTGGTGGAATTCCAGGGTTAGGATGTATTGAAATGTCATCTGTGAGCCAGGCCTTTTCAATGCTCATCCCAGTGTGTTGTTAGTCTGCTAGACTTGTTGGTGCTAGCACCTAGAGCACACTAAGCTCACAGGCATGTTCTGTAGCCTAAAGGTTCTTGGTCCATAATGCCTCAGTATATTTTAGGATACTATTTCATGGCATACAAAAATGAGATCCATAGCACCCCATACATTCACCAGTTCTGATCCATCTTATCACAGTACACAATAAAAGTTAACGTCAAATATTTGTGGGCAGGGGGCCTTTAATAAGTAAACATTAATGTTAAAGTGACTAACCCTTAGAACTCAGAGCATATGATTAAAATCTGATTTCAACAAATAAAAAGGTCTAAGACCAATGTTTACTCTCCTGACACTTGCTGTGCTTTTACTTAGCTGTTCTCCGGACCCCCTCCATCTGTGGGGTTTTCCCCACCCACTTCTGGGTGGAGACTATCTAACAGTTCTCCTGGGTTCAGAGATCTTGTGTTTTTTTTGTTTTTAAGATGTAAATTTTAAAAATTGTTCATTTTTGTTCTTTATGAAACAAATTCTGTTGTTGCCCTGAAATTGTCAAGTAAGGAGCTGGTCCAGGAGCAGGATTAAAAGATGACAGGGACAGAACCAAGTTGGCTGACATCCGTGCCGCTTGGTGCCAGCACTGCAGTATCAATTGTGATGACTGTGGAAGAAACTGACATTACTGATTCCCTGTTGCTGCCGTTAAAGGGGAATTCCATCTGAAAATCCTTGTGTCATATTTGCTTCAGTTGCAGTTGATGTGACAACATGAAGCATTTAGAACATTCTAAAGCAAACAACACCTCCACTCAATAAAGACAGCAGTGTGAAATTAACACCCAGAGTGTTAAACTGGTCTCAGATGTACCCTGCATATTATCACGGTCTTGCATAAAAGCTGTAGGTGATAAAATAATCAGAGTGATCTTACTGTGCAGGTAATGATTTAAATGATAATAGGATCTATTCTCACTTTATAAAATATTGACAAGTTTAGTCTGTTAAAACGAGTAGTTATAAAATATAAATAAGCAAAAATATGCAATTTTTTGTATTTATCATAGAATACAGACAACTTTGAAACAGTTAAACACTTTATTTTTGAATACTGTCGTTTTTTCACTGTAACTGTAGTGAAATTTGTTTTCTAGTTCTCTTTTTCCTCTCCAGTCATTATTATCACAGTAAAAGCAGTGGAGAACAAGTTGTAGTTATAACAATAGAGTTTTTCTGCAGCTCCGACTGAAAGCTGATCTGAGTTGTCAGATGCTACAAACACAGTAACATCTTTATTTGTTTATTTCTTAGGATCCCCATTAGCTGCTGCCCCAACAGCAGATATTCTCCCGGAATGCCCTCAAGTACACAATACAAACTGATAATGATCATAATACAATTCAAAAACAAAACAATCGCCACAACAAAGTATAACACAGGACAGAAAAAATACAAAACAAATACAACATGATATCACCACCTCATTAACGCCTGCATTAGGACATTCCTGCTGCTGCGTACTTTAATGTTTATGTATATTATGTATATTATGCATAGTATTAAATTCATTTATATTAAATATTAATTTTTGATAGGACATATTTGCTCAACATTTCTAATGTTTATGAAATAGTGCATTTCAATAGTCTTTTAAATATTTTCCTACCATCAGTTTTAGGCAGTGAAACTGGAAAAAGATCCCGTCTTTAATAGCTCTGTAAATCACTGTGCAACACATAAAATGTTTTGCCCTAGTTCAGATAGCTTAGTATAACTTTGTTTTATATCTCAGTCTCTCTGATATTAGTCTCTCTGGCTTTTCTTTGATCCAGCTGACTGTAGAAACTATGAGACCATTTTTAATCATTTTTTTCTTAAGGGCCCCACAATATGGTGCTCTTCCATCTGTCCTCTATTCTTAACTATTCAGGTTCTTTGTGCATTTTATTGAAGTTGGTTCTACATGAACAATGCAATTAGAATCTTGCTTTATTTGAGTTATTTATAATTTTATCAAATCTAAAAGTGCTGATCGCACCATTTTTATCTTCTATTTCTTTTAGCCTTACAGGTGCTCATAAGAGGGTTATACACATACACCGAGCAGCTGCAACATCAGTGAGGTGAAGTGAAGTGAATGATATTGATTATCTCATTGCAGCAGCACCTGTCCAGGCGAGTAATATATTAGACCGCAAGTGCACAGTCAGTTCGTGAAGGTGATGTGTAGAAAGTAGGGAAAATTGACAACTGTAAGGATACGCGTGACTTTAACCAAGACCAACTTTAATAGCTAGATGGATCAGAGCATATCCAAAATGGTCAATCCTGTAGGTTCCCAGTGTATTTTAGGTGAACGAACTAAACCGAATCACTTCCTCAAGTGATTCAGTTCAGTACGTTCACTTAAAAGATCGCGAACGACACAACACTACTTCCCTCTGCCATTCCTCTGTTAACAGCAAGAAAACAAACTCCTAAACTGCTGCTATTTATTTATTTTTAACAGAGCATGAGCTCTCGCAGCACTCGCAACACCAGAGCCACTGTCCTGAATATCGAGCTTTGGAGTTTTGGCTCCGTTGAGCGTCAAGAAACAGCTCGCAGCCAGTAGGCTACTCCGCAGCCGTCAATGTTTTTTATTTTTAGGAAAAATAATTCCATCATAATTAAACCAAAGAAAAAGACAGCCTTTCTAGAACTTTGTCTGCCGAAGCTTGTTCAGCTCCACCCTCGTTCGCCATTTTTCCCCTTCGGATTTGCATCAATCTCATTATTAACCTTTAGTGCCCTCAGTTGACGGAAATCCGTCATAGCGACGGAGAACTTTAATCCAT
>JBBPDB010000108.1:18958494-18976979 GCA_037974465.1 Brachypetersius altus | reverse complement strand
GGGAAGCTTGTTTATTTATATACAAAAGGCGATAAACGCTCATTTAAAAAAAAAAAAACAAGCCTCGCATACCATTCTGCTGTTACTGAATCTCTTCCATCATCAACGTTTCATGCCAAATTTTGGAATTTCATTGTTTAATATGGATTGCAAATTGCAGTTCTTTACCAAACAAATGCAACAAAACAACTCTCGACCAATCAGAGCTCGGCCAGCGCTCTAAACTACCCAGCATGGTGGTACCATGGAGAGAGGAGTTTTGCTCGCTTGGTTAAACTCTTTTTTTGAAAATTGTTACTATAAATACTTTTGATGGTTCTGAAGTACAGCTGCATGATGTCTGGTGGGGTCTGTGTGTCCACACTGAGCAGGGCGGAGTTTCCAGACACACCGCACGCGCTCAGAGAGAGACAGGGGGGTGGGAGAGAGAAACAGAGAGAGAGAAGGAGCGAAAGAGAGAAAGAGAACAGTGGCTACAGAGACAAGTTTCACTGAAAATAGGTACGTTTTTTTAGCTGTTTATTACTGCATGTTCACTTGGAGAAAGATATGACTGGATTTATAGAGTTTTGGAAAAAGAACAGATTTATTTATAGAGCTAATAAATGAATAAAAATCTAATACATTTTGGATGTGTAATCAAAAACGTTGTTGTTAAATTTGACAATTATTGTTTAACATATTCAGACTAAGCCAACAAACTATTTTAACAGGATAAAAGGAATATTCTAAAAAACATTCAAATGGATTTATAACGTTTGGGAAAAGAGCTCTAAAAGTACTGGGACTAGGCCCCTTGCTTCTAGTGAAGGGCAATCCACAGTTTGGGAAAGAACCTTTTCCATTCCAGCATGACTGTGCCCCAGTGCACAAAGCAAGGTCCATAAAGACATAGTTGGATGAGTTCAGTGTTGAAGAACCTGACTGGCCTGCTCAGAGCCATGACCTTAACCTCATCCAATACCTTTGGATAAACTGGAACAGAGATTGTGAGGCGGGACTTCTCATCCAACATTAGTGCCTGACCTCATAAATGCTCTACAGAATGAATGGGCACAAATTCACAAATCTTGTGCATAGCTGCAAAGGGGGTCCAACTCCATATTAAAGTCTATGTATTTGAATCCAATATCATTAGTGTACATATGGCTCTTGGTTCGACTGTCTAATGTTAATTGCCCGTTGTCTGAGGCACTCAGGAATGGCATTGTACTTTGTACATATAACTAACATATGACTATATAACTTGAATATAATGTATCCTATTATTCTGTATAGAGTCAATAACCCAACAAAATATATCAATTTTAATAACCACAGAGACAGTGATTTAAAACATTTAAAATATAAACTTATATTAAGCCATGGGTGTGGACTAATAAGTTGTTGATACCTCAAAAAAAAAAAAACCCTGCTCCCCCATACTTCATTATTGCTTTTTTCCCTCACTGAGCTTTCTCGTCCAGTTGCGTAAATATTCTTTAACAATTGACAGTACGACTTGGGTATATCTATTTATTCAGACATTTTTAAATCTGTTAAATATTTACACATATTTGCCACACTCTGCACATATACACACACACACATACTACTTGCACGTGCTTGTATTTGTGCATATAGTTAATTTATTGCATATGCTATTGATTTAATTGAACTGCATTGAAAAATTAAATATTCAGCCTTTTCTCAATGAAGTAGGTAAACCACAAATAGTTTGTAAAATACAAAATGTATCATCTATATATGATCAATTCAGAACAGTAGCTACTCTCAGCTGATGAATAAGAAAACTGAGGAGACTTTTAACCCCCCACTTCCGGCGTGGAGTTCCAAAGGGGCGGGACTAGAGGCTGACCGTTGAGAGTTAGCTGACTGGCTAACAGTTAGTAGCTGGTGGTTTTGTGTATGGTGGGGAATTCTAAAAGATTTCAGCAAAGTCGCAGCTTTTATACGGGTGAGTGGCTGCATGTTGCGGACATGTTTTCTAGGGTGCTGGCCGAGGGTAAAAGCAGTGAGATGATAATATTTACAGTGAGCGGTTAGCGGTGCGGCTAATCTTTTGTTTGAGCAGGGCTGCTGTGAGGATTGGCTGCGACTGATCACTTACCGGAAGATTAGCTCTTTAGATCGCCCCGGGAAACAATTAATACACTTTAAAAAGTTACTACATCGCAGGTTTTGCAGCTCTGGTTTTGTACTTCTGCTGAGTAAGTCTATCCTTAAGCCTGCTAGCCGAGTGCACAGCTAGCCTGCTAGTTCCATTTCGAATGTGTTCACTGTGTTAGGCTGTAAATGAGAGCAACTGGAGGCTGGTGTTACTCTGTGATGTGCCGCTATAGCCACATTCCTTTTAACTGTTTACCTGATCTGTTTCTCGCACTTTCATAAACCATTCTGCACTACTGCGAAGTGGACAGAACGGAAGAAGTAAATAGTGACAGCATAGAATAAAAGCTATACCATAAAACTGTGTAATATAAAAAATTACTAAACAAATAAAAACCTGTATATACATAAAATAGTATGTATGTATAAATCGGATATATGTATGTAGCGGATAAATATATACAGGTACACTTTGGACGTCGGCAAATGATTGCAGCTTGTTGATGTAACTCTGACGTATAGCTTTAACCGTATTCGTTTTAAATCATTACCTAATTTGCATTTTTGCACTACAGATCTGATGATACAGCACACTAAATCTTACACACCCATGTCAGTGTCAATATAAGATAAAATAACCCTTTATTAGCCCCACAAGTGGGACATTTACACTGATGCAGTTGTAAGGTTGCAGATGATTACTCTGTGATGTGCAGCTGGTAGCCTCGTGGCTAGGGAGTTGCCCCCGTAATCAGAAGGTTGTGGGTTTGAATTCCAGGTCTGCTAGTGGCACCATTGAGGTACCCCCGAGCAAGGTACCGTCCCCACACAGGCTCTTTGCCAGGCTCTGCGTCACTGGCTGCCAACTGCTTCTCTTGGTCAATGGGTTAAATGCAGAGAGAATTTCACACTGTGTTCACACTGTGCTGTACTGTACTGAGGTGTGTTCATGCATGATTATAAGGGGCCACTTTACTTATCGTCAGCCAGATTGCTATCAGTGCTGTTAGCTTGCCAGCTGTGCCTGTTTGGCATCCCTGGTGTTTTTGTTTTGGATGCTGTTTGATGATGATGAGAAAAAAAACAGATCTGGTCAAATTCGAAAACAGTTGTTTGGGTTTTTTTTTGCTCCAAGAAGTGTTTTTGTATGTTGAATACTATCAGGTATCTACTCTTATGGGCTCCAAGAGGCGACGCACCACTTCTCCCTCCAGCAGTGTGAGTGGAGACTTTGATGATGCCACTTCATCCACTCCAGCCAGTGGCTGGAAGAGAAGGAAGAGAACTTCTAATGCCCAAACTGTTGATCAAGTGAGTGTGCTCTGTTCAAACTCCTGGCTGTTTCATGAAATGATTACTTGGTTCTTTTGTACCATGTTTACTATTAAATGTTTTCTTAACTACAGTAAATATAAATTTTACTTTCTTTAGATTGCCATTTGCCATGAACTGTACAACTCCGTCAGGGACTACAAAGATGAGCAGGGGAGGCAGATATGTGAGCTGTTTGTTCGAGCTCCAAAAAGGAGGTATGACACAGTTTAACCACAAAGGTCACTAACATTTGACACTGCTAGACATGCAACAAATTGTCATCTACATAGTGTTCTTATTATCCCTGTGCATGTGATTTAGGAACCAGCCGGATTACTATGAGGTGGTGAGCCAGCCCATTGATATGTTGAAGATCCAGCAGAAACTCAGGGCAGAGGAGTATCAGGATGCAGAGCAGTTTTCGGCAGACTTCCGGCTACTCATCAACAACGCCAAAGCTTACTACGCGGTAACAATCACTAAGCTATACAAGACTCCTACGTTTTTATTTTGTTGTACTGTGTGGATATCTTTCTGGTGAATAAGTCGACCACTTTATTAACTGCCATTAAAATTCCCGTTTGACTGTATTAATTAATTGGAGCCCTATGCCAGTCAGAATATGGTTACATACCTCTGTCACTGATAAGTAAATGTGATGGTAATGCTGCTGGTTTTTAGTAGTACCTCGAGGTTGTGGATGAAAAAAAAATTAAATAGAAAATAGTCAAAATTAGTTCTATTTTCTTTAGAAGTTTCATGCAGATGGATTGTGTGTTTGAATTTCTTCTAGGCTGGTAGTCCGGAGAACAGAGCTGCCTGTAAGCTGTGGGATGTGTTTTTAGCCACAAAGAATAATCTCCTGCGTGGAGGTGATGGAGAGGAGGCAGAAGATGAAGATGAGGAGGAGGGGGAAGATGTTGACAACCCTGGAGCCTCAACAGAGGAAGAGGTAAAGAGTCTCTGTAATCCATATAAAAAACAAAGCCCACTGTGGGTTGAAAATAGTGTTTACAGGTAATTATTTCAACAAAACAGGAGCATTCATGCATTCAGTTGTCTGAAGCCCCACCCTTCTTAAGCTGCTTTTGGATTATAGGTTAGTCAATTTACTTACCAGTCTTAAATTACAAGAAAAATGCAATTTCTGTGGATTTTGTGTGTTTGTTAGGGATGTTATGAATCAAACTTGTTTTCCCACAGACTTTGATACAAATATGTTTTAAGATAAAAATATGTTTATATAATTTAGTTGCCTTCAAAGAAAATTATTTGTGTTCATTTCACTCATCAGATGCTGATCAGCATTTCATTTACCATCAGAGATAAATGTAGTGTTTGTTCTTGGATTTAGCAAGGTGGCACAAATAAACATGATGGACCTCTGGAAGAGAAAGAGAGAGGCATAACTTATTACCGCACTTCTTTGATTTTCTCATTTTGAATATCAGGCATCACCCAACTATCTAAAGGGAGTTCTGGAACAACTTTTAGAATCTCTTTTGTCGTACACTGACTCTTCAGGGAGGCTGATCAGTGAACTTTTCCAGAAGGTTCCTTCTAAACTGGTAAGTAACTAACATTGTATTTTTTATTTTCATACATTTTTATTAACATGTGCTGTAGTTTATTGAACGTTGACCAGAATGTTTTTCTTCTACTCATTTACAGCAATACCCAGACTACTATGCCATAATTAAAGAACCTATAGATTTACGCACCGTAGCTCAGAGGATACAGGTGTGAATGCCACTTTCTCAAAAAATAACCACTACAAATGACTTTTATTTAAATATCTGCAAATGAAACTTTAATTACTGGATTCTTAGTCTGTTCTAAGCAGTACAATGTTATCAACATATCATTGTGTTCTGTTACAGTTGGGCCATTACAAATCCATCAATGCTATGTCAAAGGACATTGATCTTTTGACTAAAAATGCCAAAACCTATAATGAACCTGGATCACAGGTTTTTAAGGTAATTTGAAAATATTTTATACCATTGCTTAAATAGTTTCAGGGTATATCATGTTTTGAAACAATTCCTACTTTTCTATCTTCTTCTTTTAAGGATGCAAACACACTCAAGAAAGTCTTCATTCAGAAAAAGACTGAAATAGAACAGACAGAACCCACAAAATCCAGCCTTCGCATCAGGTACCTCCACTTTCCATTCTTTTATTTTCCTACATAAACTGTAATATTTTGTGCTGTCCCTGATTTTCTGCATCTGGTAGGAACCGGAGGTCTGCTCAGGGTGACCGACTGTCTGCTATTACCATGTCCCTACAGACTGGCTCAGAGAGTGATGAGGACTCTATTCTTTCAGGTACGTCAGTCCAACCTGACTGCACAAGAATTCAAATTCAAGACATATCAAGTACCATCAATCTTCTGGGAGGATGTGTGGTCACAGTTGAGAAGAATATTAGGATATGAATTGCCTAAGTCATTTGAAACACTTTACCTGGGTAATTTGTAAAAAGAGGTCGTTTCTGGTAATGACACATACCTGGTGAAAAGTTTACTAAAATAATACTAGTACTGCTACTTCTTTTTGGTTTTTTATTTATGTGTGTGTATCATTTGAAAAGTCAATTAACAATTAGTTAAAAGAAAAAACAAGTTCTATTAGTCGGGTTTTATTAAATATGCCATCCATTTATTTCAAACATACACCTATCAGTATTCATCAAAATAAAACTGAGTGAAATATGTGTCCTTTTATGACTTCAGTTTCTTATTTACTTATTTATTGTTCAGTGTTTTCCTCATGGTGGGCTTATGAACATCAATAACATTAACACGCGTGAGAAAGGCCCTTGATTGCTGGATTCTTTGTGGGTTCCTACTTTGGGCTTTTATGGATAATAGTGGGTCCAGACTAATGATTGTTCATTAGTTTTCATTAGCTTTTCATTCCTTCATTCATTCGTTCATTAGGACTTTTGTGAAAATCTGATGTTTCAGGTCAGTTATGCAGAAATGCTAAAATGTACATATTTTTATAAAGAAAGCTAACGGTTCTTAATAGCTTTGATTCTGACCATGCATGTGCTACTACAGGTTCTGTGAAGTATGATGCTGGAGAAGAATCTGAAAGCAATCAGTCTCGGCTGGGTGCGGGTGACCCTGTCCATCAGTTATACCAGGCAATCCGCAGCACCCGTAACGCTCAGGGGCAACTTCTGGCTGAGGCTTTTCTCCAGCTGCCCTCGCGTAAGGAGTACCCTGACTACTATCAACAGATCAAACACCCAATTTCTCTCCAGCAAATCAGGTACCAGGACATGAAAAATGAATGTCTCCTAATCTTTTAACAAAAAAATCGAATTAATTAACATTAATATTTATGTGATTTTTTTGTCAGGGATAAAATACGGAATGGGGATTATGAAGGAATCGAGCAGCTAGAAGCAGATCTTACAACAATGTTTGAGAATGCAAAACGCTATAATGTCCCCAATTCTGCCATATACAAACGTGCTCAGAAACTTCAGCAAGTAATACAGGTAAATAAAATACTATATTTTTGATTTCTCCTAACTTTGTTATTGGATTTGGAGCTTAAATTGTGATTGGTTTTGTTATTGGTTTTGATTAAATTGCTCATTTAGTGGAAAACTGCTCCAAACACAGTTTAATATCTGTACAATTTTAAAGTCTACTCAATCACACTGAAGTTATAAGGAGTGTTTCAGCCTGGGCAGCTTTTTGAATGAGGAACGATACAGGGCAGCTAATCAGAACAGAGATCATTTACATACACTCTCAGGAGCGCAATCATAAAAGCAGCTTAGAATTACAGTGTGCCGTGTTGTTAATGTGTTTTCCAGCTAAAAAGACGAGAAATCGGAGATAACGAGGGGGACGTAACCCCTGATACTGGAGTTGCTAAGAAGAGAGGGTATCTATTTTATCCCTGTTTTTTATTATGAGTATTGTATCACTTTTTTAACAGTAAATAATTTTCCACCCATGCCAGTAACATTTTTTCTCATCTCTGATATACATTTTTTGGTTACAGCTATAAGAAAAACACAAAGAAGAACAGAATGAAAGCATTGTATGCAGCGGTGACGGAGGCACGAGAGGCAGGTGCAGATCGGCGCCTCTGTGACCTCTTTATGGTCAAGCCTTCAAAGAAGGACTATCCTGACTACTATCAGGTCATCCTGGAGCCCATGGACCTGCGTACCATTGAACAAAATATCCGTACAGAGCGCTACAGCAACGAGGAAGCTCTCATGAATGATATGAGGCTCATGTTCCGCAATGCTAGACACTACAATGAGGAGGGCTCTCAGGTGCGTGCTAAAGATAACTTTCTATTATTCGATTTTATTTCTTGTTTACAATGCTATCACTTGTCAGCTTGCTTTCTTTATTTCTGTTTTCATGAACAGGTCATTTTGACATTTAAACTAAGAAATCTGAATTTAGCGAGAATTGACTCTAGCAGCCCATTAAATTGGAACAATCCACTTATGCTTTATTGCCAGATTTGAAACTATGTATCAGTAATTTATGGTTTTGTGGTTTGTTTTTTATAATTGATTTTCAAGTTTTCTGTGTTTTTTTGTCTGCTTTTGTGTCCTGCTTTCTTGGCCAGGGCTCACAAGGAGCTTTTCAATCTGTGTGACTTGGCTAGAAATAAATGATTACTAAAAATTACATTGCAGCATAAGTTGACTGTATTTTAACTAATGCTGGGCAATGATTACATTTTAAAATCGTGATTAGTTGCATGGTCTTCTGCAGTTCGAGATTATTTGACTTGTTATACGCAAAATTAAATAATTTATTCAAAAGTGGTGTATTGCCCACTTTTATTTCTAAAGGACTGCTGTATGAACAAAAGTGCATTTGGTTTGCAAACACTTAACAAAAAAGGTTTTTAACAGCAGTGTTCCCTTTAACATTAACGTAATCAAATCAAATAGAAAACCAACGCTATTTGCCCCTGGCAGGGCATTCTCGTTTTATCTAGTTTGTTAGAGAAAAACAAGTTTCCCCTCAGAGTTCAGAACATTATAGCAGCTGCAAAGAGGGATCAACTCCATATGAAAATCTATGTATCTGAATGCAGTGTCATTAGTTTCTTTGGGTGTAGTGGTCAGGTGTCTAATACTTCTGTTCATGCATATATGTCTATGCGCAGAGCTGCGCACTCCGTACACTCACAAGCAAAAAAAGGAACGAAATTTCAAAGTACAAGGATTTTTTTTTTTAAAAAACCCTGCACTAACCAGTGATAAAATAATTGTCAGCAGTAAGTAAATAATGTATTAAAGCGATAATAACGTGTTCATGAACCCAGCCCTAATTTTAACTTTTATGTACAGATTTACAATGATGCTGACGTCCTGGAAAAGATTGTGAAAGATAAGCAGAAAGAACTTGGACCGCCACCTGAAGATGATGTGGGCTCACCCAAACTCAAATTACGTATGTTATGCAACTCACTGAAATTCAATTAGCGTTTTTTTTTTGGTTTTGTTTTGGGGTTTTTTTCGGCTTTTGTATACTGCTTTTGACATCTGCCTCTATTTACCCAGGTAGGAGTGGGGGTGCTACTTCTCCTAAGAAGTCACGTTTGCAGACCACCCCACTTCAGCAAAAGCTTAGCGATCTCTTTGAAGCCGTTCGCAATTTCACAGACAACCGCGGCCGCCGCCTCAGCACTGTGTTCCTTCGTCTCCCCTCCCGTTCTGAGCTGCCAGACTACTATGCTGCCATCAAGAGGCCAATTGACATGGAGCGCATTCGCAGCCACATGGTACAGGGCCGCTATCAGGATGTGGAGTCGCTGGCAGAAGATTTCATCCTCATGTTTAACAATGCCTGCACCTACAATGAGCCAGAGTCCCTCATCTACCGTGATGCCCTGCTACTGCACAGAGCATTCTTGGATGCCCGTCGCCGGCTGGAGGAGGAAGAAGAAGGAGAAGAAGGTGCAACAGGTGGAGTGTCTGTTGCTCCCTTGATTCGTGAACTCATTCGGAACCTTTTTGTGTCTGTGATGGGCCACCAGGATGAAGAGGGGCGTTGCTATAGCGACTCTCTGGCAGAGGTGCCAGCCGTGGACCCCGCCAACCCAGAGGACCCGCCACTGAATTTGGAAGTGATTCGTAAAAACATGGAGCGTGGGCGCTATCGGAGACTGGATGTGTTCCAGGAGCACTTCTTTGAGGTGCTGGAGAAAGCCAGGCGCCTTAATAGGTTTGATGTGATATTTCGATCTAGTTGGCAGAAGCAATTGTTGATAATGGAACAGGATACTTGGTTAAAAGAATTGTTCAGGTTCACAAATTTAGGAAAGTGTGTACCCTGTAGACTTTTTTTCTGATAGACAATAATAAAACAATTTCTCAAAGTTATGAAAAGTGAATAACGGCTGCCCTCTCTACAGAACTGATTCTGAGATCTTTGAAGACTCTGTGGAACTCCAGCAGTTCTTTGTGAAGATCCGAGATGAGCTGTGTAAGAATGGCGAAATCCTGTTGTCGCCAGCACTGAGCTACACCGCCAAACACCTGCACTCAGATGTGGAACAAGAGAGGAGGGAGAAACTGCCTCATGAAATTGAAGAAGACCAACTCAAAGGAGAGGAGGAGAAGAAAAGCAAGTGTATTTTCCCTTTCATAACAAATTTTGCTCATCCTGGTAGTGAAATATTTCAACTTGATAGCTTGAATGGATCCATCTACAGTATGTTTGTAATGCTTAATGATCCATTTGATTTCAAGGAAGCCCTGCTTGTTAACTTATGAATGGTTGTTCTTTCAGATGAGGAGAGTGCAGGTTGTCCTACAGGGGTACAATGGTCATCAGATTCTCAGAGCGACTACAGTCAGGCCTGCAGTTTTGAAAACAGCACATACAGTATAGGTGACTTTGTGTATGTACAGCCAACTGAAGCCAATCTGCAACCACACATTGTCTGCATTGAGAAGTTGTGGAAGGATGAATCTGGTGAGCAGAAATGTGTAACTTCAAGTTCCTTAAGATTAGATTTATCTTGGTGACTAAACATATAAAGCCATATTCTGTTCTGAATCAAATACATTGTAAATGAATTAAGGTAAAAAAAAAACACTTTAAAGACTAGTTTGTACAGTTTCCCCAATAATCCCACATACTGTATAATCAATCAGCCAAGACATGTTTTACATTTTTTGGTTGCACAAAGCCATGTCACCCTAATCATTTCTGTAATTAGAGCCCCAAAACTTCTGTCGACTACTAAAACTACATCCAGCTCTTCATTAAGGTTGTGCGGAGTTACAATATGAGACACACTGTGATACAATATGATTCACTGTGAGCAAAAAAACCCAAAAAAAACATAAGACTCCAAACATGTCTTGGCTGCGAGTGGATTTATTTATCTTTTTTACCGGACCATTCTTTTAAATGTCCAATTTACTGTATGATGCTTAATATTAAGTATTTAAAACACAAAATGGAACATTATAAATACTCTGGAAATGTGTTTGGGGATGAAATATCTAAACCAGTCTCTTTGTATCCATTTTTTTTTTTGCAGGTGAGCAGTGGATGTATGGCTGCTGGTTTTACCGACCAGGTGAGACCTTCCACCTGGCTACGCGCAAGTTCCTGGAGAAGGAAGTATTCAAGAGTGATTATTACAACAAAGTTCCACTCAGCAAGATTTTGGGGAAATGTGTTGTTCTGTTTGTAAAGGTAGGTGGAACAACCTCCACACTCACCATACGTCTTAGCAAAAATACATGGGCATTGTAGTATTGAGCAAAGACCACTGTAATTTCCTGATGTAACTTGCTCTTTTTGTAGGACTACTTCAAACTTCAGCCTGAAGGTTTCAAGCCTGAAGATGTCTTTATCTGTGAGTCTCGTTACACGACACGGACCAAGGGTTTTAAGAAGATCAAAATATGGAGCATGCCGCCAACTTCTGTAAAGTTGGTTTCTCGTGATGTGCCACTGCCAGTTGTCAGAGTTGCTTCCATGTTTGTCACTGCTGCAAAGCGAGACCAGGAGAAAACATCAGAAATTGCTGATGGCGATCATGCTGATTTCGTTGAAAAAGTATGGACCTTTTGACACTGGAACATAACCAATATAGTAAGACGTTTTCTCTTTTCCAATCTGTGGTCATTTACCACTTTTTACACTTGCTTACCCACAGGAGAAGGAGGATGTTCCTGTAGAGGTAACCAATGGTGAGCCTGGTTGTCAGTATTATGACCAGCTATCCTACAACAACATGTGGCTAAAAGTGGGTGATAGTGTTTACATTCGATCACATGGACTGGTACGGCCACGAATCGGCAGGTAACGACATTGTTCTTCCCACTTAACCCCCCCACCTCCCAATTCATGAGTATTTATGTCGAATACGCTTGTTACGGAATAGTTTTGTCTCGTGCATATAAGTAGTTTGTTTCATGATTTGTTTTATCCAGGATTGAGAAGATGTGGATGCAGGATGGAGCTGCTTTCTTCTTTGGGCCTATATTCATCTACCCAGAAGAGACGGAACATGAGCCTACCAAGATGTTCTACAAACGTGAAGTGTTCCTTGGCAACCTTGAGGAAACCTGCCCCATGACTTGCATTATAGGTACAAACCATGGCTTTGAAAGTGTGATGAAACTTGCTATTTGTGTGCATTTATTTATTTATTTTTATTATTTTATTTATTTGGCTTTACCATGACATGGATAAACTTGTTTAATGTTAACTCACAGGTTTTGTTCTTATATCAGGAGTTAATATATTCTAAGTGACGATGTTTAAATCAGCTAAAATGGGTTATAATTTTTTCAAACATGTTCATCTGTTATCTATTTCTTTTCTTTTCTTTATAGGGAAGTGTGCAGTTTCTTCCTTTAAGGACTTCATTTCCTGTAGGCCTACTGAGTTTGCAGAGGTGGATGTGCACCTCTGCGAGAGCCGCTATATTGAAAGTGAAAAGCAGATGAAGAAGTTTAAAGGCCTGAAGCGATTTTCCCTCTCATCTAAAGTGGTGGATGATGAGATCTACTATTTCAGGTCTGTTTCCCTTTGTTTACTGTTGTCAGGATTTTTTGACAGTCGCTGAATTGGGTGGGGTGGTAGGATACTTGCCTCTGGACCAAGAGGTCATAGGTTTGAATCCTACCATCAGCACCACCACTGGGTCCCTGAGCAAGATCCTTAACCCCAGATTGCTCCAGGGAGACTGCCCCTGTAGTTAGGGGATGGAAGTCTGATTAATGCTGCAAATGTAAATGAATGAGTATCTTAAGGTGACTGCATCTAATGAGAATTGGAATAAAAAATGAAAGACTTCTTTTTTTAATGTTTTCACTTAGGTTCTGTTTAATTGGATGCTCCAGGTAACATTACCATGTTTATCCCATAGGAAACCTATTGTACCACAGAAGGAAGCATCTCCATTACTGGATAAGAAGATTGAAGAGCTGGAGGCTAAATTTGCAGACATGGAGGACCTGGATGAAGATCTAGATGACCTGGAGGAAGAGGATGATGAAGCACCAGAAACTCCCTCTATGTCTCAGAGTCAGGTTTCATTAACTAGTGACATGGACATGCCCTACACCCCACCTCAGGTCTCTCATTCTTATACATTTACAAATGAATTGTTAGTGTCAAATTATTGCCCGATAATTAACTTTTATTCACTTTTATTTCATATTTTATTCCTAGGGTTTGTTTACTTTCTCAGTGATGCATTTTGTCATTTATTCACTGTACTCTTGCTTTTTCTGCAGTCTACACCCAAGTCAATGAAAGGTCTATCCAAGAAGGAAGGTGCCAAGCGCAAAATCAACATGAGCGGCTACATCTTGTTTAGCAGTGAGATGCGAGCTGTAATCAAGGCTCGACACCCAGACTACTCCTTTGGAGAGCTGAGTCGCCTTGTAGGAACAGAGTGGAGGAACCTGGAGTCAACTAAGAAGGCAGAGTATGAGGGTAAGTTCAGCAACTGCTTCAGACCTTGATTCTGTTTGTCCTCAAATTTGCAAATAGGACAGATTCTGTTGTATAAGCATAGACACAAACAGTGTAATGACAAGTCACTTATTTCTTCATTTTTTTCATGGTATATCTGTCTGAGGTAGTAAGATAATGAATTGGGGAAATCAGTTCAGATATCTAACATTGTGTATGTGCATGTTTAGAGCGGGCAGCTAAACTTGTGGAACAGCAGGAGCGAGAAAGGGCTATCCAACAACAGCAACAGCAGCAGGCTTCCCCAAGAGCAGGTACCCCAGTCGGGTCTCTGATGGGGGTGGTGCCTCCCCCAAGCGCTATGGGGATGCTAAACCAAGCCATGCCACCTATGCCAGGTAACACCAAATCCCATTGAACTCCTTTCCCCAAGACAGTCAAGATGCAGCATCTGGGCACCCTCAAAAAATCTGATCGCCTACTTTATTTCATTCTTATCCCAACTTGTGCCCAACATTCGTCAGTCACAGTGCTGTTACCTTCATGTCAAGTGTAGCCCATATTATTTGGTTCATAACAAAGCCTATTTTTTTTAGTTTGTGTGTGCGTGGACTAAATAATGCTTGTTTCATTTGCATGATCTCTATCTTCATTAACCTTACATGGAAATATTCTTTTCTGTCATCTCCTATGCCTGTGTCAGCACTTGTGTTTTCTAACTCACGTTTTTAGAGTTTGTGATGACTTTTATTTTGTAGTGCATGGTTTCAGACACATTTGCATGTCATAAATGCATGGATTCTTTTGTGTTGTCTCTCCATTCTCACCCAAGGCATGATGGGAAATTATGGCCCACCCTTCATGCCTATGCAGGGTCCTCCTGAAGGCATGATGGGTATGGGTGGCACACCTCCTCACCCTATGGGGGTGCCCCCGATGCCCCCGCAACACTACCTTCCACTGGGCTTGGCTGGGTACCCTGGTATGCCCCCTCCTGGTAAGAAGCAATCCCACAATCAAGCAACACCACCAGCCAAACAAAGCCACACTGTAAAGGTCGCTTTTAAAAATCTTTAATTTTTCAGTTTTTCACTATCAGGTAGTAGTGGGTGAAAATAATTTCACATTATAATTACATTTTCAGGATAATTAGTCTTTATGAAATCTAAATATTAAAAGTAAGAACGTTTTATCATAGAAATGAGAAAAATTGAATTGTTAAAATACTCCTAGACTGAGTATAAGCTACTTTGTTGTGCTGTTTGGGTTGCATCCAAATGTTGCTGTCACAAGCAAGTTTTGCACTTTTTGTGGCATACCTGTATAATATTTATTACAAAACTGATACATCAGTATACCGCCCACTACTAATGTTATCCTGGTGTGGTGGTGGTGTAACCACACCTAATCCTATTTAAGTACAATAACTGATCAGGCAAGCGTACAGTGCTGTATGAAGACCTAATGTGTTTGATGCATGTCATATATGCAAAATAGACATAGGTATGGATAAAGAAATAAAGTATCTGACAAGGAATCCATAACTCAGTACATATTTATAACATCTGTAAGCAAAAAGGAACTCCTGTGTAATGGTCAAGCAAAAAAAACTGTCATCAGACTTGTGTCTGTTTAGGTTCTCTTGCATGGGTGGCTGGTTTCAGTTGTCAGCATGGCAGTGGACTAATAGATATCAAAATGTGATTTAGACAAATCGTCTTATGTCCCTGATTGTATCATTTGTGTAATCTGACTGTTGATAAAGGTTGTGGTACTAAAAGTTGCTAAATGATTGATATGTTGATAAGATTCATGTCTTTGGAAATACATAAACTATACATGAATAATTTTACTTACCCACCTGCTAGAAATCTTTACAGCCATCTGACAAACCACACATTTTCTTTCTATGGGGAAGCACTTTTGCTGTACTAACAAATATTAATTCTCTGATTGACAACTAACATCATAACATGATGTTGATGATCTCTTGTTTTAGCCTTTTTGAATCTTTGTAGTGTTCAGACCTTTTTATGATTACCCTTGAAATGAGCTACTCTACTAATCGGCCAAGTATCTCCATTATTTCAGATTTTCCCTTGTCTTCTCTACAGGTGTAATGGGACCTGGTATGAATGGTATGACAGGTAGTCCTGCTCAAGGGAACCATTATGGGCTTCAGGTGAAGGTTTTACTTATTTTCCTTGTAGTTTTGATCCTTATAACAAGATTTACATTGTTAGGGTAAATCAAGGTAATAAAAAGTACACTATACAAATTATACATATATATTATAATAAACCCCGACTCATGGTTATGTTCCAATAGCGGTAAAAATGTATTTTTGTAGTATGAATATATGCCCAAAATATGCTCCCAAAACCTTTTAAACTCAATACATCAGGTAAAGGTAAACCCATATTCTTACTGTACAGTTTACACTGAACTCCTGCAATGATGGAATGTAAAATACTTGTTACCCCTGTATAGACTGTACTGTAATCCATGCGAGGGGGGTATTGCATGAGATATGCAAGGGACAGTATCATGTAGTGTTGTTTTCGTCAACGTAAATTATGACTATATCGTTGTCAACGAACATTTATTACGTGACTAAAACGAGGCGCAACGTTAATGCTGGTCATGTGACAATAACGAAGCAAAATATATCTTGTAATATTGGTGACGAATAAAAAAAAAAGAGACAATGTGGTTTACAAAATTAAAACTACGCTAAAATGTTTCTTCATTTGCATTGTCTAAAACGAGACAAGACTATTTCCTGTACGATCGGGAGGAGAGAAAAAAAGCCTTGGGATGCTCGACCTTAGAGTTGTTCGGCGTTGCGTCCAATGAGAGGCACTGTGAATAAATATATCTAGCGTGGAAAAAAGTATTGGGACGCAGGGCCATTATAGAGAGAGAAATGGCACACACCCCCTCACACAGTCTCTCTCACACACACAGCATTTTGATAAGCAGCCTTTCTCATATCCATGCAAAAATGCTGATCCTAAATTTTTCTGAATTGTTTGTGTAGAATATATTTGTTCAGGAATTTAAAAAAAATATTCCGGTAAGTTCAGGCCGACACACTGAAGGTGAAGACTTTTAGCAGTTTTACAAATGTAGGTTTTATGGCAATACACACACACTTTCCTTTTATTCTCACTTTTTAGTGATGTGATGTTGTTTTGTTTATTTATTTTATTTAAATGTATGTGTATGTACTTCTAACATGGTTGGTTGGCAAAAGTAAATTCAAATCAGAGAGTCTTCTGTGTCTGGAATGGATGGACAGTATTCTTGAGTTTATAAGGTAACAATAATATAATAAGAGAACCTTGTTTGAATTGTGAAATAGGTTTGACTAAAAGTCAAATTTAGATATGGTCTATTCTACTAGGTTCTATATTGACTGGGCTAAATAGACTTGCATCACTAAAGATGGAGACTAAAATACAAAATATGGACTAAAATGTCATCAGTTTCCATTGACTAAAACTAGATGAAAATAGTTGTGGATAATTCTGATTAAAATAAAACTAAAATGCACAGACTTTTAGTCGACTGAATCTTGACTAGACTAAAAGAGTATAGACGTGACTAAGACTAATAAAAACTAAAATGACAGCTTGACCAAAGACTAAACTAAAACCGCCAAAAACAACACTAATAGTGTGCTAATGTTGTGTTCTTCTTTAGATGGGTCCTTATGGCCCAGGGCAGCCAGCTCCACCACCATACCCAGGCCAGGGCCAGCTGGGTCAACCTGGCCATCAGCAACCAGCCACACCCATGTTTGTTGCTCCCCCTCCCAAACCACAGCGCCTCCTGCACTCAGAAGCTTACCTGAAGTACATAGAAGGGCTTAGTGCAGATTGTCCCACCATCAGCAAGTGGGACCAGAGCCTTAAAGGTAAGGAAAGTGAAACCTGATTATTAATTAATTTTTCAAACATTTTTCATGTTTGTTTGTTCTTTTAGCTCAAAGGACAGACTCCCGCCTCAGCAGGGAGCAGGAGAGCCGTCTTCCTTCTCACTGGCTGAAGAGCAAAGGTGCTCACACCACAATGGCTGACGCATTGTGGAGACTCAGAGATCTGATGATGAGAGACACTCTCAATATCCGACAAGCCTACAATCTTTAACCATTAATCTTTGATTCCTAACACTCAGGACCCTTATTTATGCAAGTACTTCGAACCAAATCTAATATCATATCTGAAACAGCTGATTGTTCACTATGTTCGATAGCAATAACATTATCAGCCTGGTTGGTTAGAAGAAGTAAAGGTTTGTTATTCCCTTGGGTACACATCAATGCACTGGAATTGTGTCACAAATGCATTAGTTAATTTATAACTACTGATATGGAGTTACCGTGTTGCCAGTGGATGTTTGACGTTTTAGAAGTATTTAGATCAAATATGTGTAAAAGCTTAAATGTGTCGATCCACAAGTGTGTTTTATCTGCTATACTCATCACAACTGAACAGATGTATACAGTAACCACGACACTGATGTCTGAGAAATTTCTCTGGCTTTAACCACTTTGAGGTCTTATTTATGGTGTTACAACACACCAGGTGCAGAATAATACAGCACATTAGAATTTTACCAAGATTTTTTATAAAGGTCAGAGTAAGCTCGGTTTATTCTTATTTTATTGACAATGTGATATTTTTGCATTTTGTATGGTCAAAAACATATGGCAGATGTGTGTTTGTACTGCAGTCCTTCCTTGCATATTACCACATAAAAATTTGAATGAAAATTACATTGTGTGTCTACTTGTCTTCATTCGATCAAGTGAAATTCCCTGACTTTAAATAACAGAACTTCAGTTGTTGGGATAATTCTAAAACACTTTCTGTATATACATACACTGTCCTCCATAATTATTGGCACCCCTGGTTAAGATGTGTTAAAACCCTTAAAATAAATTGAATTTTTATTGCAGAAGCATACACCCAATGAGAAAAATGTAACTCAGGAATTTTAAATCCCTGACTAAGAAATAATTATTGTTCATAAAATCTCCTGTTCCACAATTATTGGCACCCCTAACAATTCCTAGGAAATAAATGTAAATGAAGTATTTCTGTCATTTCTACAG
>JBBPDB010000108.1:18935750-18958394 GCA_037974465.1 Brachypetersius altus | reverse complement strand
ATGCAGATTTCATTTTCCAACAGGACTTGGCACCTGCACACAGTGCCAAAGCTACCAGTACCTGGTTTAAGGACCATAGCATCAATGTTCTTAATTGGCCAGAAAACTCACCTGACCTTTACCCTATAGAAAATCTATGGGGTATTGTGAAGAGGATGATGTGATATGCCAGACCCAACAATGCAGAAGAGCTTAAGGCCACTATCAGAGCAACCTGGGCTCTCCTAACACCATGACTCCATACCATGCTGCATCGCTGCGGTAATTCAGGCTAAAGGAGCCCCAACTAAGTATTGAGTGCTGTACATGCTCATACTTTTCAGTTGGCCAAGATTTCTAAAATACTTTCTTTGTATTGGTCTCATGTAATATTCCAATTTTCTGAGATACTGAATTGGGATTTTAATTAGTTGTCAGTTATAATCATCAAAATTTAAAAGAAATAAACACTTGAAATATATCAGTCTGTGTGGAGTGAATGTATACATTATACAAGTTTTACTTATTGAATGGAATTAGTGAAATAAATCAACTTTTTGAATTCTAATTATATGACAGCACCTGTATAAATGTGTGTATACATTAGTGATACCCCAGGTGTATGGGTCTCAATAAGCTATACAAATGCATTAGTTGCTTAGTTATAAAGAAACGGCTTGCTAGTTCTGTACAGTTTTTAACAGGCAGAAAAATAAAGTGAAGTTGTTCTTTAGAGAAAAACTAAACACCCCCCGGCATATCTGTGAAACACTTGGAGAACCCTGGCCGGTCTGATGTCACATCCTGGAAGTGGGTGGAAGATGAGGCAGTTCTCTTTAGTGTTTGCCCTGTCCACCTTCTCCGGTCTACCTCACCCTCATTTAACTCCGAAACAGACCCCCAGCACAGCCCTGCCCCACCCTGGACCCCAGCCCAGCAAACACTAAGCTCTAACGGCGGCCCTCATGGAGTAATGTGCAGCCGGACCCTGTTTAAATCAAGGTGAGGAGCTCTGGAGAGGAGCTGCAGCTAGCTTGCCTGCTAGCTCCCCCTGTTAGCTTCGAGTAGTGTCCCTTTCAGGACCCGACAACCACTAATGTCACATTATCCACCCGTACCATATTCCTCTGTGAGTGTGAGTTTAGGGCAAATTTCATCACACACACGCACACGGGACGGCTGCCATTTATAATTTTATATTTTAGCTAGCTAGCTGTAACAATAGCTAACGGTGAGCTAACCGCTGGCTAACCTTCCTCTCCTTTTTAGTTTGACAGCTGGCACATTTCAGTTTAATTCAGTGGCGGGTAGAGAGATATCATTCTCAATTCAGGTTTCTTTGGTAGAATTGTAGTTTGAAGTGCTGCAAACCAATGAGTATTGTTTAGTCAGGTTAGCTGTCTTTATCTCTGAGACTGTCCTGTAACTGTCTCTTTTTCTCCAGCCCTCACATTTAAGATGCTAAAGGTGCCCTAAATAAACTGTCATGTCTTGCCAGTCAGTGGCCTGATGTGTTCCCACGCATCTGCAGCTCTCCATAAATACTCTTTTAATGATATTTTCGACCAGCTCCAAATTGTTGCTTTTATGTTCATCTTGATCTCGACATGTCCTACTCTTGCACATTGATTCTGATGTGTCCATTATGTCCAAGCAATATCAACATTTTCCACTCTCTCATTCTTTGCAGGTAGAGCTTTGCAGTCTTCTTCCCTTTCAAAATACCCACTCTGTGCTTCTCCTTGAACACACTCAGCCTCTCCTGTGAGCTGCTTCTGCTAGACTGCCAAGCTTCTTCCATTTGTACCCAATCAGTTCAGAATGTCCCAGGTTCAGTTCCAGACCCCTGCCAACCCTATGCCCAGCACAAACCCTGTGCAGCTTTCCCCACCCCAGCCTGGGTTCAGCATTCCCTGTTCTACCGGCTCCTTACCTTCAGAGAGTGCCAGTCACCCGCTACGAAGCTCTGCCTTGCCCTCAGCCTCAGCCACACCCTTCTGTAACCCCACAGGTGGGTGGAAAGTTCATTGAAGCCTTTTTATTTTGGATGAAAATGTGAGACATGCAGTAATCATTAGATTTGTAGCCCATATAAATGCTTGTTAGCCAGATGCAGTGGTTTACAAAAGTAAGAATGTAGGTTATATAAATCCTCATGTAAAATTCTATTTCAGTATCTAACATGGCAAACCCTAAAGAGAAGACCCCCATGTGTTTGGTGAATGAGTTAGCCCGTTACAATAAGATCCAACCTGAGTATAAGCTGCTCAGTGAGCAAGGACCAGCCCACTCCAAGGTACCACACACACAGCACTTGCCACTTATTGTCTCTGACTGTCTTTCTCTTAGACCCCTTAGTTGTTTTGTGTCTCAGATTTCATCTCTATCTTTCTCTCGCTCTCTCTCACACACTCCTGATGTAGATATTCTCAGTGCGGTTAACTCTGGGAGAGCAGCACTGGGATGCAGAGGGGACCAGCATAAAGAAAGCTCAACACTCTGCAGCAGCTTGTGCTCTTGCCCAGACGACACTGCCTAAACCCAGCAACAGGGGGCCTCGCAACCAAGGCAGAAACCCAGGTGGGTTCTGCAAGGGCGAGTGTATGTTCTGTTACTCACATTCAAATCCTATAGTCTTGTGACATTGTAGTTTTCAGGGCACCTGTTTTTGGTATAAGCAGTGGTCTAATTAGTGACTGAACTTTTCCTTGTGTTAAAAATATTCTTTTACACTTCACACTACCCTACATTACATGCTTCTTTTGGTTACATGAAGGAATCTCATCCTTTCTTTGACTGTTTTTTCCTCTTAGCGGACAGCATGACGCACACTGTGGAGCTGAATGCACTTTGTATGAAGTTAGGAAAGAAACCTATCTATAAACCCATAGACCCTTACCAGGGAATGAGACCCGCATTCAACTATAATATTAGAGCACCGGGCCCTTATGCCCGCTCCATGCAACAGTATGTACCTTTTGAGTTAATAAGATATCACTGTGTGCATGTACTCTTAAAGTACTGTTATAAGTTCATATGGAATTAGGACTCACTTTCAGTGAAATTTGTATCTTGAACAATTTTTAATTTGGGATAACAATATCCTTTGCTTTTTTTATATAGTGTCATTAGTGTTTTACAGATAGATATCTGGTATTAAATATGAAGATAAGTCTGAATACCTTACTCAAGGCCTCCCATATGACCTCTGGCTTTTACCTGGTCAGGTATTACTATCCATTTCCTCCAGTGGGGCAGATGCTGTATCACATGGAGCTGTCCATTGGAGGGCAGCAGTTCCATGGGAAAGGCCGCACGCGACAGGCTGCCAAACATGATGCGGCTGCTAAAGCTATCAAAACATTGCAGAAAGAGCCAGTGCTCCAGCAGCTTTCAGAGGTAGGTAATTTGGGCACTTTTCTATTAAAATGGTGCATAGTGAAGGACCATGCATAATAAGTGCTTAAGGACTATGAAATTGTTTGAGCCCATGTATTAAATAATATGTTATTAAATTAAGTTCAAATGCTTATCAGTACTGATGGCAACAGGATTGAAATATTTATGCGTAGTAAAATGTTATTAATTTTCTTTTATTTCTAGATGAAAGAAGAGCTTGTCGAAGAAAACCTCAACAAATCTGAGATTAGCCAAGTGTTTGAGATTGCACTAAAGCGGAACATGCCTGTGAACTTTGACGTATGCTACAACTCCCAGTTTGTCCAAAAATGTTTCAAACCATCTAAATTATATTGTTAAACTTTTTACTTAAATCTTCATTTGCCCTAGAAAATCATGACCTCTATAGCACATTTATATTATGACCTAGTCAATCCATCTCTCTGAGCGTTTTGCTTGTTCTAGTGACCCGTTATTTCTGTTTAGGTGCTGAAAGAGGCAGGACCCCCTCATATGAAGAGCTTTGTGGTGAAAGTGACCGTAGGAGAGTTTTCAGGAGAGGGGGAGGGCAAGAGCAAGAAGATTGCCAAGAAGCTGGCTGCCATTGCTGTGCTGGAGGAGCTGCGGAGCCTGCCACAACTCCCTGTCACAGACAAGATGCCCCAGCGTATTAAAAAGAAAACCAAATCTATTATAAAGGTGAGGATGTGTTAAATGGTTTGACTGGAAAGAGAGTGAAAGAAACATCTCTATTAATATTTTAGATTGAGCCTTGTATACTATAAACTTCCTTCTTTTGGTTGTAGCTGCAGACAAGTCCGGAGTATGGGCAAGGCATAAACCCAATCAGCAGACTCGCTCAAATCCAGCAGGCTAAAAAAGAGAAAGAGCCAGAGTATAGCTTGGTTACTGAGAGAGGACTGCCCCGACGTAGGGAGTTTGTTATGCAGGTAAATGTCATTCTGCTAACCTTTCCTATTTTTCAAAGGCCAATTGACTCCAGTCTCATGAACAGATTTTCCTGAAACAAAAAGTAAGTTAATGCAGAAGAAGTCAAGTTTTTTTTCTCTTTTAGGTGTCAGTCTCGGGTCAGACTGCAGAGGGCATGGGCCCCAGTAAAAAGGTGGCCAAGCGGAACGCTGCAGAGAAGATGCTAGAGCTCCTAGGCTTCAAAGTGCCTCAGCCTCAGCCTCCCAAACCGGCACTAAAAACTGACGAGAAGGTTCAATGGCGTTCAGAATTTCTCATTCACGTTTGCAAATAGTACTAACCCATATATTAAACAGATATAACAGAGGGAGTTGGAAGTACAGCTGTGTGACTCACTTTTCAGTGATTTTAGTCTTAGTTGTTTGATGTCTGTGTGTTCTACAGCCACCTCTGAAGAAACCTGGAGATGGACGAAAAGTGACCTTTTTTGAGCCGGGCTCTACGGAGGAGGGTATTCTGGGTATGTGGTTCAAAAAACCTTCTGTGGGGATAAACATGGGGAGAAAGGAGAATTATATAGAATATAATATTTATTTGCTGTTAAATCTCCCAACACTGTAGTAACTGCCAATACTGAAAATGCATTTGTTAGCTTTATTCCAATATGGGACTCTGTTGCACAGAAAGGTTCATTATGAAGCATTTTTATACATTTTCTTACTCTTTCCTACCTTGGTGTAGTCCCAAAGGAGGAAGACTTTCGTCTGCCCTTTCTCAGCCACCAGCAGCTTCCTGCTGGCATTCTACCCATGGTGCCTGAGGTAGCACAAGCAGTCGGTGCCAGCCAAGGACCCCATGCCAAGGACTATGGCCGCCCTAACCAGGCCAAGACCTCACTAACAGCCACAATTGCCAATGAGCTGCTGTATGCTGGCACATCCCCCACTGCTGAAGGCATATTAAAGGGAAGCAAAAACCTGTCTCCAAGAAACCACGGACCCCTCACTAGACCATCTGAACAGCTCGGCTACCTGGCCACTGTACAAGGTTTACAGGTACTCGGAAAACACAAACATCTATGCAGACACACGGACTCAAACAAGAACTTCTTAAAGAATGACACTCTATTTATCCATTACAGGTAGAGTACAAAGACTTCCCCAAAAACAACAAAAACGAGTTTGTGTCTCTGATCAATTGCTCCTCTCAGCCACCTCTTATAAGCCATGGCATTGGGAAGGACGTGGAGTCCTGTCATGACATGGTGTGTGTAGAACCAAATTTTTCTACCATCATATACTACACTTTGAATTTGATTGATTGTCCCTTAAATGCTGTGTCTGTGTAAGACATTGCTGCTTTGGTGTTTCTGGGGCATTAGATCACATGTGTCTAAATGTGTCTCTTTCTTGTTCTGTTCACAGGCTGCATTCAATATACTGAAGCTGCTCTCAGAGCTGGACCAGCAGCCCAGCCCAGCCAATGGACCAATCTCTGGGTCAGTAGATGGAGGCCTGTTTGAGTCTTTTTTTTAAATAGAAAAGACAGGCCTAGTTAGCAAGTATCTCTCTGCAGCTGTTGTACTTATTGCTGTGGTTCTTTATCTGTTAGTGTAGATAAAATAATAAATGAAAATGTATCTTTAAAATCTTTTTAACTCTGTAGGTGCGGCAAGCAAGACTTGGAGAGTGACTCATTGCTCAAACCGGCTAACTCAAGCACCATGGGAAAAAGTCTGGACGGCACTGTCTAGAACATGATCGGTCGTGCCATTTAGGAAACACTAGAGAAAAGACAGACTCAAGAGTTCTGACTGGCTGCTCAGACAGCCCTGTTCACACTGAATCTTTACCTTTCTGAAGTGTTACAGTTTCACAGTTAAACAAGATTGAGAGATTTCTCCTCCTCTTTGAAGTTGTTTAATTGTACATAGTTGTTTTGCTTCATCATATCCAGTGGTGGTTTTGTTTTTGTTTTTTCTTTTCATTGTCGAATGGTAAAATGATGTGAACTATAACTTGAATAGATGGCTTGTTTTCTTTGTTAAAACAAAGGCGTTATAATGTCATGCTTTTTTTCTTTAAATGTTGTCATAACGAGCACCCATCGAGGAAGCGGCTGGACTTGTGCTAGAGCTGTTGTGATATGTGCAGTATAAAACCGCTTTGGAGGATATGATGAAGCTAAGGCACAAGGTCTCTGTCATGGTTTTTCTCCAGTGCTTTTGAGGTAACGACCATAAAAAAGAAAGTGTTAACTGCATCTCCATGTGGGACTGGGAAAGTTTGTTGACCTCAGTGTGATGTGTGGTGGTGTTCTGTGCTGTCCTTTTTGTAGTGCGGCTGTGTGCATGTGAGTGTGTGTGTGTGTGTGTGTGTGAGTGTGAGACAGAGACAGTGAATTTGACTGGGAATGTCTGAGTGTGTGTATGAATGTATGGTACAAGCACGATTCATTGCCCTATATTACAGTCAAACACACACACCCCTGTCAGTGTAAACCCACCCCATTATCTGCCAGTTGGTTCCCCTTTTCCTCATGGAATGTCAGTAAAGATGTGCCGCTGTGCTCTAAAATCAACCACTAGTCTCTTCTTAGTGTGTCGATTTGGAAGACAGTAAATGGGTTCAGAATTAAGGAATAAGGAAATTATTGTGAAATTGGTTGTGAATGAATGTCACATGTATCAATGAGAATATTTAAGCAACATAAATTATAAGCTGCTGTTTAAAAGTGGATCAGATTTTGGTGGTAGAACCAAACCACTTTTTAATATTTTATTGCCATCCAGTAACAAAACATTTGATGAACCAGTCCACATGGGTGATGACTTCACCTGGATCAACTCTACCTGAATTCCTTACCTGCATCTAACATTCAACTCTTAACGGATCTGATCTGGCAAATTAAAGAGTGCTGAAGTGAAAGCGACTGCTCTGTCATGCGTGAACACACCACAGCACACCGTGTAAACAGCACAAAATTCTCCGTATTTAACCCATTCACCAAGTGAAGCAGCGTGTGGGAACAGTACCTTGCTCACGGGTGCCACTAGCAGTCTTGGGAATGGAACCCATGGCTTCCTGATCGCAGGGCGAATGCCCTAACCACTAGGACACCAGTTGTAAGTTAATTAACCAGAGCAGGTGTGACAGATTGTGGTTGGCTGTAGGTTCTGCGAGAACACCTTAGTTTATTGACCAGGGTTGGTGGCCATGAAGCAGTACAACTTGATCTATTAAATATTTAATGCTTTGATGACGGTGCTAATTGCGCTTTACTTAGTCTTTAACTTAAAGAATAAGTGAGAGGAACTAATGAAGCTAGTAATATAATGTCTCCACATGAGAGTACCACAGTAATAGCATCTTCTGTACGCAGAAATAAACTGTAAAAGTAAAAAAACAGGTAAGCTAAAAACTATTTTACCTTTTTTTTTCTTGGGCAGTATTTTACTCACTTAGGGTTAAATATATCTTCTGCATTCAGAGCTTTAAAAACGACCCTGAGGAGCTCCAACCCTGTCAATGAGATGAAGCTAGGTGGGGTTCTTAAACTTTCTTGATGCTTTGCTGGACTGTTTTTTGTTGAACTGTACATTTTGTTCCTTATAAGTTATTTTAGTACCTGTTATTCACAGCACTAATGTAGCCTGTCCACACATGGGTCTCAGCATTTTTTGTACGTCTTGCCCAGAGGAGAGCATTACTGCAGGGTTCTGTCCATTAACCTCACATTTCTCCCTACTAAATGTGTTTTTATGCAATGCCTGTGTCCTATCAAGTCAACCTGTTTTAGTTTTTCTTGTTGAATTAAATCGTATTAATGAGAAAGTTTTTAGGGTTATCTAAAATTACTTTTAATTTTAAACAAAAAATTGCTCATTTAATTCATCATTGAAAACATTTGGAAAGGGTGAGATACAGAGGAGTTCATCAGTGATTTGAGCAGTCAGATGAGTTTCTCAGCTCAAATCTGGGTAAAGGGCAACATTCTGGGTTCTCTGCTGTTTGGACAAATCTAATGGCATTGTGTTGTGAAGAAGTTTTGGTACCCTTGTCTTTTTGACCAATGTTTTTACATAAACCCTTACCTGTAAAACCCTAGTAACCACTTAGAACATCATAGTAACCACTACAGTTACTATTACAACTGGCTAGCTATACCTTAGCA
The DNA here is from genome assembly GCA_037974465.1 of Brachypetersius altus. Taxonomy (NCBI): domain Eukaryota; kingdom Metazoa; phylum Chordata; class Actinopteri; order Characiformes; family Alestidae; genus Brachypetersius; species Brachypetersius altus. The sequence goes on along the minus strand of JBBPDB010000108.1, from coordinate 18,949,913 downwards.
ACCACCTGCAGTGTAATGATTTCAATGAAAAGCATTTCCATATTGTAAACTTGACCTGATGGAAACGATGATGTCCATATTTGGTGAAAATGATAAACAATATAAGACTTATATATAGATGGTAGTATATTCATTATTGGTAGTATATTAATAGCTATAACGCACAAATCAAAAAATATACTTTACAGTGATTCCATGACTAAAAAAATGATCAGTATGCATACTGAGAATCAATTAGTGGGGTGTCATTTGCATAATGGACTTATCAATTAGCACATTCTCATTTGCAAAATGAACTTTAGTCTCTTGCGCATGCAAATGCAAATTTACAGTCCACTGAGACCCTTTTAAAGGGCTCTAAATCCAGGTTGGATGAAAGACAAATGCTCCTCAAAGCCCTGGGTTGGGTGCTTTGTGTTGCCTACTATTCTTTTTTTGGCTGTTTGCTGTAGGCAGGATGTTTTTTTTGTTATTTAGTTGTCCTACCTTATAAATAGGGACATAATTTTTAAGTTGCATTTCAGCATATCCACAAATTATCCTCTGCTGTCTAGCATGAGCAGACGAAATTAATTTGTACTTTTTGATGTACAAAGATCCTAAATGTTAGTTGTGGAACTGTCTCCCCAGTTTGAGGTCCTGGAACTGAGCTCATAGACAGCACATTAAAACCGTGTGGCATTCTCAGGACATTGTATTTGCACACTCAAACACATCACACTCGGTGGAACATGAGAACGGGTGGATGAATGAGGCCCAACGTCACTGCAGAATCTACTGTATTGTTCCTTTCTGCATGACTGCGCTCTGCTCACAGGAATGAAATGAATCCATCCTTTTCAGATATTTCAGCACCAGTGCACAGTACATACCAGCTAAGAAAACATTACAGAGCAGGGCCCTCCACTCCACAAGCAGACCCCTTCTTCTGAAACCACATGGTGAAATCTCTGTGGCCACTACCACAGCTTAAGGTCTATATGGGCTCACTCTTATCATTGCCTTCATCCTTTGTTGTGCCAACAGTTTCCACCTGTGATGAACTTTGCTCTGACCTCATTTGTGAAGCCAGTTAAGAAGTGTGACTGCAAGAAGAGCTTGGCCATGGAGTTCAGGAGCTGAACTGTGGGAGAAAAGTTAATCTGCAGTTACAGGTGGTTTAAGGTTCATTAAGTTAATCATTTAGGTCTCTAGGATCCCTCTGGGACTACTTGTTCATGGTGGGAGTGATGAGTGAACTGGACTGAGTGGAGGAGTCACAGAGAAGCTGAAGAGATGTCAGGGTGTCCGATGTTAATTGTAACTTTAATGCTGGTTCTGGCGCGTTGGGCTGATGCAGGGGTCGAGGTTGAGGGCTGCCGCGCCGCCGGACTCTGCTGCTCTGGCCGGGAGAGCGCGTGCCTGAGCCGGGGCTGGAGGACGGACCGCGTGCACGGGGAGTGTTACTGTGACGAGGCGTGCAGGACCCTGCGGGACTGCTGCTACGACCACCACCAGGCCTGTCCAGGTACGAAGATGCTCTAGCTTCTGTTAAAAGAAGTGACACGTGACCTGTGCATCTCAATTTTAAACGTTACCACAGAATTAAAACCACGAGTTTTGAAATTCAAATGGAATTCTTTTCTGAACATTTCTGAATTCTTATTAAAATGCAGATGTAAACAAAGTATAGTGTGTGTTCTAGAACTTGAATATTTTGGAGTATATTGGTGAAGAGTGGAACAAGACCGTTACCTCTATAAGGCAAAATCTGTAAAAGCAACGTCATAGAAAATTATTACGTGATGGGGAACTGGCTGTACACTGCCTGATGCCTGAGATAGATTTTGGCTTAAAACTGTACATAATACATGTATATAAGCCAAACAAGACAAAATAGTCACCGCTCTTTTAAAGCTCACACGTGTGTGTGTGTATATATATATATTGATTATTTTGTCTTGTTTGGCTTATATACATGTATTATGTATAGTTTTAAGCCAAAATCTATCTCAGGCATCAGGCAGTGTACAGCCAGACATGTATGTATGTATGTATGTATGTTTGTATGTATGTATATATGTATGTATATGTGTGTGTATTTATTGTATTTATTTCAACATCATTAAAGAATAGTCTATAGATGTTGTTATGTAAGTCTGGAGCTCTGTAGAAAAGACATTTGAAAAGATAAGGCATTAAAAAGTAAGAAATGTAATCAAACACACTGTGTGCAATTCTTTAAAAGCAGGCTGGAAAATGTCAAGCTGTGATTAAGACAAATTTGCCAAATACTAAGACATTTAGACTGTCAGTAAATGTTAATGGAGAATGAGGATATTGTAATTTTTTATTATTTATTTATTTTTTAAATAGGGAATGAATTAGAAAATTGTTCCCGGATTGTGACTTTTGGAACATACTGTAGCAGATAATCCAGTAATGAGAATTATGCTGATCCTCAATTGAGATTTACGGTTAGGGAGCTTGATAATGTCTTGGCCATTATATTTTCTGAATTAAACAACAATCTTAATGTCTTTTTACTAAGTAGTTCTTAGTTTTTCCAATTGAACCAAATTTTTAATGGCAAATACAATCACAAGAAACATAGTAATATGTCATAATCTAGACTTTCTCTTCCTTGGGTTATTTTTCTTTCTTGAGGTTTTTGGCCTACAAGAAGCTACATAAAGTGTCCACTCTGAATGTTGTGGGCATTATTCACATATTTAATGTTTTGTCACAACGGATTTCACTTTGACACAAGTTAGATCCCTTGCCTCTGACACTCTTGCTCATTGTGTAATAATGGAAAGCTGCATGATTCAGATATGCTGAGTGTACGGTTACCAAGCTCTCCTTCACAGATCATAGGCTTTCTTGAATGTGTTTGAGAGCAGAATGTTTCTTACCTTCTCTTCATGTTACTTTGCGCTCACTGTTTGCCATTAATGGAATCCTGGGCTGCAAATTTGGTCAGACAAGAGAGTGGGCAAAGGGTGGAATGTCTTGTGGCAAATGTAAATGAAAATTACAAAGAAAAAGCATTTCAAATAATCAAACAGTGTTATTCTTGACTGGGAGCGACAATCAAGCATGACTCTGAAGTATCTCTCAGAAGTACAAAGCAAAGTTTCTAACAGATTCCAGCTGGTGTGTTGCCCTCTTTCATCTCAGAAAGTAGCTGAATATTTTGCAAATCTCTGTCTGTGGATGAATCAGAGCGAACTTGCAGTGTTTCTCTCAGATATTCAGGATATTCTTTTATCTTTTCAAATAAACAAGCAGCTACTTTCTTAGCTCCTGTTATCTGCTCGCTGACAAAGAGGTGTGTTTGTTAGGTTTTTGTTTTTTATACAATATGCAGTATTTTGTTCTCATTATGTTGTGAAGTGTGATTAATGCTTAAGTGAGAAATTATTAATGCATTTGTATTGACTACTCCATTAATACAGTCACTATTATACATGATATATTAAGTATTAGTGACTGTTGAAGCTGTAACATATCATATGATTACAGGTAATATATTATATGTTTAGATATCTAATAGATAATAGTTTTAATCAACATTATAACCATAAACATTGGTAATGAGAATAATATTTTGTGTTTTTTGATGCATATTATTAACAGAATAAATATAGCTTTTTTAATTTGTTGCATATTAAAATATTTTTTAAAAGACTGCTATTAAAACCAAAGAATGCCATTACAGAGTGTAACTGCAATCTGATTTGTTCTTTAATTTGGATTTGATGGGTGTTTTGTATGGGGATATCTCCACTAGCTAGTTAGTAAGCTAAGAGACATGCAGTGGTAAAAAGATCTGCTTATGCCCGCTGATATACAAAGTTTATGCTCGGGCTTCTCAAAAAAGTGGGTAGCATTGCAATGTTTGATTAACTAATTAACTCACCGAGGCCAGCCCGGTCATGAATAAGTGCATTCCTGTTGAAAAACTTGCTCTGTATTGTCCAATGAGTGGCCACTTGTGTAGGTCCTATGCATGTCTAAGTCTTGAAGCGGAGCTGTGAAAGGCACTTCAAATAATGACTGGAATGATGGGCCAGTTTTTTATTCCAGAGTTTCCACAGCATTTCTATGCTGAATTCAGTTGTTTTTTTTTTGTGGTTGTGTGTGTTAGCTGTACCCTGTGTAGTGAGTGAGTGGAGCGCATGGTCAGGCTGTTCGGAGCCATGCAAGGCCACGGTGCGGATGCGGCAGAGGCGGGTGATCCAGGAGGCGCAGAATGGAGGTGAGCCGTGCCCTCCTCTCCAGCAGACAGCTGGTTGTGCAGAATACCAGCACCAGCATGGACCTTGTCTTCAGTCTCTGGGTAAGCCAGGGCTCAACTACAGACTGTATGATCTTTTCAGTTAACAGCTTTAGTTGTGACCTCTCTGTTTCTGTCTTCCACCAATCTACAGTCCCTGCGCTCATCACCACTGGTGGCTACGGCAACGCTCGCAAGAAGAGGGAGGTCTCTGATAGGAATGAGGTCATAGGGTGCGATATTTGTGTCCTTTTTAGATACAATGCTCCTTGCTTCTAACTTTGCCTTTAGCTCAATGTATCATGCTGAAGATCATCTTGAAAGGGGCACTACTAGCATTTGAGTAGCTGGAAGTGCCCCTTTGTTTCTTATGTTTGAATGTTCTTAAATGTTTAACAGTATAAGCAATGGAAACTGCAATTCTCCATAGCATTTCAGAAATAATGAAAATGCAAAAATGCATGAAAGGGTTTTCATCATTTGCCTATCATACAACATACTGGCAACATAGGGGTAAAAACAGGTAAAAACTAATTCTTTGATTGTCAGCTTAGAAGTAAGAATCATAACACACATCCTATTATTAATATACATATTCTTTTTATACAGCAGTTCTGACAGCACAACCTGATTTTCTATTCTATCACAACAACAAGAAATGAATAAAAAACTTTTACATATGAATTATTATTACTATTGCTATTACTATTACATATGTACTATTATTAAATATCACCTGTAGCATATCGTTTGTAGGATCAGACAAAGAGTGTCTCATCAAATTCCAAACCTGTCATTTCCCCATAGCAGTCAGCAACTATGAGAGCGGAAACAAACTTAGTCAGAAAGGAGCGGCATACAGTTTGGCAAACAAGATAAGCTGTGAAATGTTTTACAGACTGGCTGGGGCAAGTATTAAAAAGGCTAAGCTGAACTTGGTATTTTGGCAGCATCTTGTCTATGTCTGTAATGCAAAAATCTGCATTACAGACATTTCTGCTAATATTAAGCCACAATTGATACATATTTTTTTCTTTATTTTGCTTGTGCCTGTTATCAAATCACACCTACGATTGATTGCAACACACTCCCTCCTCTGCTCTATCGCATACAAACATCAATTATTTCATTCCTATTAGTAATTTATAATTTAAAGACATGATTTATTTAATAAATCAAAATGTGATGCATGAATGTGTTCTGTGCAGCTACTGTGTGGAGTTTGAGCTCACCTCGCTGACAGCAGCGTGCCAGCACAGCACTGGCGCACACACACTCTGGATGCGGTATCTGCAGGAGGGACACCAGGTGTGTGTGGAGTGCCAGCCACCAGCCCTAGCAGCAGGCCAGAAGCACTGCTCTGGAGACGGAGAGGATGTGGAGCAGGACAGGTTAGACTGCTCTCCTTTGCTATTGTAGCATAATGCAGATACACACTCCCACTGGTCACATGAATAATTGATGCTTTTTATTCAATAATGATTCATACATGGATATTCAATTAGTGTAAACTAGACATGATTTTATTGACTTTTTATTCTTTCTACAATGTTTCTCATGGCAAGAAGTCATTAAATGATTTACTGTATTGATCCATTATAGATATTTCCTATCTACTTATAGAATATCACCACTTTAAATGCAAAACATTCTTTATTTTTAATTCATTTTCTTCAGTGTTTCATATTTTATGACTTTATACTGGATGTTCAGCTGTGCTCATCATTCAGGATGCATTTAAAAATGCTTTTTTTTTTACAGCTTCCTACAAGTTGTTTGAGTTGTTCTAAGGATGAACCTCTACACTAATCAATAAGCCAGGGTCATGATGGAACATGGACAAGTCGATTAGTTCCACATTGGCAAAGGAGTTAGAGCAGGCTGTATACAATAAAGCTCTTATTTTGGACATGTAAGAAGGACAAATTTTGTTGGAAAAGACAGGTATGGTTGAAACAACAGAACGTGAAAGAGGGCAAAGACAACAACATGGACGGATACAATCAGAAGAAATATTACCGTGCCATTAAGAAGACCCAAAGAGAAGGACATTCAGGAGCCGTTTCATTCAAAGGAAGCACTGTGCCAAATATTCCTCTAGATGGCAAAGTGAGACTATTTCCTCATATGAAGGAGAATTAATGCATTACCCTCCATTCAATTTATGCTCAAGATCCACACTCACACTTAAGAATATCAGTAAAAAATTCAGAAGGAATCCAATTTTCTGGCAGCTGATCTGTACCACTTGTTTTGCCTTTGGGCTAACTGAACAGTTCTGCAGTAATTTGGAACACTCCAGGGCTTCGTGAGGCTTGTTAATGAAAAGGGGTGATTGCCTGCTTAATCAAAACCAAATTAAAATTCCAGTGCTGCACAAGACACTGGGTTCACATATTTGTTCCCAGCATGGGGATTTACGTCTTCTTGTTGATGAAACGACCGAAAGCCGCAGTGAGGGATGGGAAGCTCTTCCCTGCATTCGGAACCAAATGTTTTTGTTTCATAGAACATTGTATGCCCTCAGGCCTCAGAGTATTGTAATGGTTCTTTGAACCTTCTGTGAAAAGTCAGAACGAATGGCTCCTCAGGATAATGAAAGAGGAAGAGATTTGCAAAGCGGGTTTGAAAGTATGGCTTTTGCATTTTCATAACAGTGCCCCCGAGAAAAGGAAAGACATGAAATGGGCTCTTCTTTTTCTCTTGCAGGAGAGTGTCTCTGCAGTGGCAGGCCGTAGGGAACCCCCGATGCAGAGGGGTATGGAGACGCGTTCGCCGCAGAGACTCCTGCTCCTGTCCCACTGTACACAGCTTTCTCTTCATCTAACACATGCATCAGACATTCATCACTATGTCCTGCTTTATCTGGGATATTTATGCTAATCTTTCAACTGTAATAATGTTTCTCAGGAGTCAGCAGTATGTGAACTCTGTTCCTAAAAGACAGCAATATATAGTAATATTACAACGATATACTATAGAAGGAATACATATGAGTTTTTTTTTGTAATATTAGTATTTAGTAATATTATAGATTACTTTAAAACTAAATTAATTGCATAGTACAGTATGAATATTACACTTTATTACAGAATCTTACATCCCTATACAAAGTAAGAATATACAACTCTAATAAATATGATTAAAATGAGATTAAAGAAATGAGACATTATTTCATTTGAATCATTTATTCAATGTCCAGCCAGCCAAAGGGGGATTTTTTTTCATTTTACTGAAAAGAAATAGAAAGATCAGAGGACATTTTTGACACGTTTTCAGTTCCTTTTTTCTTTACAAGACAATGTATTGTCACACACAGAACAAGATACGGCTCCAGAGGTACGACATGCTTCGAACAACGTAACGCACATACAGAAACAACAGCATAGAAAGGTCGACAGGTAGAAAGTTTACAAAACACACAGCCTTTAGACCTACAAATAACATCTTAGAAGATTTCTGGAGGAGGGGAGGGGGTGTAAACAATTCTCTCTTTTGTTTTTTGTAAGGTCCCTGGAAACTAAATGGATTTTTTTGTTTCTCCCGCATAATTATTAAACGCTTGTTCAAATCGATCATCTTATATAGTTTTATAAGAATAAACGAAACCGAGTGGTCACTTGGTTGTGCTTTCTGGTTGAAACATAACATACAAACACATCTTCATGTGCCATCTTAGAAAACAATAGAATAAAAAAACTTTTAAAGCTTCGAATCTGCTGAAAAAACAAAAGAGTAAATGAACTGAAGTAAAAGAATAGTAATAATAATGATGATGACGATGATATTAATAATAATGATAATAATAATCCATGAAAACAGAAAACATTGTGCATGTTTGATACCTGAAGCTCTGAGTTTATCACAATTTGACACATTTTACCATGAAGGGGAAAAGAATGTTTTTGACTATAGTTTACAAACTTGTTAATGTTTTCAATTGAAAGTGTTCATATTTTCTGCACCATGTGTGTCTATGTCCATAACAAACACCCAATAATTTGCCAGTAACACACAGACATTAGTCATATTCTAATGATTGATTGTCATCACTGCGGACTGTTCTCTCAAATAGTTTGTCATTGAAAATGTTAGATACTGTGTCTGGGTGTGAAGATTTCTGTTATATGAAAAACAGCAGTAGTTCAATAAACTGAAGTGTTAAAATGTACTGCTTCTTGATAAAATAATCCACTATATGTCCAAAAGTATCCAGACACCTCTTCTTTTTGCGGAGTTATTTCTCCTTTAAGGTGCTCTGATTGCTGATAGAGGCATTTTACTGAGCATAAACAGCTTGTATAATCTCCACAGAAAGGCATTGCCAACAGAGTGGGATGCTTTAGAGCAGCTGTTCATGAGCCTAATATGAGCATGGCTAGAGGGTATAAAGCCCTTAGAACATTAGAACCAGTGAAACTACATTCTCTAGTACCTGACCTCATTGATGCTTTGTGACTGAATGCAATCAAATTCTCATTGCGAGGTTCCAACATCCAGTGTAAGGCCTTCATAGAAGAGGAGAGGCTGTTGCTGCTGTAAAGTGAATGGGCTTGATTTCAGAAGAAACATGGAATTTTGTATAAACAAGTGTCTACAAACGTTTGGACATATAGGGCTGGTTTACTAGACAGATTTAGGCCTAGTCCTGAATTAGAGAGTAATTTGAAAGCTGATTCAAAAGTAAGTTTCTAGTATAACTTGCTAAATCTCAGACAGGGAAACACTACTATATACTAGCAATTCCTAATGAATCCTACCTGATATAAGGCTGAGCACAAATATGTTGCCGTTTACTTAAATGACTGTAAAATCTTGTGAAAATGGACCCTCCTCAAGGTTTATCATTGTTTTAAGTGTGTGTATCAGTGTATACTGAGTATCATATACCAGAATACTAATACACACCTAATTCAAATTCAGTCTAATACCAATTTCCTTGGCCTGAACTTATATTAATTACTGGACAAGCATTCATTTACCAGTTGGCCTTCATTCCTTCTGTTACATTAAGCTGCACACTTGTACATGTCTGCAGTCTTCTACACTATTACATTCTTTGTCTTACCAAGTTCTTGCTTGCATTACTATTCCACTCACTCTACTGCTTTGCTAAATTGTTTATGCAGAAACAGAAGCATGCATGAAAACAGCATCCTAGAGATCCTGAACTCTGCTGTCCTTCTTCCACCTCTGCATCCTCCCCCTCCTCCCCCTCCACCTCCTCCTCCCCCACACCCTGCATGCTTGAGTTTGTAGATGTCAGTTTTAAGTAATCCAACAGTCTCAACCCTTATATTTAAAATCTGTATATGCACATTGAGGAGGGTTTGTGATCACCATGGAAACTGTTTGTTGCCATCACCATAGCATCTGGTACATACCTGAGAATCCATGCGGCATGGGCATGTGGGATTGTGTGCATGATGGAAATGTAAGCATGGGGGTAAAGATATTTTAGGAATCTGTGTACCTCATTTTTTATACTTCATGTGCATCATCATATTTGTAATACTTAAAGGGATTTTATATTACGATTGTGTTTAAGATTTTGAGGTAAATATTGGTATCTGCAACATACTGATAGGCCTCGGCAGTAACATATAACAAAACAAAAATCAGAAAATTGGGTATAAATTATATATATGTCTGTGTTTGTTGGGTTTAACATGTTGGCACAGAAATACATAAGGAAACATAAGAATAATTTGATTGAATGTGCTGCTCTGAGCAGAATTCTTTCTGTATTCTCATTATGAGCATTTTTACTATGGCATTAATTGCATTTACTGCAATTTCCAGTTACACCTCTAGAGATAGGGTGTAGTATTGACCACCAGTCATTGCCCTCGTAGCTGCTCCTGTCTGTGATAAGTGAGATGAGACTTGAATGAAATTATGAAAAATATTATTTAAATCTGTTTGCATCTCCTCTGTGTTAATGTCACTGACATTAATACACCTAGGTTATAGTAACACAATAGACTGGTACAACAGATTTCTAGAGATTATGACCAGGTCTATATAAAAATAAATCAGTCATACTGCATGTATATGGCATTTAAGGGTGTGTTGTGTGCAGGAATGTCAATAATCATATACACACATTTTGATGAAGCCACCTCTCTTAGTAATACACATACTCCCATACTCACAGTCATACGTTTTAGACATCCATACTTGCAGTTAAGTAAGGCCAGTTTCTTAAGGGGCAGGGGGAGGGGTGCACTAGTAAACAGGCTATAACATTAACTTGGTCTCTAAAGCCTAATATTGAAAGTGGGCTCTGGACAATGGCTAGCTGAGATGGGCAGTGAGTACCTGTCCCTTGTTTGTACTTTACAGACCTGCCCTGTCTCATCCATGTTGGGTTTTCCCTTCCAACCCCGATTAAGTGTCTACACTAGTTCTGCAAGATACTGGCAACAGTCAAATCATCTCCTTTTCACTTGGCACATGGCTTGCCTTTGCAAGACAGGCAACACCAACACTGGTTTCCTTGCAAAGGGGGAGAGACAGGAAGAGAGATGAACTCTTCTGAGATTTGTTTTCATCAGCATGGTAACATGACCATTGTTTTCCAGAGAGGAAGAGACCCTGCAGAAACTCAGGAGCCTCCTGAGTTGGAGTCAAATGTCTCTAAAGTGACGCTGCACAGGACCTTCTAGTGTGCCATCTCCAGTACCTTTGCCTCTCTCCCTGCTCTGACTAAAGTGAACAAACACTCTCCATAGCTTTAGAGGCTTTCCTCAAAGGTGTTGGAACGGCCTTTGACCCCTTTAGACCTACGTGAGGCATCCAGCGCCACGTGGTTGTCATGGCTTCCACTTGGAGTGCTTCCCAAAGGGAAGAGGCAGTTCTGACCCAATAGCCTCTGTGCAGCCTCCAGGTGGTTGATGCCCCCATGGTGGCCACTGGTGTGCCGAGGTTTGGTACCCAGGCCTCCCAGTAGGCGGTCTGATGGGCAGCCTTCACGTAGGTGCTCTTCGTCATCTGTGTCCGCATCAATGTACTTGTTAATGGAGGCGTCATGAAACGTGAAGACAGTGGGAGTGAGAGCAACTCCTTCAGGTGTCTTGGGTGGAGTCCTGCTGCTGGCTGTAGTATAGATGGATACCTCAGGACTGAGAAGGGAACGATCTGAAGGAGCAGAGTTGTCTGATAAAGGGCCATCAGCTGGACTCGTTTCTCCACAGCCACGATGATTTACCTTAAAGGAGTGTATTTTCAGAGGGTTTACACCATGTTGGAGCAAACCCTCCATGTCACGAGGCTTTGCAGCAGAACGTGGTGGGGTAAGCATGGGCTCATGTTCCATGGTGGTCTGAAGGCTTGGGTTAGCACTAACCCGTCCTGAAAAACCAGGCCCAGGACTGTGTGAGAAACGTGAGTTCTCTGGAAAGGACAAACCCCCTGCTGGACTGTAGGGGAACCTTGGGTTCTCTTGGAAGTCTGTGGCACAACTGATGTAACTGTCAATGCTGGACAGACTTTTCATGTCCACCACTCCTTCGCGCCCCCCGAGTGGGTCAGCTCCTTGACCTGACAAAGTGCCCAGCTCAATCTCATCCCTTCTGCACCCCGCTCGGGATGCACTCCTGTCTTTAGTGTTGAGGTTGGGCTGAGACTGTGTCTTGGTCATCTGGTTGTACATTTCCTCCAATTTCTGTGCATTGAGCCTCTGAGGGCTGGAGCCCCTAGCCTTGTTTGGGGAGCCTTGCTCTGGATTGAATGAACGATTGGAGCTGGTGTCAGATCCAGCCCTTTTGGATGCCCACTTCCAACGACTAGGTGAGAGGTGGTTGTCCTGAGACTTCTCCCCCTTCTCCATGACCACCACATCAAGGAGGTCTGCACCACGTGAAAAGGCATCTCTAACATTCATGGATACTATACTGCCATTGCGCTTAGCTCGTTCCAGAGCCTCACGTCTCTTGATGGCTTTTTCTTGTCTCTTCTGCTCCTTATAGAACTCAGAGAAGTTGTTTACAATGATAGGAATGGGTAGGGCAATTACCAGCACTCCTGCAATGCAGCAGAGACCGCCAACAATCTTTCCTAACAATGTTTTTGGATAAATGTCCCCATATCCCACAGTGGTCATAGTAATAGTAGCCCACCAAAAGGAGGCAGGGATGCTCTTGAACTTTGTGTCATCTTCATCCTTCTCTGCAAAAAAGACCAAACTGGAGAAGATCATAATACCCATGGCTAAGAAGAGAATTAGCAGGCCCAGTTCATTATAACTGCGTCTTAATGTGAAACCCAATGACTGCAGCCCTGTGGAGTGACGCGCTAATTTAAGGATTCGAAGAATTCGCATAATCCGAAAGATCTGCACCACTCGCCGCACATTTTGAAACTGCAGCACACTCTTGTTGGACTCGGTTAGGAAAATGGTGACATAGTATGGAAGGATGGCTAGCAGATCAATGACGTTAAGTGGACCTTTGAAGAATTTCCATTTATTGGGTGCAGAGAGGAAACGAAGGAGGTACTCCATAGTGAACCAGGCAATGCACACTGCCTCGACGTGGGCCAGTTGAGGGTTGTCCGTGCTTTGACCGAACTCATCAATTTCTTGCAGTTCTGGAAGAGTATTGAGCGACAGGGCGATGGTAGACAGCACAATGAACAGTATTGAGATGATGGCCAAGATCTGTGGATTGCAGACATCAGAAAACAGTTATTAGTGAGGGTTTGTTTGGGTTTGAAGTTCAAATAAAGCATATTTAATTGAACAAAATGACAGATAACTAATTTCACCACGTGGTCCATCACAGTTAGCATAGTTAGCATAGCATTTGAACCACCAGCAATCATCAGTCAAACAGCAATTAAATACCCCAGAGCCAATAAATACTGACATTTAGTGAAAACAAAAGTGTTAGAAAAAACAGGAAAATCCTAAACATAAGTTGATATCACTTTAAATGCATGTAAACCAAACATGTAGTGCCTAACAATATGGTAGGAATTGTATGTAGCATCATTTTATGAACAATTTTAGCACAAAGCAGAGTGGGGACCATAAAGCCGCACTTAAATGCAGTTATTTATGACAACTATGATTTAATGTCCTCTAACAGAAAGTGAAGGTACAGTGCCCCGGGTTGTTGAATCTGCCTAGAGTACACCTGGCTTGGTCAGGTCACTGTAAAACTTTGCTCTCCTGTCTTTAATTCTGCCTGTGTTTCATAGTGCAGTTTCTGTCCTCATTAGCCCTAATCAAGCTTGACTTCTACCAAGACACAGTGAATTAGAGGTGCATGTATGTGAGTAGGTGAGGGAGTGACTAACTGAGTTTTCTTAATAGCATTTGTTTGTGCTGCTGAATGAACTGAAGATAACTTATTCAATATGAAATTATTTTATATTCATAGAACCACTTTTGGTTCCCGAAAGACCATTTCCGTAGATGGCTCTTTAATTGGTTCTTTAATAAGCCCTTTAATCTCATTAAAAGCATACAGTTTATTTCCCAGTTCATACCATCTATGTATGGAAATTATAGGTTTTGTATTTATATCTTTTCATATATCCACTTATTCGAAATACAATAGAATAGTTTGCGGTAGTTAACAGAAGTACCCATTCATGATTCATGATTTTATTAGACTACTTTTTGAATAAACACATCAGTTTTAACAGTGCTTCTACAAAAAAAACAGCTTGTTTAATTAAGTGAAAAAAATTATTATTACTGTTTTGCTACTGTCACAGTCCGGTTTTTAGTTAGTTTTTGTAGTTCTGTTCCTTTTGTTCATGTTTCCCCCATGTGTTTGTCATTGTTCTAAGTTTGCTGTGTGTCTGGTCACGTCTTGTTATTCTTATTTTGAAGTTCTGCCTGTTTAGTTCCTTGTGTCACGTGTTCCCTGTTAGTCAGCTGTTTTCTGTTAGTCATG
>JBBPDB010000108.1:18924435-18935650 GCA_037974465.1 Brachypetersius altus | reverse complement strand
CACACACACACACACACACACACACACACACACACACACACACACACACACACACACACACACACACACACACTACAGAACAAAACACACAAGACCCTTTACTTAAGTCACAGCCTCCAAAATTCAACAAAATGAGCCTGTCTAAATATAACTCTTTCCTGAAAACTGACCAAAAAAATAAGAGACACACAATTTATTTACTTATCTTCTACTCAGACTGTCTGATCAAATGAAGGAAGGATATCACAATTTAGAAATGAAGAAACTGAGAGAACGATGATATACTACGAGAGTACTTTATGTTACAAAACACATGGACATCACAAGAGAGCCTATTAGATGTCTGTTGTAAACACGCTGCAGCCACTTCATTTCTTCCGGAGCTGAGAGCAATCTTTGTCAGTTAAAACTCCATCTGTGTTGGATGCTTTCCTATTTTTTATGGATGATTCATTAAACAGAACACTTAGATGCATTACAATCATAGAGGTCATTTTGGCCCAGCAGCCTCTTTCTTTAGCAGTAACTATTTTGCCCACCGTAATTTACCCATCTGTCCTTGCAAATATGACACATTCTAACTAGAGATGCATTTCCACAAGAAAATGTGAAGTGTGATTACTCATCTGCGGCAGGCATGTGAAAACCACAAAGAAAACAAAAGAAACTAAACTCTTTTTCTGTTTTAAGAGGCCTGATATTACCTCAGGAAAGCTCTACAAGTCTGGGATGAGAGAAAAGAGGGACAGCTATGCCAGCAGAACGAGAAACAACACAATACGCAAACATTCCACCTTTTATTTCCTATGAAAAAATTACACAAAGCTGTATACAAGGACACTGAATGCGATCAGGATGGTGGTGTCAGAGTTGGATAGGATGCCAAAAAAATCCCTAACCACTGAGTGTGCTCTAAAAAAAGCTTTGTTCTAAAGTATGTTCCTAAAAGACTGATTCACTTCTTATTAAATCTCAAAAATATGTTTGAAAAAGGTTTCTTTTATTTGTAATACTGCACAGGGCCCTGACATTGCACAACTCAGCAAAACCATTCTTTTCTCTATGTTTGATAATTACAGTAGTCAGTATACAACACTGGTGCATTTATAGTCCTTGCTATTTATTTTATTTGATTTTATGTTATTTATTTATTTAGTGTTAGAAGAGAAGGGTAATCTCGGCAGAGCTGTGACCTGGAAAGAACCCAGCCTGACAACCCTGGGTTACATTTATTATCTGTTAAGCTTATCTATTAAGCTGCTGCTCTTTAAAGAAGACAAAACTGCACCGTCCTTGCCAGTTCACATAAATGTCACTATTTCTACTGTCCACACCAATTGTGAAAAGTCTGTGGCGTTTAGGCCTGTTTCATGTTCACAGAAAATGTGATTTAACGGGTCGTTAGGATTTGCTTCTTGATGCTGCATCATATCTAACAAACACCCTCCTCACTCCAATAACTTACCCAACCGCCATACATAGTTCAACATGCCAGTTTCACACAGAACATATGGCTACTGAAGACCAATCTATTCACTGAGCACTTAAGATAACAGCCACATGTTCATGTCATAAACTAACTTAACTAACACAAGCTAGGTAGTAGCCTAGTGGGTAAAAAAAGCACTTGCCTGTGAACCCGATGACCACAAAGTCACAGGTTCGAACCCCACTTTCTACCACTGTGTCCCTGTGGAAGACACTTAACTCTCGGTTGCTCCAGGGGGGGACTGTCCCTGTAAGTTGGACTGGATAAGCATCAGCCAAATGCTCCTTTACCACCCTGAAGAAAGCTGAGTGTGATCAGATAGGACCCTGGTGGAGGACTTAAGAACCTCAGTGAGGTAGAAGCGTCTCTTAATTTTAAGTCTAAGCTTACTAGTATGAGAGACATGTTTTCTTATGGTCTGATATATGCAACTCTGGATAAAAGGATCTGACAAAAGCTGTAAATGTAAATGTACCACAATTACTACACTTTTTTGTTACGAACTGATTGAGATTTTTGTCCAACTCTTTTCATTGTTCCTGTTAACAGGCTCTCTGTGGGTTCAGTGAATGAATTTTGTGTACTGTTAGAGTAAGTTAGGCATATAACTAAGCTTTTGGGCTCCAATATTATTCAGAGACAGACTTTGATGGTTAACTCTTCATCGGTCAGCCAAACTAGAACATCTAACATACTGTAAAGAACACAGAGAGCTATGAACTGAATGTTAATGCTGAATGTAACAGTGAAATATATTTTTCTTGTAGAAAACAGTTACTTGCTTGATTGGCACATGTTCATGGTTTTGTGACAGTAAACACACAAATGTAAAACAAGTTGAACACATACAGCCTGTATGCTGTTTCCTACAGGAAAAAAATGAAGAAGATACACATTTTTGTACCTCACATGGGAAAGAAATATCACATGGCAAAAATGTGTGATCACACAATATGCATGTGTGTTTACCTGTGAACATGTAGTTTTTGCACACCTCACATGTGAAATGTGTGAATTTTATATATATATTTTTTATATATTTTATATATAATATGTCACCTCTGTATTCTCCTGCAGCCAGTGGTGAGATGGCGAATTGACCTGTTCAAGTGCTGCTCTAAGACCATGTTTACATCTGGTCTATTCACGTGAGTAGTATCTGGACTGCATATTTTTATTTCCTTAGTTTAGCCTTTCCAAATTTCTCTTTCATTTAATTTAAATTATTTGATTACATTATTGCATAGTCTTATAGCTCAACTCAGGTGTGCAATTTACTACATGTTGTACTTGTAAAACTATGTTTGTGAACAAATCAATAGTCTTGAATCATTTGGTAGTCAAATGCGTCTTCAGTCAGCCAGACTGAAATCCGATTATTATATGGCGAATAATATGCAAATCAGCTTACATACAACAACCAATCGGCTTCGCTGCTGCTCATTTTTCTGTTCTATTCAAAAGAAAAACAGATTTTTCACATCACAGTCAGTGTTTACAAGATGAGGCCATTAAGAATAATTATCCTCCTGTGTCATTGGCATCATCAGCATCATGAGCTGCATGTGTTAGAACACAGTGCTGTAACTAGATGTGGAAAATGCAAGGAGGAAAGATGAAGTTTAACTAAACTGACACTTTATTTGAACTAACCGGTTCATTAAACGTATGAACAGTGCAGCAGAGACGTCTGCATTAGGAGGTGGTGATCTGGAGGCCTCCATAACCAGGGCTTCACAGAGAGGAGCTGTCAGAGTACTTGTGAGGGGTTTTGGGTCTTGAATATGTTTTGGGGAGATGGATAAATTGACAGTGCTATGGTGTATAGCAATGTAAATGCAATGTATACCTTCTGAAATAGTCTAAGTAATAACTTAATCTGTTTTAAATGATGCTTGGGTTTGTTTACACTTGCCTGGCATGTAGCCTGACCTTATCCAGTTACAATCCTGATACTCCTGAGGCATGAAGAGACCATTTGCAATTTGCAAAACAGAAATTAAGAAATCTGAGTTTGACTTGCATGAGTTTGTTTAATTACAAGCCTTTACACTATAACACTGCTCACAACCTGTTCCAGGCACAAACCCTGGTCCCAAAAAATCTTTGATATTTGCCTTGATGCTGATATTTGCCAACCCTTTCCATCCAAAACTCTACCTACACAGCATGTCATATTCTTCGTGATTAATGTTGCAATAAACAGGGATTGGACATGGTGCTAAGAAGCAACTCTAAATAGTTTGATTTTCTGAAATGAAAATAAGTATATTCTGTATGAAGGATGCACATCTACTGATGGTAATATACAATTACTGTATATTTGCTGATTTAATTGAATGGAACAAATGGATAACCAATTATTTCTGCAAAAGTTGTCACACATTTATGTAATTCTGTCTGGTATGCTTGCAACATACTAACTTCAGCAAATGAACAGTAATTGAGCATAAAAATGTCCAGATAATGTGTTTCATAAGTTTGTTCCCTGTATATGATGTGCACTTATTTTCACTTCAAAATTAACAAAAAATGTAATGTGACAGGTCTGCCAGGTGTAGCATGGTGCGCAATATTTCCTTATAATTGTCTATTGCTGTCATGGTTAAAAGTGAGTGGAATAGTTGTGTCAGTTCTATTGTCTCTAGCAGCTTGAGATAATATATACTGGGACGAAAATAGCTTTTCATCCCAGTGGCTCAAATAACAGAATTAAACACTACAAAGACCAAATTAAGGTTAATTATTTTACACTCTACACAATCTCCACATCCATCTCTCATAATGCTTAAGCTCTCAGAAGCATTATCAGAAGGGCTGAATTTGAATCAGTAAATATCAAGAACTTTAGGACAGTTAGCCTATGCTGATTTGTATCAATGGACATTGGTCACAGTATTCTCTAGTCAGGGCCTAAGCAAAAGGCCTCAAAGGGACATTTCGGCCATTCATGCTAAATCCCTTTCTCACCTCTGTGGCGTCAGTGGCTAGTGAGACACTGCAAGTTTCATTATGCACTCAGCGCACGCTGCACAGTCTTACTTCAGCACCGAAACACAAGCCATCACCCTGGAAACCAATGTAGTTCACCATGGCAACAGTGGCTCGGGTGCCGGCGGTGGAGGTGAATGGGGATGCTGTGATTAAGGGTGTGAGCATTCACGGGTTACTGCACACTTGCACACTTATGCACTTTCATGCTCTGACAACATACAGATCCACCAGCATTACACACACAGGAGATCAAAAGGTCATAAAATATACGCAAGCTTTAATCTTCCAGGCTGGAGCTTGACCACTGAGCACTACATGCCTACAGTATCTGTTTTTTCTTTTCTTTTCTTTTTTTTGCTTGAAAGTGATGGAGTCCTGCCAAAACCCACATGCAGATGGTGCAGCTCAAGAGCAAACATGTACATAATCTAAGTCCATTTACAGTTGCCTCTGTGTGTTAGACGCCATGTCACTGATTTCCACTGACACACTGCTCCAGAACAGTCACTTCTGCTACTGTCACCAGCTTCCCGGGGTTCTTCCTGATGGTGCGTATGCTTGTGTGTGCCTTTAGTTACTGAGCAAGAGACAGAATGTGAGACAGACAGACAGATGGAGAGAAGTTACTTACAAGGCTGACTGATATAGCCAAACACCGCACTAAAAACAAAGAGCCATAAAGGATTTTGAGAATAATTTAAAGGGGCGACATCATGAAAAACAGAACATTTCTCTCTGGTTTGAAAAAGTGTTATCTAATATGTAAACATACACATGCCCTAAAGCATTTTTGTCTCATTCTGACTCTAAACTTAAAATGACTCATTTTGAATCAGCTGTGAGGATACGTGTGCATATCATCACTGCGCAAATGGTAATGAGAAATCATTATTTATTTATAACGTAAATTAATGTAAAAGCATATACTGGATGCATGGTTTTCTTTGGACAGTGAGGAAAAATCCTTTTCAGGCTGCAGTAGTTTAACCCTACCCAGCAAATCAGAAACCTTTAATCAATGATGTACCTTTGCATTATGTAGAGGTTCTTCACACTCATACATCTCATTCACAGACATTCGGAAGCTATTCATTAAAAGACAGAGCGGATCAAATGCAGTCCTTCTGTAGCAGTCATCACTAGCCATGGTCCTGAAGATCTATGTTCCAGCAGAATCTATTTTCAACCACAATCTGGCACACCTGCTCTAGCTAATTAACTTTAGCACGGAAGTTCATCTCCAAGAGGGTCAGTGATCACTGTACTATAGTGTCGCTCAAAAGAACCAATTTTACTACCTTTATGTTTAAAGAAATAGTTTTGTGAAAAATCTAATTCACACAGTTTTATACTTACAGATACCATTAACTGAAATAATCACCCTCATAGATGTAGAGTAATTTGATCTAAGGTTAGTCTCTGGCTGTAGCAGTGAAGATTTTTATAGCTCACATCAAGTCATACTGTGCCCTAAACCAAATTTACAAGTCTGTGCCAGTTTAATGAAGAGCTGGATGCTCTTGTGCTTATTAGTTATTTTAATCTTGTAACTCCAGTGTTAAACTAAGGATTTAAATTTTGGACATCAGACATGTCATGGCTGATGTTGTCTACATCTAGAAAACTGTATAAGTATAGTATTGTTCAGTTTTGTTTTGCCAAACCATCCCATTAAAAGTTTACAAAAATATATTTTTATCCGGATGGATAGAGACTTCCCTCACATATTATTACTGCGGACTACTCTGAGGCACCTGAGGAATAATTACAGTCCTCCCTATTCATTAGTGTTCAAGATTGTGACTCTTAAACCATGACAATCACATTATAATGAGGTTTGATTAAGCTCTTGGTAATTACGCTCACCGATACATTGGTAGTGAAAAAGAAAAGATGGAAGTCCCTGTTCCAAATTGCCATTTACAAACAAACAAGACATCAGCTCTTCATTTAGCAGTCTTTTAGCCACTGCTCCACTGCGCTTCAGATGAATTAATTTGTCACCTTTCAAATATAGCATGGTTCTCCACAGTCTGCACAGAAAAGCAAGTTTGTCCCCTTTAAATTATATTCAGAAGGCAAAATCTAAATGAGGGGGGCCTATTCAATGAAGTCTGATTGAAAAGCAAATGAAAGACACTTTACTGACCCACTGACACAAATGAGGCGCTGCAGAGGGATGATTAGACCTGATTGCACAATAACAAGCCTTATGGCTTCCGGAAGCATCAGGGATTGGAGCTGACTCAGAGCATTAGATGATTCATGAAACACTGTTTAATATCTCGCACCATGGGGCCAAGCTTTGGATGGCAGAGGTCACCAAAACAATAGCACACACAAACCTCAAAGGTTATGCTGAGGGACATGGATCTGTGATGTGATGAGACCAGCCGAGCCAGAAGAAAATCTCATGCTTGCATATTGTGTAATAGAACTGGATAATATGGTGTTTTCCCATCTTTCCACTTTCCCAGTTCCATGATATGTTTTAAAGGGAACATATATAACATATAAACAAGAATTTTGCTTATGGTTTGGAATTCATTAAAGCATTTGCATTCATCTGCCAACTCAGCTTCAACCATTTATGTTATAAGGAGTGCGAATGTCTGGACTACTTTTGGAATCAGGCATGACACAGAGCAGCCAATCACAGCAGATTATAGACTTATTGTAAGACCTGGTCCTGGATCTGAGGTAGAATTTCAGTCAGGCACTTTTAGACATCCTCTCTAGATCTCTACTTCAGAGTACATGCCCACAATGAGTAGATCAAGATCACCTGAGGACCAAGCCCAGATTTTATATAAATAAACCTTTAGGGATAATCTACCTATGCAATGTATATGTAGCATTGTCTATTTAATCTGTTTGTGAATCTGGCTGTGTTTTTCTGACCCTTGTTTTCGATTCTGGATTTCTCTTTTGCCTGGATTTTGTATTTTGTTTTGCCTATGTTCAGATTGTCTGGTTTCTGAGCTATTTTCTACATTGGATTTTAGCTACTTTACTTTTGGAACTGAATTACTCATTAAATTCACAATTTTTTGGTGCTCTGCATGGGTTCATATCTGTGCACGTTACAGACATAGCAACAAAATTAGCTTCGAGTGCCAGATTTGAGGATGTATAAGAAGGCAAACTTTTCATCTAATTAGGCTACCAAGTCATATCATTTCCTACAGCAGATAACACCACCTTTAGCTCCATTCACATCGCATGTATTTCAGCACTACTCCTTACAACCCGTTTATAATATCATTTTCACCTCCATGTGTGAGACAGTCACTAGAGAACACATACTCCTGACATCCATGTGATCTCTGCCGCTATCTCAGTGCAGGAAAGTCATCTAGGAGTGCTTTGGGTGTAAATAACCTTGGATATAATTATTTCCCTTTTCCCTGCAGCAAAAATGGCATTCTGTTTATGGCATCCCATAGAGGCGAGTCTCTGGGTGCAGGTGATGATCAAAATGAAGAACAGATTTCACGGCACATAGCAAAGGGTTTAAGTCCTTGCACCCCCTTATCCCAAAGGATGTTGATCAGGCATTTAGACTTTACTTTTTTAGTTTTGTTAGCATTGTGCAATAATGCATGTCTAAATCAATGCATACTTCTGGTTAAGAGTTGAGTTATTACTTACCTTTTGCTGTATTTACATATGTAATAGTACAGATCATCACACAGTGAATTACACTGTATAGATGAAGACCTCTCTTAACCCACTTCATTAACATGGCATAGACTTGTGGATCTGGACCAGTACAACTTACTGTGAGCTATAAAATATATAGCGCTAATCTAGAATCATTTTTATCTGCTCCAAGATCACACCTCTCCAGACCTAGTGTTGTTTTGCTCATTCTTAGCTTGCAGTAAGTCATACTGTGCCCTAAACCACATAGTCAAGGCAGAATATCATTTACAGTTATTAGCCCTGCAGCCAAGTTGTACTAAACTAAGAATGTATCTGTTGTCAGGCACTGCACAGCTGCACTGAAGAGCCTCGGTTACGGCTGAAATACAGCTTGTTATGAATGACTGAAAGGGCAGCTGAAGCTTTTGCTCTGTAACGTGACTCATTGCTGAATGACACAATCCTGAGGTGGGCTGGGCAAAATAACATAGCAGTGAAGGAATGTTTTTGTGATGATGAATAAGAATCAAACATCTGCACTTTTCTTCCTCTCTAAAAATCAAATACTGCAGTCAGTATTATTAATGAGCTAACACGCCATCATTTATCATCTGTCATTGCCAATTTGTTCCCTTGTCCAGGTTCCTGAAGCAAGCAAATCTGAGATAGTAAATAAAGACAGTTTTGATTTGTCTGGCTGTGTTTGGGTGGGTATTGGGGGTGTAATTGGTATTTGTCATAGCAGCTGTAGCCAGCAGTAGGTGACAGCATGAAGAAATTCTGTCCATAATACCTGGATGTTTTGCAGCTGTGAACATGCCAGCAACATTCACACATGTCCAGGAGCATCCAGACACTAGTAGATTTGGCTGCTTGAAGTCACATGCAGTGCTGAGACAGATGTTAAAGGTGTAATCTAGTGTAATCAGCCTAATCTGTTAACTGCGGTATCTGATAGACCCGTATGATTTTCTGTGCATCTCCCTCTATTAGATAGAAAACAATGGACATCCCACTCTGTTGGAGCACTTAATGGAATCCGTTGGGCCAGTGCTTCAGCTTCAGATCTACATGGTCATTCGATATTGATGTAGCAGAGAGTGATCACTTTGAAAAATGCTGAAGCCTTCCTCCGAAATATGCACATACAGCCACATAGAAACACACTGCCAGCATTATGGTACATTTAGAAGCAGTCACAGATAAACATTTTTATATAAACCTGATATGACAATGCCCAAGGCCAAACACCAGCACTGGACTGGAGCATGTTCACTGATGTGAGGAAGCAGCATCGACATCTTTGTGAACTAATCAACAAACATCAGTGCCTGGCCACAATAATGATGCCATGGCTGAATAGTATTAAATCCCAGTAGCAGCATGAGTGTGGCTAACCAAGTCTACAGTCTGAGTCTGCTCAGTGGCACAATGGTATAAATCCAGTCATGTTTCTTTTTCAAGCTCTGCAGAGACTGTCTTTTCCAGACAAAGTGACCCTTTCTTTTAGGATTCAGTACATGTAGTTCTCAAATTCTCCTTCCAGAGATTGTTAATTTGGAGGCACTGAGAACATTAAAAAAGCAATAAACAGTGCCTTTGTTTCTTGGCTTTTATGTCATTGTTCATACACACATGTAGGATAACACAGCCTGACATATAGAGACATATAGACTCATTATCACCTAAAATATGTGCGCCTATGTCTGAAATACTGGTGTCAGAAGCTTGCATCCAGGACATGCACTTTGTGCTGTTCATGCGACACTGAGTAAGCCCCACAGGAATTAATAGACACCGGTGCTAATGACCCCTTATACTTTATGGTTACAACAGCTAGTGGAAACCCAAAACAGTAGATGACTAATTGCCTATTAATTCTTTAAAAGAGACTTCATAAGGAAAAGAGAATTTGTCTTACCAGTTCAAATATTACCATCTGTTTGAACCATCTGAGTATTTGTCTTTTACAAAATGAATGTGATTCTACTGTGTGTTAGGATTTGCAAGTGCTCCACCCTACTCAAATAAACAAGCTGCTGTTTCACGCATGATGTACACAATAAGATCAAAAGTATAGAGAACATTACCTAAATGTCTGTTATGAGCTTCAAATATCTAGATTTACAATATAAATGCACATCAGATTATAGTGCTATCAATACTTGCTCACAGTTTCCTTTGAAAGAGTTTAGGGAAACAGTGGTGTAACTACTTGGGGGCTTTGGGAAAGCAGAGGGGGCAATCACTAGGGCCCCTGGCAAATCTTTATTGGACTCCCTCTATAGACACAGACACAATTGTACTACTGATGACATCGGGATCTGGTTTCTTAACACCATAACAATCAGAACAGCACACTACAAGCACCACACTACACACTAGCCTGATACATATTTGTGCACCTCTTTATGTATTTGCCTGACTCATAATGAGTTTTATCTATGGAATCCATTTAATGGATCCTTCACGTGCTGCAACATGATATAATCATTATCATTTTAAATCATAAAGTTTAAATCCCAACAAAAACATTTAGATTAATGTTAGCAGTGGGCAGAGTAGCATAACTTACCTGAGACACTATAGCTAATAAAAAAACAACATTACACTGTCATTTCAAATGAAGTAATTTTCCTGTGGGTGGGGTTGTTTGCACTAGGGGCCATAAGATCCAAGTAAGGCCACTACAGGAAAAAAGATTTCCCTTTTTCTACTTTTCTCAGTAGTGATTTGTATAACAACTCAGTTAATGCAGTGTATCCAACAATAAAAGCAGCCTCTTGCTTCTTTAGTTTAGCGATAGAAAACTAGTTGGCACTCAGAAAGTTTACATTTCAAGCTTCAAATGCCCAGTGTGTGTCATGATCTGGACTGGTGTGTGCCAGGTTCTTTGTTTCCTGTTTGTTTTTGGTTTGTTTTCCTGTTCTGGGGTTTTCATTTTAGTGCCAGCATATAGCTGAGGAACCTATGTTAGTATTATGTCATGCCCAGAGTCCTGTTCTGTTCTGTTCATGTTATGCTTCTGTTGTGTTAGGTTCTAGGAGTCCTGTGTGTTCTGTCTAGCCTCCATGTCTCAGTGTAACC
>JBBPDB010000108.1:18911317-18924082 GCA_037974465.1 Brachypetersius altus | reverse complement strand
GTAATATATACACATATATACATATATATATATATATATATATATATATATATATATATATATATATATATTAACCAGTAAACACACACTCTTGCTTATATTCTCATGTATGTGTAAGTGTTACGCCAGTAGGAGGCATTATTACACCACACTCATACCCAGGTTTATGTTTTACTTGCGCTTTTTGGTCCCTCTGTGATTCCGTATTACTTCAATCACGTCCTCTCCATGCTACAGTGTATTTTCTGAAAGACGTCATGTACCGAACCGTGACCCATGTACCGTGACGGTTCGGTAAGAATACATGTACCGTTACAGCCCTAATATATAGTTTTTGACACATAAGATGGAATCAACAAAAAAGGGGCCGGCTGTGCTACATTTTCAAAAGCTAATTACTAATTATTTCTGCACTTCACTACTTCCAGTTAAACCATACTAATCATGCTGTCTCTATAATAAAACATGCAGTTGGTCAGTATTCAAGACTGACAATATTACAATATGCTCAGAAAAGCATCTTGTCACAGTAACAATAAACATCATCAAACTGGCCCTATGATGGGTTGATTCCTTATTACCAAGCAAAGCTCTTCTTCAAAGCTGGGTGTGAATAAATCAGGTGAGTGAATTTATATATAGTTTTGCTGCCTCATCCTGACTACCGAACTTACTTCTTTATGATGCATGTACAAGACTCAAAGGGTTCCTGACCTTAACCTACTGTATTTGTTCCAAGAAAAGCCACAAAACAATAGGTCTTTTTTTAACCACAGAAGCACCTTTGACAGTGTCCAGTAACATTCAAGGCCCTGGCGTGTCGGTGGACATAAGAGGTAGCGGAAAAAGCTGGTGGTGAAATATGAACCGACACTAATTTGCAGTGATACGCCAGTGGTCAACTGTAATCTCATTGCGCGGTAGAGCCATGCAGCGAAATGTGATTTGAGACAGATGTAGACAGAGCCGGGTCTGAGTACAAGCGGGTGGAAGGAGGGGGTAAGGGAAGAACAGAGAGGGACGCGGAGACTCATGGAGGATAATTAATGTGACATTTCCCTGACATTTATCTGGAGGTGCAGCGCAGGAGCCTGGAAGCAGGAAGAAAAGAAAGGGGGAGACAGGGACCAGGGAAGAAACATGAAGAAACAGAACCACACAGAACCAAAAAAAATGATACAACTACAGAAGCAGAGGGTGTCTCTACTAGGACTCCGCACTGACTTGATCATATCACTGATGCAATACCACCAACATGCACCAACACATGCCACAAATCTGTGTGTACATAACATCACAAACACTCGACTTACACACAGATATCTGTGGTTGCTCTTTCAAGGTACACACATACATATAAAAGGATATGTCTGAATCAGTTGTGAATAATCACATTATTTTGGACGATTAATTGCAATGAATCAGAATGGTCTTACTTGCTGAAAATTTCACCTAAAGGAGGATAATATACTATAGGATAATTACATACATCATATATGATTCCAACTCCATGAATATAACTCTTTCTCATCTTCATACAACTCATGGATTCTTGTTACACTGGACATTCTCGTGGAGAACTGGGGCTTTTAGCTGTTGCTGTCATTAGTTCGCATATCCCTGATTTATCGATAGTTCTCTAATGAGCACTGTCTAGTGCAGTCTGCCAAAGGGGCTGTACAGCTTTAAAAGCAGTTTAAAAGCAGTACTTGAATAAGAGGACCACAGCCATGGATTCTACCACACCAACATACAGTGTTGGAGCAGCTTCAGTAGCACAGGTTTCAAGAATTAAACTACAAAATTGCATTAACAGCTTTAAATGATCTACATCAGATCTGTCCTGACAGTGTGAACTTCCACATATACATAAATACATACAAAGTAAGTATCTTTTTAAATAAGTAACACACATGACAATGGATATGTTAATTACAAAATATGGGCACCTTGCTTATTGTCACTTGATGTGTTAAAAATGTGATAACACCAACGCTTGTTGTTAATTAATGCATTATTTGAGAGAGTAATAAAGTTGTCTCTGTGTTGCCTGGTGATTGTTTTGTTGTCTGTCTGTCCTTTCTGATCCCTTGTGAGTAACAGTGCTTGAGTGCAAAGGTGTGGAGCTATGAGGTGTGAAACAATACACCCAGCTAGAGAAGCTTAAAATCATACCTCAACTAATTGGATGTTTTCTGCAAAATGCTAATAAAAATGCTAAATGTCCAGAAAAACACACTATGTGTTAAACTTTCTGCTTGACACCGCTGTAATTTACCCTGTGGCAGCAATAATGCAGATGGTGGCTGGAACTCCGGAACACTTTTTTTTTACATCACCCTTTTAAGCTAATTGCCAGCTGATATATATGCTCCAACAATTGTGTGGACGTTGCAAATTTTTTTCTTGGCAGAGGGAATGATTTGACAAGAAATTGGGTCTAATGGAGCAGGGAGGTGGTGATATTGGCATCGAGCGTCTATGCAGAAACGAAAAAAGAATAAATCGAATAAATGAAAAGAAAAGAAAAAAGTGAAATCTCACCTTCCACTGGCATAAAGTCTTAAAAACAATCAATTACTCCAGAAGCAATGAAGTGCATAACCTGGAGCAAAGCTAGTCATGCAGGACCTAATAACAAAAAGCTTGCAGCTTTGTGCTTAGTGTATATTTGTTTGTTTGTTTTCATTATTTTCAGGACAAAATTGCCCCACTGAGCAAAAACAGTACTTTTGGCTTTGTAAGCTTTGTCTCACTTTTTAACATGTCCACATCATTACAAAGGTTGCTGAGCTTAGGTTTAGATTTAGGCCTAGGATATCCTTTAACAGTCGGTACACTATCTGTCCAACAGTGACCAGGCATCTCTTTTAATGAGAGAATTTAGTTACTTTAGGGTGCACCAACCGCAACATAACATTTGAATAAGGCAGCTTCTGTAATGGCCACAGAATAACACTCAGCCACACACAAGACAATAAGATTGCTATGTGTAATGTCTAGCATCTGCTAGAAGAGTAAGAAGTCCCCCAGCACTGGGCTGTGTAGCTGTAGTACTGCATTCTCTGGAGCTCCTTCTAATGATTTGGAATGGTGTTTGCAATCCAGAGCCAGGGGTTAACAATATGGGGAGACATCTAAATGCGACTTTTCAAGGCAACATTGTGATCACATTCCTTTCCTGCCTCATGAAGACCAGCATGTTCACTTTCTCTGAGGCTTGAATGCTGACTGTAGTGTACCACACTGGCAGATCAGAAGCTCTATTTTATGAGTTTAAAGGTCTTCACATAAAACGTGTTAAGACAATGTGGTATAATGTAAGATATAATTAAACTTGCTGCTCTTGTGATTTAAAAAAAATGTACTCTTCCAAAATATGTTTTGGGTATAAAATGATTACTCTTTCTGCCCTGTCTTTAACCAATCATCCAACATTATTACATGAACTCAGAAATGGTCTTGTGGCAGTAAAATCCTTACAGCGATGTTCCGACATATGTCCTAATGCCTTCTGAGAAGAATGGCAGCTGTCACCACAGTTTTTAATGCACAACCCCCATATTAATATCCTTGATATTACAAGAACGGTTATTTGTGTTTCCAAACTTTTGCATATATAATAATATAGCATATTAAAATACTGTATGGTGTAAATTTTACCTTACGTCCTGGAAAGGTATGAAAACAAACATGCTTTTTTCTGAGAGTGTGTGTTTGTGTTGTGGGGTTGTGGTGGTGTCATATTACCCCAGTTCTGCAGCTTCCATTTCTATCCCAAGAACAACCTGATGTCAATTCATGCCAGACAGGCCTCAGAATAGCAACGTTCGATATTTACAAATGATAAAGATTCGCATTGCGACAGCTAACCTTGGCTGCAACTGATGAACCAGGCTTCTCCAGAAGGTCCCACAGTTTCTTGCGCTTCTCTGAGCAGCATGTGTTGTCAAACTCCTCTCCTTCACGATCCTTCAACGTGTCGGCCTCACGCTTCAGCTCCTCATTCATCTGCTCCTTCTTCTGGTGGTAACGTGCCTGGCAGCACGACTCCAGGTAGATCTCATCCACGCCCCAGTAGTCCAGCTCCTGACTGAAGGAGAGTGCACACATCTCCTCCATCATGTGCAGCTTGCCTGTGCGATAGAAGTTCAGGATGGATGTGAAGGCCCCTGGGTGTCGGTCGAAGAAGTACTCGTTGTCGTCCAGGTTGTAGTCATCGCAGATGTCCATGAGTGCCTCGTGTGTCCTGCAGTCACGCAGCTTGCCCAGGCGTGTGCGTGGCAGCCGGTCCAGCGTCCTCCAAAGCACCTCATGTGGCAGACCACCAACGTTGAGGCGCACACGGCGGTAGCATGACATGCTCCGCACAATGTCCACTGGCTCTGGGGGCAAGGAGGCCGTGGAGCGTGAGCCCGCCTTGCTCATCCCAGCCGATGGTTTGTCCATTTTGCACAGCACGTATTTGTCCACACAACACGTTACCGCATGTTTCCTGATGTGTCTTCATCCATCCCTGTTTCTACTTAGCCTAGGAAAGCAAGAAATTAGTCATGCATTCAGAAAGATAATGTGCCAGATGTCACCACAGCCTACACTCTGACTTGAAAATAATCTGGTTTGTCTACACAAACAAAAATTGAATTTCAGACTAAAAATCTGTTGTAGCAGATGATCTTGTCCAGAGTGACTTACAATTTTGTCACAGGTGTAGGCAAATGTAGCATTAGGAGTCTTGCCCAAGGACTGCCATTGTGTGGTGTGCTTTCCTGTGAGTGGAATCAAACTCCAATCTGTGGATGTTATCCACTATGTTACACCAATGGCCTACTAGTCCAGGAATGGAAGCTTGTCCAGAGTCTGAAGAAGGCCTGTGTAGTGTATTTACAGAGTACTATTAGAGAGAACATGAATGATCAGTAGAGAACATGAATGATCAGAAGAGCATTAAAGCAGCCATCTGCATGTCAGTTATTACAATCTCACTGATCCTCTTTGTGTACTTTGAGGAAAACATAAATTTTAATGTGCGCCAATGGGGAGACGGAGATCTCTCCTGCCTATACAGACAAACTCATGGCCACAAACAGCAGTGGAATATACTCTTCTTGGGTCAGTGCTTGGGTGGTTATACAACACCAAAATAATTTGTTTTTTAAATGTTGTTTTTAACCGGCAAAACATGTGGTGAGTTGAAGGAATGGTTGGTGAAAAATTAAGTTTACACATTACTTTCTCCAAAAGTATTTAATCAGCCAAGACATTTTGTTTTTTAAATCTTCTCCCTTCTCACTTAAACTACATTCAGGTAATCATTAGGGTGGCACAGACTCATGGCGCCACAGGCCATCATTAATATGGCACAGACGCACAGAGCAGGACTGACTGTGAGCAATAAAAATGAAAATCTTCACCATTACAGGCAGCTATTTCACCAGTCTGGTATTTGTGAAGCTATCATTAATTAGATGACTGGGTCCTAAACAATATCAACTAGTCTGTATGGCAATAATGAAAATCTAGATCTATATTTGAGCAGGTTGAGAGTTTATGTGTGTATTTTACAGAAATAGTTTAGGTGACTATTGACTTCTACTGTTGTTCACAACATTAAGGAAAGCAGCATTTGTACTCCTAACATGTCTTGGATGCTTGAATACATCAATCATCCAAGACATGGGTAAGTGGAAAAAATGTGTGTATTTGTTTTTAAATCATCAGACCACCCCTTTAACCCTTTGAGGCACATTTTTTTCCCCTCTGTCCCTCTAGAATTCAGTACTTGCATTCTAGAATGTCATTGTTTCTAAAACAAAGACTCTCAGATTAATTGTTGCATCATAAAGCTGAACAGAACGTTCTAATCGAATCTCTGTGACTGTACAACTCAAAGCGTTAATGTAAGAATATGATGTAGAGCATTATTTGTTTGTAGAAAACTTTCTTGGATAGTTTACTTTCCCAAACAAATTTATTTTGGGCTGGAGAAAGTATTAGTCCATGCTCTGGGTGGCGGACTATTAAAAATGACTCCATGCTGGACGTGTATTGCAGTGGACTTGGTAAAAAGACATGATTTTGTTCATTATGTTCCATATGTTACTAATTTAATGCCCTGTTTGGAGAACTATTTGGGTAAAATAGATATGAATAGTCATTTGGGATTCAACCAAATCAACACTGTTAGTCAGGTCAGCACACAAATCCTTCTCCCGCCGAAGTGTCGTCACCGTGTGGCCTGCTGGGAGGTAAATATGAATGAAAGCCCTGCGCGTGAATGGCCATTAGGCGCTGTCCACTGGCGCGGTGCTGAAACTAGAGACGAACCAGAGTGCATCATCAAACACGACTTTCTATAATAACTACAGAGGGTTAAGCTTGAAATAAACTTTTAATAGGCAGATTTGGACGTCGTCTACAGACTCGACTAAATCTTACATGTCCTATAATATTCTCATTTTGCAAAGCGCCTGTGTCTTGTTTAGATATCCGTCGTGGTGCTGTTCTGCTTTTAAGAAGAAGAGCCCTAAGACTACTGCTGAATAGATAGCGCTCATTGCAGTCGCTGCAAAGATGACAGCGTGTTCCTCACAGCCTGGAAAACAAGACAGAGCCTGTAAGACGGAGCAGGAGTGGAAATACTGCTCAGATCCACAGCTAGAGAAAACTGGCTGCAACCACCTGAATGCACACAAACCCAGGACTTCTAACCTGCAGCTTGATCCAAACAAGCTGAACTGTCACTGGGGCTTCAATATAATTTAGCGTTCAGAGGGTGTGAGGGGGGCAGTAATTCATCCAAACGTGCTGGAGGAAGTCATCAAACACGACACGGGGATGATTTGTGACTATACCGCTGGGCTTAGTTGCATTTTACTGGCTACAACTAGACAACAACAACACCAACAACAACAATAAGAAGAATAAACAACAGTTATAATGATGAGGCTGATTAAAATAAGAAATGATGTCTAAAGTTGTGACATACCTCTGTGTATGAGCCTCTTCTGATGAGAGTGATGTAAAGACGAGAAGGTAAAACGGAGAACGTCACAGCTGTAGCCCACCAGCCAGTACTGAACAGAGCCTGTAGGGAGGACCTCTCCCCTCCGCCCAGTTCATATCTGGACGCTGATTGTAGCTGGTCTCTACATCGCGTACCCTCTTCTTGCAAAGAAAGAAAGAAAAAAGGAGAAAGAGCGAAAAAGAAAAGATCAACAAGTCTACTTGTGGATCCGCCTGGCTGTGTGGCTGAGCTCGCGCCGCGGAGGCTACTGAGAGGAGGCAGGGGCGACAGCTGCCTGGCTGGAGGAGTGGAGAAGGGCTGGAGGAGAGGGGGGAGCCTTTAACCCTTTGCCTGCCAGACCCAGCGTTCCTGGAGCAGCTCCTTCTGCACCAGTAATGGCGACTGATCAGGGGGACAGGACGTTCACTTCATCTGCTCGACGGTCTCCAGCATCTGGAGCTCCTGGAGCTCCTGGGAGTACGCAGGCTTTCTGGGGGTCTGAGAGCGAGATTTTCCATCCCCTTGGGAAGAGAAGGAAGGCACGCGAGTGTACGGTTTTGTAGTTCAGCGGAGAAAATCTCAGAAATCTGAGCAGAAGTGGTCTCAGAAGTTCAGCTAAAATCACAGCTTCATCATTAAGAAAAAAATCAATTAAAAAAACAGTGTATTTTAATCTGTTTATTTAAGGGTTGTCTTGTTGAAATCGATCTTCACCCATTTCTTGGCTGATGAGGATAAATTATCCTTTAATATCTATCAACGCATCACACTCTATTCGTGTTTCTTTAGGTAATGGTTTCTTTAGACATTCAATGCCCCAGTTAGCAGAGAAGCAGCCCCAAGTCATGATGCTCCCACTTAAATACTTCACCACAGCTATGGCCGTTTTTGGATAACACGGACACATTTTCTTTCTCCAAACACGAATAGCAGGTTTATTTCAAGTTTGAAGTTATTGTTTTGTTTTTTTGTTTTTCATAGTCATTGTACTGACAAGTAAAGGAAATGATGTATAAACCAGTCATATCAGACTTGCAAAAAGTAATAAAGTATATGAACATGCTTAGGTGGCTTTTACCATTATATGGCATACTTTTATCGATGAAAATATGACAACACTACAGTATAAAAACCATGCTTCAATATGGCTGCTCCTACTGTTTTATCAACCCAATGCTCTTTCATTTATTTGTATAGTTATTACCTTGTGATACAGTGTTAGAAAACAGTAAAATTTGCATTTCTTTTGATTTTTTTCCATCAAGGGGTTGACAGTTGAATAAGAATAATTTGATGAGCTGCCATGTAGAACTACAGTCACTTGAGATAATCCTGAGCCTTAAGCCACGGAATATAAAGCATGTTGTGGCTTAATAAAATGCACTCAAATTAACATACTTACCTCTTAACACGTCTACTCTCATGATTTCCTTGTCTTGTTTAAAGAATGAAATGCAATCAAAATGGGCATAAAAGTACAGCATCTGTAACATTACAGTAGTAAATGACATGCTTTATTTCAGCAATAAATATAAATAAACAACTGTAGATAACACAAAATATAAAAAAACAACTGTACAAAACAAGAAAAATATCAATCAGATCTTTATGTAAACAGTGATGCTACTGAATTATGTGCAGCACTGATTGGATTTAAGATGTTGTGGAGTCTTTCCGGAGTCTATAGCGGATTTCCAAATCTCCATCTGGTTGGAGCATGCCAAACCCATAACGGTTGGGGTCCACTGGTGGCATGCTAGCATTGCAGTCACAGAGCTCCAGTTGATAAAGTGTCAAAATGTTGTACACAAATCTAAAAAGGACAGAGAAGTCCATAAACACATAGTCAAACCAAGAAGCTTATATGAGAGGAACAATAAATGTTTCTTAACTTAACTTGTTTCTGGCTTTAAAACTTAAAAGGATTTATTGTATCTATTTAATTTCCCTTGGTCTATTCATCATGAAAAGTTGTAAAGGGCAGCCATTTAATATTCTGGGGAGCTGGTGGCCTGTTTTTTTATTTAGTTGCCCCTACAATCAGAATGTCATGGGTTTGAATCCTAGGACTGCTAGTGACACCACTGAGGTACCCTTGAGCAAAGTACCATCCTCATGCACTGCTCCCCTTGCACTGCACCAGTGACTGCCCACTTGGTGAATGGGTTAAATGTACGGTGTTCATGTGTGACTACAAGGCTACTCATATTTGTCCAAAAATATCCAGACACTCTACATGCAGCTGTTTTTGGACATACACCCTGTATATCCCACTGACAGACAAGGAATAATACTCACTGTTTTAAAGCACTAACAGCAAAATGACGCCCAGGACACAAGTTGCTCCCTGCTCCCCATGGCATGGTGCCATACTTCATCCTCTGGCCTTTCTTAAAGAACTCACTCTTCTCTGTCCCATCAACATTGAGGAAGCGGTCAAACTTAAAAATCTAAAAGAACCAGCAGAAGATGCAGAGTCAAATACAGATCTTATAAGAGTTTCTTTCTTCAGAAAGAAAAAAAATCTTTAGAAACATGAGTGAGATTTTAAAATGTATTACTCATCGTAATTTAATATGATGTTGAAAAAAATACTTTAAATAGGAATTGCCTTCACATTAATAACATTTATTAAACTATAAACTATTATCCTCCTGCAAATTTCCCATGGGTCAATGACAGTACTAACCCACTAATTCCTCCTAAAACCTCTTAGATTAGCCCTTTGGCCCTTTCAGAGTGTAAAGAAAATGTGTTGTTTAATATATAGGGCTGGTGGCTTATTTTTTAACTATTGAATCACAGCAATTAAGTATGACTAATGTACATTAAGTATGTCTAATGGGGCAGCTGGTGTCCTAGTGGTTAGGCAGTTGCCCCTGAAATCAGAAGGTTGTGGGTTTGAATCCCAGCACTGCTATGGTCATCACTGAGGTACCCTTGAGCAAGGTATCATCCCCCACACACTGCTCTCCATGCACCCTTTGTTGGTGGCAGCCCACTGCTTCACATGGCGAATGGGTTAAATGCAAAGAAAGTTCACAATTTCACATTGTTCATACTGTGTGCTGTAGAGTGTTCACACGTGACTATAAGCTGCCCTTTTCCTAAAGTCAATCGCATGAAAAAGAAAGACTAAATCACAGTCTGTACTTGCCTAAAATACTATTTAGTAAGACAAATCAGATTAACTCACAATTGACAAGTAAACATTTACATTTAAAACATTTTTAAAGTTATAGTCATGTTGATAATCTTTCTATTTATGCCATGAAGTCAGGTTCTGTTTTAACCATATAGACAGTGTTTCTCTAGAATATACTGTCTTTTATTTGAGTGTTCATGCTTCTTATTAGCTTGTTCATGATTCTTCTTCTGTATCCATCCACCTTGATGCTTTTCCCACATAATGTTCAAAATAAGATTACGTTTGTTCATCTGGTCTGTGGGGTGAGGCCTGATTTGGATCCACATTTCACATCCATATAGAAGCACAGGAAGACCATTGCTTGGGACAGTTCTGATCTTTCTTCAGAGACACATCAATACATTTGAAGATCTTTCTGAGCTTCTTCATCCTTCATCCTGCATCTATGTGCGCCAGTCCCTGTGATGTGTCCTGCCCACTGGACCCTTTGATGTGTATAATTGATTCAAGTAGGTGAAAGCTTTTCTATCGTAAAGATTAAAAGCCTTTCCCATTGTCACAACCTTTTCTTATTATTTGTGTTGAGCTGATACCCCAACTTTTCACTCTGTTCTTGAAATTTCCTTAAAAGCGTCTTTAGGTCTTTAGGTGATGCCGCTATGAGTGTAGTGCCATCCACATTTTAAAGGTTATTGATGTTACTGATGTTTCTAACACCAGTCTTGAAACATCAATCCTTTCCTTCCAGTCCTCCTTCTCTTGTTATATGTAGAGAACAGGTACAGTGACAATATACAGCCTTCCCTTACTCCAATGTGAAACTAATCGGTTTGTCCATTTTCTGTCATGACTGTGGCGTACTAATCACAAAGGTTCATTGCTCATTAGTGCAGTTTTCCTGCTTTTTTGGCATAATTTGGCCAGTACTAAGGGTGCAACAGTGTGGGAACTAATCATTCTCTTTGTGGTCTCAGGTTCTGTCTGACTTCTAGCACTGAAGGCTCCAGTGTAGCTGACAAAAGTGCCTTGGCAATTAAGGTCTTTTTGTTATGGTCTTCTGTTTATTTCCTCTAACTTTCTTTTTAATATTGGTTCGAACCATTATAATATTTAATGATCTTCTGGAAAACAGTCCTTGTTTTTCCACATTTGTTTCCATTTTCAATATTTATTACTTGGTATTAGTCATCGTCTTTCTTGGCAGCTCTCTGGAATTCATGGCTTAGTTTTCTTAATCCTACTGATTTCTGGTGTATGGTCTCATTTGCCCATGGTATCATCTGTCATCTGTTTGAGTTCTTTTTCTTTTTAATTCTTTCTAAGATTTTCTCTGATCAACTTTGACAACTGTAAGGCCTATTCATGATTTCCTGAAATGATACATTTTTGCCAAAATGAGTTTACCATTGCCTTTTTCTGTATATTGACGTTGCACCACTCTTACCTCGGTGATCAACCACAACAGACACTTCTCTGTGTTTCTGTTTTGCAATATAGGTGGTAGATTTAGTCTGGCACCTCTGCTAAGGCCCCTCTGCTGTGGCCGACCCTGAAAGGGGCTAACACTCCAGGGAGCAAAGCTCTCTGCTTCCCTGATGCACGCAAGTCTCCTTACCTCAGCAAGGCACCATATCATGAAAATATTAAATTTCTGCACATTTCCAATGTGCAGTTTAATGACAGAACCACAGATACAGCTAACTCTTTCCAAACACAGGGAAATGCACCATCAAAATAAATCTACAACTAGAACCTTATACTAGAGATAGGAATTACATAAGACATGTTTTTGGCATTGGCATCATTTAGTCTGGGTGCTCACTACATTTTCTTTCATGCACACACCTTCTAAAACAAATAAGATCGACACTGGGTGACAAATATGATCAGAAATGTGATCTACCACACATGTTCCAATTTTTTTACAGCTTGAATCGGCTGGATTGGGTGTTTATGGATTTCGACTGTTAGACTGTTCGATCACAACTTATTGAAGTACTACCTCTGGTTCCTGGTGGATCAGAGGGTCCATCTGTGGGCTGAGGAAGGGAAAGATACATAGGCGATCTCCTCTCCGCAGAGTGTGTTCCTTGCCATTGCTCAAACGAACCGTTCTGTCTTGCATCACGTCTCTGGTGATGAGGGCAGCAGCAGTGAGGCGCAGAGTCTCTGCCAGGGCACCGTCTGCAAATTACATGACAACTGGCTGTTTTACTGCTACATTTCATAAAGCATTTTCCATTTATATAACAGGGCTAAACTGAGCCATTTCAGTAATGCAAGTAATTCCACCTCAGGAGTAATTCAGCCTCAGGAATTATTCACATTTGATGCAAGTCCATTGAAAGTACAGCTCAAGCTTGAGGTGTTTTTGTTTAAATAAGTCACCACAGAGACTCACTGAACACTGGAGTGTTCTCTCTCTCTTCCAGAGGGAGGTGCTGGAGTCCTTGCAGCTCCTCTTTCACTGCTTTCATAGCTTCAGGGTGAGTGAGCAAGAAGCCCAGCAGCCAGAATGCAGCAGGGCCTGCATTACCCTGCACACACACACACACACACACACACACACACACACACACACACACACACACACACACACACACACACACAC
>JBBPDB010000108.1:18896906-18911217 GCA_037974465.1 Brachypetersius altus | reverse complement strand
TGCTTAACTTTTCTTGTTTCCTTAAGTGAAAGGAAAGGTTTGGTGAAAAGTTTTCAGCCCTCTATACACGCTAATTCGTTCCTACAGCCCTGGGAGCTAAGGCTAAGC
Source organism: Brachypetersius altus (assembly GCA_037974465.1). NCBI lineage: Eukaryota > Metazoa > Chordata > Actinopteri > Characiformes > Alestidae > Brachypetersius > Brachypetersius altus. The sequence continues at coordinate 18,911,109 of JBBPDB010000108.1, read as the reverse complement.
CCCCCCTTGTCTTTCTGTCCTAGTGACGTCACTGTTTCACAGTAGGTATACATCCGCGCTAAAATATCAAGGTGAAAGCCATCATAGCTTGCATAGTATAGACCCAGCTCCCAACCCAACTTATAGATTAACGGCGATATTTTTTTTTGCGCCCAATAAGAGTCTCACATTAACGTAGCACGTTAACGCCGATAACGGCCAACCACTTGTTTAAATCTACTAAAAATCACATAATAAAAAGTCACATGATAATTCCAAAAGGCTTGTTATATCAAGAGTTCTATCATATCTAGTACTAAAAAATTCTGACAGAAACACTCTAACACCCACACACACACACACACACATACATATGTAATGCTTATATGTCCATTCTGTAAACCTGAAATACTTGGCAAGACATAGTGTTTGTGCCAATTAGCCTCACTAGCTCTCTGGGGTTCAGCTCCATAAATCCAACACAGCTTTTCTCCTCTTGGTGCTGAATACTCCACCTCTCTCTTCACCTGAGGACCCTTACAACTGAGACCAGCACAGCAATTACTCTGAACAGAATCAATAAAGCCAAACCAGTTGGCCCATCCGAGGTGGACAATGCCTCTAGTGTATATAGGGATTGTTCATAAATTCCTAGAGCCAGAGTAGAGCATTCAGATCTGGGGTATGAATCATTCTGTTGCGTCCCGAGACCCTTATCAGAAAACCTGGCCTCCAGAACGGCTTATTGATATTCACCTAGGAACTTTCGCTGCTACCGAGAAAGGATGCGCAAACGCACATAAAGTTAGTGGTGCAGTAAGTCATGATGGATTTGCTGGTAAAATTGGAGATGGGGGAGGTGAAGGGAGTGCTAGCGGGAGAGCAGAAATGGCGAGCGTTCTACAGAAAGAAGAATGAGGGTCCGAAAATAACTGGAGGTGAGAAGGGAGAGAGACACCATAAACCGAACTGTTATTCAGTCGGCAACTATGTGAAGCGGACAGTTTGGCTGATGTTGTCTGTAACTGTGGTTATAATTGTACCACTTATAAGTTTGTATTTAAGGGTTTTTGAGCAATTAAAACTTAAATGCTAGTCTGGTATATTTTATCTACTGCCCAGTCCAAATGCTGCAGTAAACATTATCTGGGGTTAAAGTTGGGAGCATTTGGAAATGCTGAATGAATATTTCACATGATGCCTTACATGTGGGCCACATGTGGCCTGGAGTTTGATCGCCATGACAACCCCTGAACGTGATATAGTGTAGGGATTAGTTCTTGGGTCTGTGTTGACCAACAATATACTTTCCATTGGAATGGCCATAACTGGTCCCTTAGTGCCATATGCAGGCTGTATATGTCCTAGAATATAAACCCTTGTCCATTTTTATTATTTGTTGCTTCCTATTCAAATTTGTGGTGTATCCAAACCTTGCCATGAACTGAACTGTGACTTTTATGTACCATTACACCCCTAATATTCACTGTGTCCTGATAAAAACTGGACCCCTAAAGAAATTGTTCCAATGCAGCAAAACTTGTTAGATTTAGATATACGAACAACAGAGCAAATCAAAAAGAAACGGAACTTTGGTAAAGATCTACAAGACATTACCAATTTAATGAATGTTTAAAATGCTACACTCAATATACAAAGTTGCCAACAAAGCGCAGCACAGTGACAAACAATCTGTCAAGCAAGTTCAGGCTACAGCTGATGTTCAATTATGTTTTTAAATGCACACCAGAAGACTGATCAAACATCTGCCACTCAACCAGCTGCGTCATGAGGTGATGGATGTCACAAATGCGGGTCCAACTCTGTGTGCTGGGTATTTCTTCAGTAACGCCTTGGCACGATTAAGCCATGCTTTTCTGTTTGCAGCTGTCAGGTCTTGTGCCTTCTTCTTCATTAAGCTGAACAGTCTTAAGTCATGCTTGATGATCTGATGCACTGACATTTTGGTAATTCCAGAGAAAGCTGGGCGTTCTGTGAGTACTCAGTGCATTTTCCTGGCATTCTGACATTTTTTATGTTTATATCATCAAAAAACATCATCAGATGTTTAACCAACAGAAATGATCCAAAATTATTTGAATTGCTTATATCAAATTTCAGTATAAGATATGAATGTTTCTCTTCACTTGTGAGATATACACCAGTCAGCCACAACATCGAAACTCCTGACTGGTGAAGTGGATAACACAGATTATCCATTACAGTGCTGGACAAATCAATGGAAGCTCCACCTTTTAACTTACAGTGTTTATGTGTGTAATGTTATTTTATATAATAACATTTATTTTTTATTATATATATATAATTTTTAAATTATTATATTAAATTATTTTTTCCAGGTTCATGAGATCCTACTGGAATGTTTAATTCCTTAAATTTATAACTCCCCGCCACGTGCTGCCATCTAGTGATGGAAATGTGAACGTTCAGCGCCTCACTAAATAACTCCCCCAACACACACACACACACACACACAAATAAAGCTACGGGACACTTGAAGCTTTGAGGCAGAGAGTGAAGTGCAGATGAGCAGGACTGCAGTGCTGCAGTGGATGGATTTGTTATGAAGCGTTAGGTAGGTGTGTTCATTAACGACTCTGCTGCGACACAATATGTGGCATGTTTAAAAATTAATGATGTTTTAAATTTTATTTGACAATGATCTGAGAACGCTGGTTACTCACAGTGCAGCACGGTTCAATTTATTAGCACATACTTCTGTATAATTAATGCACCTCTTTGTTTCTGTTTATTGTATCCAAACGCACTAATTGCGATGCGCTAAGGCTAAACAGAATAAGCATTTTTGCTTGCTGTAGTGTGGATTCTAGAACAATCGGGTATTAAAGGAATAATAGAAATAACATAAAAAGTAAATAGTAATTTGTATAAAGAAGAATTGCAAACATTTGATCAGTTTTATTTTATTCAGAACACATGACATGTGTTCCATATGACCATAAACCTCATTCTAACCTTTATTTCTGTTTCCAGTGCAGACACGCCCTGCAGAGCGCGTGCTGGTCTCGGTCATTAAGAAAAAAGAAGATGCGATCCAGAAAAAAAGGAACAGTCAAGCACCCTCAATGAGCGCCTGATAAGGAGTCCGCAGCAACGTGCGCTTTTACGCGCGCTGTTTTACGCGCGCCATGGAGAGCCCGGGCTCGTGGGCGCTGAACGTGTCGCGAAACGCAAGCCGCGCGCCTAACCCTCTGAAGCGCAACGAGGACGTGGCCAAGGTGGAGGTGGCCGTACTCGTGCTCGTGCTGCTGCTGGCGGTGGCGGGTAACGCGTGCGTGCTAGCGGCGGTGGCGGTGGCGGGCGCGCGCAAGCGTAGCACGTCGCGCATGCACTTCTTTATGAAGCACCTGAGCATCGCGGACTTGGTGGTGGCTGTGTTCCAGGTGCTGCCGCAGCTCATCTGGGACATCACGTTTCGCTTCTACGGGCCGGACGCGCTGTGCCGCCTCGTTAAGTACCTGCAGGTGGTGGGCATGTTCGCCTCCACCTACGTGCTCGTGCTGATGTCCGTTGACCGCTGTCTGGCCGTGTGGCGGCCCCTTCGCGCGCTCCGCCGCCACCGCGCCGAGCGCACCTACGTGCTGGCCTCGTGGGCGCTGAGCCTCGTGCTGAGCGCGCCGCAGGCCTGCATCTTCTCTCTGAAGGAGGTGGGCGACGGCGTGTACGACTGCTGGGGCGACTTCGTGCAGCCGTGGGGCGCCAAGGCTTACGTCACGTGGATCAGTCTGGCCGTCTACGTCATCCCCGTGACCGTACTCAGTGTGTGCTACGGCCTCATCAGCTGGAAGGTGTGGCAGAACTTCAGGCTCAAGACGGCACGTGACAGGCGCGCGGCGCCCGGTGCTGAGGCCGGCCCAGGGATCGGGGTCGGGGCGCTCGCGCGCGTCAGCAGCGTGCGCCTTATATCCGAAGCCAAGATGAGGACGGTGAAGATGACGTTCGTCATCGTGGTGGCCTACGTCGTGTGCTGGACGCCCTTCTTCTTCGTTCAGATGTGGTCCGCGTGGGATCCCATGGCGCCCAGAGAGGGTAAAATATGGCACAAGGTTTGAAAAGAGAATAAAGAGGAGCTTTAGAACAGTGTTTAGACAGCCATTCCACAGGAGCCCTCAGACAGCCCAGATAGCATAATTTGAATAAAAAACCAAGAGCCCCATACCTGGCAAAAGTGTGCTGGAAACACTGCACTAGAGAAATAATAAGATATCATATTGCCAATCATGTTATTAGAATCCCATAGACTCTAAGTAACCTTGTTTTTTTCACTCTTACCAAAAAAGACAGTGACAAAACCCTTTTGGTAGAACCATTTAAACAAAGAAACCAGGAATAAGTTTTGGTTCTCTGAATGTTCACAGTATTATGTAGAACCATTGCTTTTACTAAATAACCCTTGGAGAACCATATTTTACATGTACCAACAATAATGATTCGACTTATAACAATAGTAACAGACTATACCGAAGTCAGTGCTATATAGAACAATTAAATATGTTCTTTAAAGAATACACATAAAGTGCTTTTTTCATCATACAGAAGCATTTGAAGTAATAATTCCAGTTTCCATTAAACTCAGATCTAGTCGATTAGACAAGAACTGTTTGGTGATCCAGTTTAAACTTGACAGAAAGTGTCTGATACATTGTACATGAAAACAGTAAATTTTTTTTGTCAAACTTTTCCTTCAAATGGATCCTTATGTTGAAGAAAGTACTGTATATGTGTTCTTTAAAGAACTCTTTTAATGGTTCCTTAAAGAACACACGTACAGCACTTTCTTCATCAAACAGAGCCATTTGAAGGAATAGTTTGACATAGAAAAATCTAATTCGCCCTTTTGTAACCTCAGATGTAGGTGACCAGAGAAGATGTGTTTGGTGAACCGGTGTAAATGTGATAGAGAGTGTCTGACTAATTGTACATGACAGACAACAGCTACAGTCCCTTGCTGTAGGTTGTGGACCTATAAGCCTCATAAGTGTTCAGTGAGTGGAAGTGAAAGGTAGACGTTTGTAATAAACTAGTTTCCACGAACAGCATTTTTTTTATGACTTTGTGCTTGTCATTGGAGCTTTAAGTCAACATGACATATTAGGTCACCTGATGCCCACTGAAGTAAAATGATGAGTCTCATAGCAACTCTGTCCTGGAGGACACATTTGTCAAGTGTAGAGATTTTATTTTGAGTAAACTTGTTCATCATGTGAAGGAACTCACAAGGATCTTCAGGAGCTTTCACCATTATTAAACAACCTCGGTATGATTTGGGTGGTTTTGTGCAAAATGATAATTGACACATTAATACAGGAAAGATCTGTCTTTGGCGCAAATTGAAAAGAAGCACTAAAGAAACATGCTCTGAATGTCTCTCTATTTTAAACATACAAGTATGTGCATACACAGATACACTACCAGTCAAAAGTTTGGACACACCTTCTCAGACAATGTTTTTTCTTTGTTTTTATTATTTTCTATATTGCTGATTAATACTGAAAACAAACAAAATGACGAAGGAACACATGGAATTATGCAGTAAACAAAAAAGTTAAACAAACCAGAATATGTTTTGTAACTGTGTACCAACCCGACCTTCACAACTGATGGTCCCAAACACATTAAGAAGGCAAATAATACCACAAATCACCTCTCGATGAAGAATACCTGTTAATTAAATACCATTCCAGGTCGATTCCTCATGAATCTGATTGAAGTGTGCAATTAGGTGATGTTTTCAGTATTAATCTACAATGTAACCAATACAAACAAAGGAAGCCGTTGAATGAGAAAGTGTGTCCAAACATTTGACTGGTTTTGTGTACATTTAGGCAGTTCTGCACAAGTGTGCGTATATTATCCTCCGGGATAAATAAAGTTTTCTGAATCTGATTCTAATGTTTAATCCTGAACCTGGTCGGTTTTCATTATAAAGAAAAAAACTAGGTTCAACAAATTGCCCTCTAAGACATATCATATGTTTGTTCTCCATGAACTTTCTTTGTATACTCTGAGCTGTTCTCAGGGCAGCTACAGTTTTGGGTCATTTCATGACAACTGCTTCAGTAACTCAAGTCTGCTCCAGGTTGTTGCTGCTTAAACCCAGAAGTGAACGTTTGAGAACAACCCGAGAGAATGCAATGAAAGTGAGAAGGCTTCAGTATCAGAGTTCAAAGCACCCTGGGCCCCTGGAGAGTTTGCTGCAGTAAATGCAGCATGAGATCAAAGGACTGCGTCTTCATCCAGACATCCAGAAGAGTGCCATTTCCATGTAATAGCATGGTGTCATTTGTCAGGAGATTTTGTGTGATTATACAGCCTGCTGGGCCCAAGTGATGCTGGTCCATATGCTTCAGAGGCCATTCTGTCCTCCAAAATGTAACAATTTCTGAAAATACTGAGCCAGGCAAGCATTACAGAGGAAATAGGTTTGCATCATTGTAGAAAATTGCAATTATTTAGCTGGTGTTTTACTTGGTTTGTGGTATATTGAGCACTTTGAATGCAGTAAAGCAGTGCATTTTCTCTTTAATTTCTCCCCCCAAACACTACTAATAGCACGCTATTATAAAGATAGCATGCCATTTTATTTTTATGTTAAATGCATAATGGTCATTTAGACATAGAAGGTAGCCGTTTACACTGAGGGTACACAGGCTTTACTGAGGATACACACAATTTACAGAGAATCAATATCAGCAGCAAACGACTCCAGTTCAGCACACTTTCAAAAGAGGAGACCAGTAGCAGAAACACTCCAAATAAAGTAAGCACTTATTACAAAGCTGTAAAATGCTTTGTAAAAAATCTTAATTAGCAAAACACGTAAACATGAAATTTGTGTTATCATAGTGCCCATATGAAGCATATTAAGTTGAACTTTGCTTCAAAGAGAATGATTTGCATTGAAGTTACGACAGTTGTGAAACAATCAAATGAAATTTGGAGCCGTGGCACAGGAAACACATGGCTGTGCCTCTGGACGGTAGATAAAGGGCAAACATATTGTTATCAGAATACATTTCCTTGCTGCTCTTTCAGTTACGTGACCACAACCACATCTGCTCCCGCGTTCTCAGTTTTTGGTTTTTTTCTTCCAAAATTGTTTTGATTGTGCTAAATGGCAAAGGACAACTTTATCTGGACTTTATCTAAAAAAGGGCAAGAAGAAAAATATGATTTCCTAAAGGGTTTCTGGCTCCATGAGTTCCAGATGTCATAATTCTTTTCTGTGTTTGCAGGGAGGCTCTGTTGGTATAGTTTATGCTCTGGGGAGGTAAAAAGGAACACAGGCAATGGACAGTGTGTGGACACTGTATATATGTGTGTGTGTGTGTGTGTGTGTGTGTGTGTGTGTGTGTGTGTGTGCGTGTGTGTGTTTGTTATGGGCACTGACAAACTGCTCTTTGACCCAAATACACTCAGACCAACCCGCGTCACACTGTTTGATTTATTTGCTGGATGTTCTCATCAAATAACGTCACTTGAATTCTGGCCCATTCACTCCGACTGAGAAAACGATTATGAGTCGATACACATTAATGCTGGCATGTAAGCATCATTTAGGCTAGATAGGTGGATCATTTAACCCAGTAAACTGATTGAACCAATGCTGGGTTAATACCTCAAGGCATTATGATGCAACTATCATAATGCTTTTTGCCACAGATTACTTGTTTAGTTTAGTTAACACAAAACAATGATGGAACTGTCCAAACTTAAACATATTTAGAATGTGGCAATCAAATATATATGCTAAAATAAACATGCTTATATACACTTTTGAGCAAATACATTGTTCAAATAAAACCTTAAACAAATAGGAATTATTCACTTCACCAGGATGTAGGGGAAGGGCATTTATATGCTCGCCCTTCTGAGGTTCTCTGCTATGCTCGCAATGGCTAAAAGCAAAGAAAAAAGTAAAGGGAAGTGAATGAAATTACAGAAAGACAGCCAAGTCACATTATTGTATTATATATTGCTCACAAATGGAGCCCAGTCGTAGGACATCCATTAACACCATGTGAAACATAATTTCTAGAAGAAAATAGTATAATTTCTGTAAAAGTGCCCTGCATGTTCTTTTGAGTAATTTTTGAAACACTCCTCTGTTAGCAATCTCGACTCCGAATATTTTAGCATGTACTGGAAAGGTTTATGTGAGTGAAAATAATACATTTATTTACATTCACACTTAGTTGTCTGTTTTTTCCTCATCCAGAGTGTTTAGCCTGGAGATATTTCCTTTACTGTAAATGCACCAGCAGATAGAGATCTGAAGGCAGGGCCATGGAGGACTGCATGGCCATGAAAATAGCACTTGTCCTTGAAAAACCGTGTGTGTGTGTGTGTGTGTCTGGGTGTGTGTCTGGCTGTGTGTCTGTGTGTGTGTGTGTGTGTGTGTGTGTGTGTGTGCGTGTGTGTGTGTGTGCGTGTGTGCGTGCGTGTGCGTGCGTGATGTGTGCGTGTGTGCGTGCGTGTGCGTGTGTGCGTGCGTGTGTGTGTGTGTGCTGGCATTAGGGAATAAGCTGTGCTTTTAGTAGATTTTAGATACATTGAAACTCTGTCAGTACAGTAATCTCAAAGGACAGCAGGCGAGAGGCAAAAGAGGGTCAGGCTGAGTCACGCTCAAACTGATTGGCTTTTAGTGCACACTGTTACAGAAAGTTGGGACACAAAGTTAGAAGTCTATAAAGCCGGGGTTATCAAGGGGTCTTCCTGGAGGGCTGGAGTCAAGTGCAGTTTAGTACTTTCTCTGCTCAGTCACATCAACTGAACTTGGTCAGTAACTGAAGAGTGGAATGACATGTGTTTGAGCAGGAAAACTACCCAGCAGCACAGGACCGAACCCCCCCAGAAATAGAAGTGCGTGACTCCAATTGTAAGGATGACGTAGCAGGTAAATACAGAGGGGGGTCAACTGCTCAAGCATCATCATCTGTAAAAAAAACTACACTGACTCTAAAAAAAACTGTACTGACTCATTTCTTGAAAGTGGTGGTAATAGGAGTAATTTGGGTTCATGAAGTCTTTAATATAATCTTTAATTTACAAGCCTAAAGTTTTTCAGACCTTTTGTATATAAAGGTGAAAATAATATTTGAATCCGCAAATATTATTTGTTTTGCCTTTACAATATTAATGAATGTATTTATCACATAGTTATTATTTATTGTTATATATTTCAAAATCGTATCCCAAAACTATCCTAAAACTGTATTTTGTGTTATGGCGTGGTGTGAGGTTACTATTGGAGGTATTGAGTCTGATGTCTGGTTCCTATCACAAATACAGCGAACAAGACTCTTTTTTTCATTTGTTTTATTAGTATTGGACTTTAAAAATAAGTGGAATTCCCTTTTAAGAAGATTTTTGAGAAGATCTTATCCCAAATCAGTTTAGTAATCTGATCAGTGGCAGGCACGAGGCAGCAAATGTCACGAACATGGGAAAGGCAATCAGTAGTGGCACATTTTGTATAATAACTGCAGTGTGGACTAAAATAACATTTTTCTCTCTGCTGTTCTAGCAATGGCGTTCATTATTGCCATGCTGCTGGCGAGCCTGAACAGCTGCTGTAACCCCTGGATCTACATGTTCTTCGCTGGTCACTTGTTCCGCGACTTGATACGGAGCTGCATGGTGGCGTTACACTGCGACTGTGGAGAGCGGCAGAGTCCAAAGAGCCAATCAGGCGCCTTAATGATGAAGAGCACCTGCAGTCAGAGGAGTTTGTCCCAGACCACCACTACATGACACACAACACACAATTTACACGGCATGGGAAAAGAGGAGGACCATGAGGGACTGTAGGCTGTAAACTGAGCAAAAGTGCATAAATTGGAGAAGATCTACACAGGCCTCAGGTTACTGTGGCACAAAGTCAAGCTCTGACTGACTCAACGAACATCGAAGAACATTGTTCATACAGACAGAACTGGACAGTATAAGACTGTTAAGTGATTACTTGAGTTTAAAAGAATACCCCAGGATTTTTACCCAATGCTCTATCAGTGAGATCTCTACCTCCCCATTGATTACCATGGGCAGTAATTGCCATGTGCTTTCCTTTACATAGAAAAGAACCAAAAACTCACTGGATTGGAATATAACTTAAACCATTGAGAAGTTACAGAATTCTGTTGGTAAATGTTAAGGCTGTAACGGTACATGTATTCGTACCGAACCGTCACGGTACATGGGTCACAGTTCGGTACATGACGCCTTTCGGAGAATACACGGTACGACGGAGGGACCAAAAAGTGCAAGTAAATCATAAACCTGGGTCGTAGTGTGGTGCAATAGTGCCACCTACTGGTGTAACACATCTGCTACCTTATACCTACATGAAAATATAAGCAAGAGTGTGTGTTTACTGGTTAATACACTGCTGTTTATTTCAAATAAATGAAAACAAACCTCAACAAGCCTCATTCTTTAGAACTTTTTGTTTCTTAACTTTGCTGTATCTTGAATCGTACCGAACCGTGACCCTAAAACCGAGGTACGTACCGAACCGTGACATCTGTGTACCGTTACACCCCTAGTAAATGTATTTAAGAAACACGTATTTTTAATTCCACTTTCGTGAATTCTTCACTCCAAATCAAATCTGTGTAATGTTCTTTCTAGGATGGGATTACTTTTCCAGAAGGAAGACTTTGTGGTAATATGTTACTAACATAGTGGTGCTGGTGGTCATGGTGAAGTTTTCACAGGCTGATTTCATATGGATACCAGTAAACCTTAGAGAATGCAAAGACAATTCCAACTGCTGAAGACACTCCCCAGGACTTGCTTTGAAAGGGCATTTTCTAATGTATGTCTCATCCTCAGACCTGTATTGTTCACAGAGTTCAGCAACTGCCTAGTGGCTTCTATTAGAAATTGATCTTAAGACTGTGGATTTTTTCAGTCCTTTCAAAAACTTGCTGACATCATTGTCAGTGACACAATACAGATGCAGCAAATAGAGATTAAACTGAAAAAACTAAGAGGATTCCTATAAAGCCCATGTAGAGCAGTTGCAGCACATGACTTGACTCTACAAACAGGTCCAAAAACTGACACTAACTAAAGACTCCTAAAAGACAAGGGCCAGACACACACCATTGGTGTGTTGTACAGATGTGGAGAATGGACAGACGGTTTTGTCCCAGTCTTCTTTATATTCTAGAATGTCGGTTTTCAGATTATATAGACCTGCAGAGAGACATTTGTTGCACTGGACTGTAAACAGTGAGGAGATTTTCACTGTCATGGCTGCTGTGGAATGACCGAGTGACTTACTTTCGACACATTTCCCGCTCTGTTCTTCTGGAGTCACTGACAGTTCATGATCAGTACACTATGATCTCAAAAACATTCTGTGGTGGAGTCATGCAGTCCATTCGTCTCTCCTTACTTTACCCAACACTTACTCTCCTCCCCATTTGTAGTTGAATTACACTCTATTCCTTCTTACATAAAAACTCATTACTGTATAAGGAAATCATTATAACATGATCACATATATCACACAGTAGATAAACAATAGCATCACAGCACTGACAGAATTGTAAAAATATGGTTGTACTATGACTGTGTGTGACAGGAATTTATCAAAAACAAAATTGTTATAAAGTATTGTTATAATATGTGAACTGCATTGCAAAATGAACACTATGTACATTGACATGTTAAATTGCTGTATATATACTGTGTACTGTGGATATACTTTGATGAATGCTACAGATTTTACTAGTTGGAGCCATTTTTCGATACATGCAACATTTTTCTTTGTTTGGCATAGATGGCTCAAGACACTATCCATTATAGGACCTGAAGTAACTGCAATGCATGTTATATTGCACTTATTTTCATCTAATATAACAGTTCCACTGATTTGTCAAAATTCCTGTTAAATTTAATAATTAAGATGCAAATACAGTCAAGTGTATTGATATTTTGGGCTAAAGATGAATGGGTGAATGGGTGGAGGTTAAACTGCCGCTGATTAAGCAGACAATGGAAAATCCATTGGATTTTATAACATCACAGAGACAATAAATTAAAAATACGATGTTTTAAACCATCGTTTCCATATATGTGGCTGTATGGACTGGTAAGTTATGACACTGTAGCAATGTTTACATTATACATCAAACACCTTCATTTAACATAGCACTTCTGTGGGATTGGACCTGATGGTTCTTTGCTCCACACATGCATCAATAACTTCAGGGGCCCTTGACCCTGTCATCAGTTCACTAGTTGTCCTTCCTTGGACCACCTTTGGTTGGTATTAACCACTGCCTATTGGGAACCCCCCACAAGATGCTCTGACACAGTTGTCCATCCATCAGCCCTTGACAAATTCACTCAGATGCTTATGCTTGCTCATTTTTCTTGCTTCCAACTCATCAACTTCAGGAGTTGATCGTTCATTCTCTCCCTAATGTATCCCACCGGTTGACAGGTGCTGTAGCCAGATAATCAGTGCTGTCCACTTCAGTTTTCAGAGGTTTTAATGTTGTGAATGATTGTGTATTAAACTCAGAGGACACGTGTAGATTTACTGGTCACTTTGCATTGAAAATAAAAGGACCATATTGGAGTTGTGGACATCGCAACTGCTGATTATCACCAGAACTATAAAGAAATAAGAATCATTATGTTTCTGTACAGTACTCTACATCTCAAGGAATGAATGATGCAAGAATTCTGAAAAAAAAAACCGTAATCCTCTTTAAATGACTGTCATTTTAAAACTGTAAACTCTGATAAAGTGAACTTTAAATTCTGATAAAGACGTCCTTCGCAGAAAGCGATTAACAGACCAGACCTACTTATTAATAAATTAAATAATAAGTAGGTATAATCTAATATTATCTAATAGTATATAATATTAAAATATTATATCATATAATATAATCTAATATTATAATCGAATATGCACAGTCCTTTAAAGGGAAGCTCTAATTTTTAATCAGATCTAACTTGTATTAGCTGTTAATTCTACATGGATGAAAGAGTTCTGATTAAAGAGTCGTGATCTCAACCAGGCCCTCTCAGAAAACACACCTTCCTTTTATCCAATTATATCCTACGCAGATGCTACAATTATTATTAATCTGATGAAAGCAGTGTGAGATTGTAAAGTTGGGACTAGGACCAAGGTCAGGTTAAGTTTAGTTTTCTGAGTTGGGATTAAGGCTAGAAGAGAAAGTTGTGTGTTTAAGGTGAGAGAAAAGATGAATAGATATTTAATAGATATTTAGTATCTACAATGGACCAGACAAGGAATAGATGATCTCTAGAACAAACAGTTTACCAGACATGTTTGATGAGCACTAGAATGAAAAGAAACCAGACATGGAAACAACAGAACATAATAATGCTTTTAGCTTCAAGCCAAGGTTAGCTGCCTCAAATTTCAATAGGTGTCCAAATAAGTCAGAGAGTTGGTTATAGAATCATCTGCATCTGTCCGCTTGGGTTGTGTATGAGGATGGATGGAAATGAATGTTGTTTATTACTGAAGATCCTTTACATCTAGTAACAGGTACAGAATGTTTCGACAGAAAAATCCCAGACCTCTGCAGCAAGTTTATGCACCTCAACCTTTAAGGGAAATTAGATATTTATGGTTGGTTGGATATTTAAGATACATGAGTTCAAATAGCAGGAGAAACAACAGAAGAATGTTATAACTCAAGTGACTTCTGGATGCTTGAGTTTTCACCCAAGAATCGTTTACACAGTTTTAAACAAAATGTTTTTGCTTTTACTCTGTGAAAGAAATGTACTTCTGCTGCGTGGCGATTAGCCTTTGCCCTGTGGCTTTCAAACTGACTTGTGCTGACACCTAGTGTCAGGTCATAACAAATACACAATAAATATACACACAACAGCAACACGACTGTGCGTGATCCACTCTGTGCACCACACACACACACACACACACACACACACACACACACATGCACACTCTAACATACCACTTTCATGGCAGTGTTATCACTTTGCTGTGAATGATCCGAATAATAACTGCTCACTGTTGGTCCTGCAGGGGTCCTAAATATCAAATTACACAGAGAAACCGTAAACTACAGAGTTTATGGTAAGTGCCAGGGGCGTAGCAGCCAATTTAAAAGTGGGGGGGACAGTATGGTGATGTGACCCAAGGGTGTTCATACAGTATAAT
>JBBPDB010000108.1:18857546-18891835 GCA_037974465.1 Brachypetersius altus | reverse complement strand
CTCTCTCTCTCTCTCTCTCTCTCTCTTTCTCTCTCTCTCTCTCTCTCTCTCTCTCTCTCTCTCTCTCTCTCTCTCACCGCTTCCGTCATTTCTCGCGGCGCGTCACGAGGGCAAACTGTCAGCAGTGTAGAGGCAGCGCCAAAGTTTGCGTCGGTGGAGCAGGATGGCGCAGTCCGGCTGCGTGTGTCCGAGCTGCTGGGTGTGAGGTGGGACGTGCCCCGGGTCCAGGGAGTGAGAGACGGAACGATGCGTCTCTGAGTCGTGTTGGGCTGTAGAGAGGTGAGTTGTGCTACCTGACGGAAATACAGCTCAGTCTCGCTCTCAAACTTTTAAAATGCAACTTAATGTTAGTTAGGGGTCCACTTGTATACGGGGGGTCACCGACACCGCGGGTGGCCACCGACAGAAGGAGTTTTACGCGTCACTCCAGGTCCACACGGACGGGGGATGCGTGAGGGGCAGCTCGTCTGAACTTGTAGATCGTTTACCCCCAGGCCACCCTGAAGCTCAGGAACCAGGACAGAATGTCCTTCTTCCAGAGTGGGGCAGCAGGAGGTTCTCAGCTCCAGGTCTGATGGATATCACTGTCTCTTTTCCAGGTGGTTATTTGGTTCGCAGCCATGGAGAGCCCGTCTTCGGCTGGCAGGCGGCATGCTTGGGTGTACAGCAGCCGCCGCTGCTGGACGCCCCTAGCGGACACGGAGCCATACAGCACCAGCCCCACCTGTACCCCCCCACAGCCCCATCATCAACTCTCCTTACAAGACGAGGTCTTCACGGAAGGCAGGTGGCACATAAGATGGATAAGATGGGTTCTTGACTGGGCTTAGGGGGAAACGTAATTCCATTCCTAGACACGTCCTGTTTTTCATAGCATACTTACTAAGTCTAAACTGCTCCTGCCATGCATTTCTATTCAAAATCATGGCTTTAGATGGGGTGGGAACGGTTACTCCCTGCGTGGGAACTGTTTCTGGTGTCCCCTTGGCAAGGCATTAAGGCCCCAGGCAACAGCATGGGATGTAAGTTGGTGAAAATACATTGTATACTTGTCGTTTCAAAAGAGCCAATTCACTTAATTACAGTGGGTGGGTATAGATTACATGCCACACAATGACAAGGTAAATTTATACGGAATAAAGAAATGCATTTAACACCTGAGAAGCCGCATTCCAGAAGCTTGGCCACGGTCCAGTTGGCCTTTCTAAGCCGTTATGTTGCTGCAATCAGAAAGAGCCATAGAATATAGGCAGCTCACAATCTGGCTGTTTCGAAGGTAGTACCACTGTGTCCTTCACAGTCGGCTGTGGCTCATAATGCCTTGTATGCATGTCAGAAAGTTCAAGATGTTTCAATGGATGAAAACAGCTGTTACAGGCTGTTTAAAAAGGTCAGTGTGCAAAGTAGGATGGACAGGCTGTAAGGGTGTGGTTTACGGTATGGCCCGTGACTACAAACAAGGTTTTGCCTGTCAAAAGGTTTTGCCTGTCAAATTACATCATTGATGTAAATGTTTTGCTTGCCAGTGTAGTCATTTACATCAGCTGTATTTGCTCTATCAAATTTGGCACCAGTTCCTTTCTGAGACAGTCAGAATCAGAAAACTTTATTCATATTGGAGGAAATTGTTTAAGTGGGCTTAATAGAGCTGAGCTTAATAGATTTGGCCTTGTTAGCCTAGCCATGTTGTGTTATGGAATGCAAATTAAAATCCTTAATAGGATGGTGCTGCCAGGTTGGCACCTGTCTTTAGTTTCAGCTCAGCTTTTGGAACGTTGTGAAAATCTTGCAGGTGCACACAGTCTCTTCCGCTATGATGGGTCCTAGCCTGTATGACAGTGAACGTTGGGTAAGAGACTGCTGAGTCTGCACCAAAATGAGAAATGCACACACTATGGCAGAGGATTACCAATATAATCTGAAAAGGGCTGTAGGTGTTTCTTCCACTCAAACAGACCTGATTCCACTTCTTTCATCAGTCACCTCTATCCATTTATTACATAAGGTGTAGCCCCTGCTTGGCTAGAATAAAAAAAAAAACCTCACACACAGGATCAAAAAGAAATGTTTACCATATAGGACCACTCTGGGGATTTAAACAATTCCTATATGTTTTTCTCCATATTATGCACCTGTAGAATAGCAGGGAAATTCAGAAATGTACAGGGCAGGGCAGGTGCACTGCAGATCCAAAATTAGAATCCACCAAATTAAAACAATAAAGTGTCAGCAAAGTAAATAAACTCGCCATCTGTGAGGCTTGGAAGAAGTGCCATAAAGTTAATGCGAATTGGAAATCACACCCTCAATGTCGGATGAGATGACCTGAATAATTTGAATAATTGAATGTTCAATGGTTACATTGGTATTGTATTCTGAAGATGTGTTTTTGTCCAAGCTACAAAATCTGTAGTTGAAACTGCACTGCATTTCATCAACAGACGCATTTATTTATATATATATAGCTTCAAACAACTGCACCGCTTCTCAGGAAGCCACTAAAGCTAAATTCTTTAGATGACAAGAAAAATGCTCAGTGCCTGATTAAATGTTTGATGATCATTTTATACATACTTGTCCAAGAACCTGTTTGTTGTATGAGTTCTGGCAGTGGACGAGTAGGGGCACATAGTTTACTGCCAGAGATTATGGAAAATTTTGTCTTCATTATTTGAAAGTTGAAATGTGTTTACTGTGGCCAGGAAAAGAAACTACCAAGCAGAAAAGGTCCTTTTTGATATCAGGATGACCCATGACAGTGATTGAGTATGTATAATTAGGCCTGTTCATTGTATTGTATGCTGTCCAGGCTTTTTATTAGGCAGTAGAACTAGCTGGACTCAGTTAACTCACCTGGAATCAACTGTCCTCTCATGGAATGTGAGAATATTTTAAATGCAAGTCCAGACCCCTTTGACCGAACCACTGAATTGCATAGTCTACCTCAGGTAGATGGTGAAAAACATTAGTCAACTTTATCCTTCTGAACATTTTACAAGCTATGTTAAGTGGAGGGAATGCCTGAGTGATAACAACAGGCCAATACTAACCCAAGAGTTTGGCATTAATGTTGTCAGTCAACATATTTGAACCCAGAGATGTTTTGATTCTGTCAGATTTCCAGATTAGTGGAGTGCAGGAAATACATACCTGGTGGAGTTGTGAGCCACGCAGCACATTTCTCTGTACTGTATGTACGTCAGTAATGACTTGTACCCTGGGGAGACTTATCACTCATTACTGCTGCTGGTAACCATGAGGAACGTCTTTGCTCAATTTAGTGTGACTAAGGATGCATATTATAAATCCATGACATATTGACTTAAGTTATATTCGTCATGCTGTTTCCTTGGAGGCAGCTTCCTGGATGTTGAAAATAGGGGTGTATTCAACATCTTAGTTACTAAGTGCTAATAGATACGACCTCTGTATGTATCTGAGATGCACTCCATGGTCAGCCACTGTAAAAACGTAACCCATGCTTTTGTCGGACCATGCGCTGTTAGACTATTTAGTAGCAATTCTTTTAAGCAAATATTTCCTGTTTGCAGTTGTAATGAAGGTGTGTAGTTTTCTACTGCTTGTTATTTTTCTAATAAGATAAACAGGTGGCTGCTGTTGAGGGCAGCTGGCTAATAATAGTATTATTTGAATTGCTGCCATCTGTGTCTATCGCAAATATTTGTTACTGGGTTAGGACGTCAGTTTGAACAGATTGTGAGCAGTAAAATGAAGAATGGAAAATGTGGTGGGTGCTATAACAGACCAAAAAAAATAGGCACAACTTTCTATCACACACACACACACACACACACATGCACATGCATAAGCATATAGAGTGCTAACACTTCAATGCATTTTCCACAGGATGCTCTACTGGAAAGATTGAGACCTGGCTCCAGGGCTGCGGGTAAGTGTGTTTGTGTATGCGTGTACATGACATCCTATATATGTATATGTTTATGTTTGTATTTACATATATGTGTCACATATAATTCAAAATATAAATTTGTGTGAGTTTAATATATACACATATACAAACAGATCACACACACATTTAAAGAGGATCAAGAAAAAAAACAGCAGTGGTATAGAAAAGTTTCAGCATATTAAAGCAAATAGCTTTGCAGTGTATTCAGAAAAGTTCTATTTCCAAACTTCCTTCTGTTTTTCTTATACAGCCATAGGAAGGTAGTGCAGTGTTGAGGTGTTGTAGTGCGGTTTGATTTCACAGTTTTTTTTCATTACCGGTTCCTGGGGGTGTTATTGCTGGTCTGAGTTGTGGCAGTTTTCAGATGTTTCACACGATTGTGGGAAAGCGTGTTTCTCTGAGGCGTTGCTAAATTCCTCACGCTCTCCATCATCTTGCTTATGTCAGTCATGCACACAGAATAAAACGCTGGCCCAAAACTGTGTTTTGCAAATGTTACAGCTTCAATGAAAGACTGTACTGTGATTCATCTACAGTCCGGAGGGGTTCGTGCGCCAGTGTGTATTTTTATCGGCGCATCTTGCTGCATGCCTGCAGTTCGCCCACGGACCACAGTGATTCAGATGTGATAAAAAGTGACTGCTGTGTTTTCACTCTGATTGTTTTCTTCTCTCTTGCATGTTTTTGTGCATCTTCAGCAATGAAGCCAGCCCTGAGAACCACAGTCAGCTCACTGTAGGTAAGTAAACTCTCCTTTTTTGTATGAGATCAGTATGACCCGTTCAAAATGTAACTTTTCAAAAGAAATAGTTCACATCAGTTTTATTATGTGACTTTTCCAAATTTAATGGGAGCAACCGAGTAAATGCAAAATTAACACGATGAGGCGTCTTTTTGTACACATCAGTATTCTTTGGGGGTCAATTTGACCCCAGGCTGTTAGCATACACAGTATAATACATCAAAGAAATATCAATATTTTACACAAATTTGATTGTTTTGGATTATATTGTCATTGTAATATGCATTTTATAGTCTTCAATAAACCCCTCTGCTCTCTACTAGATCACACCTGTAGTAGTGTGAGAACCACTGATATTTCACCTGCCATTGATATTTCAAGCACCGTGGGGGCATTAAATGTATGCATTATACAAAGCACTATTTAGGTACTCAATAAAAAAGTTCCTGACACATAAAGTACATGACATTTGGGTAAATAATTGTGTGGTAGTTGTGATTGACCCTATGTATAGAGAATGTTACTGAAGGTTATAAGTTGACATTTGTCTGGACTCAGCACTGTCAAATATAAGGCTGTATGATGTGGACAAAATACTAGCTTTGCGTTCATTTCCAGCTGCCCTATCTTCTTCTTCTTCATATTGCTAATATATTGCGGTATTGTTAGACTACAATATTCTAAAAAAATTTGCCACATGATACATGTCACGATTTGGGTTGTCCATGTTGATTATATTGTTAATTTATAGATTATTTTGACAATTCATGGAGGCAGCATGGGTGGATGTTGCATTAGTAGCAGTTTGAAAAGTTGTAGTGGTGTCGCTCCTTGTGACTCTGAGGACTTTCCCCTCCAGTGTTGGTAGCACTGTATGATGGGGAAGTCCTAACTAGTGGGTTGAAATAAACATGACTAAATTGGTCAGAAAACTGGGATAAAAATACAAATTGGTATCAAATACTAAAATAACATGAGAAGAACAAGAACTTAAAGTGACTTTTTTCAAGTATGGCTAAACAAGTGTGTACTTCTTCAACTTGTCATACTTGTGTCTTTCAGACCAGCATATCTGATCAATTCTTTCTAGTACCATCAAGAGCTAGTGCTAATAGCTACCCTTTGTGGAGAATGTCCAGACTGCAGAGCATGCCTTTAGAAAGACCCATGAATGTCATCATGATGTTTATCACTATAATTTGAGAGAATCAGCTGATTAAATGAGGTTGTATATCTTAATCAGTTTTAGGTTGAATAGTCCATTATAATTTATTAAATGTAGCAGTCCTAGTCCTGGTATTTCATGATTGTGGCACAAGTGTACAAAACGACAAATGCAAAAAATATTCATGCAACATTTCTCTAAATATCATTAATCACATATCACTAAATCAAATGAACCATACCTGATTATGCACCCTTTGTAATGAAACAGCAGTTCTATTATTCATGAGGTACTTGGAAAGTGTATTGTGACACTAGTTATTTACTTAATATACTACTGTGCTATTAGGTATTTACTTAACTGTAAGTTACTTATCTATAGTATTTATACTCAACATTTGAATACATAGCATAGTGCATTTCATATATTTTCATATATATTTCATGTATTTTCTGCAGTTTTTACTCAATTGATTTAGACTTTTCGTTATTTCACATTGTCTTTGTGTCTCTGAGTGTCTGTGCAGTTGTAACATAAACCATTTCCCCTGGATCAGTAACATTTTCTGATTCTGACATGTGTGATATGCTTTGCAATTTATTAACGATGCATTGGTGAATCGATGTTATAACATGGTCTGGATCTATGATTAGTCACAGTGATAATGCTGTGATTGGTTATGGAGATAATTTGCATATTGCAGTCTTCTGTGGCATCTGGGCTACAGTGGCTAATGTTGAGATAATGATTAACAAAAGATAAATTGTACAGATATGAATGAACTATATATATTTGAGCTTTAGCAGCAAAGATTTGAGCTTAGATCTGCAGTGTTGCTAAATGGAGCTGTATAAAGTACTTTTGCATGGACAGTGTTTTTTTTTTTTGTATTCTTAGCTCTGCAAATGAAGCATGTTTGCCCTCTTCTCATTCGGCTTATCCGTGCTTTGTAGAATCTTTGGTGAAGACGGCCAGCAGTTTTGAAGATGACCTTAGCCTTGGAGCTGAAGGTAGGTAAAATAAAAAGTAAAAAGTCAGTATCATAGCAACTGCTGACAATTTTCATTTGCATGAATCATTTAGATGGGAAAGTAGTTTGGTATGTTTCATACAGACAGGCAACGTGACATAAGGAAGTGCAGGCCTGTTTATTTCCTCATAGCTCTTTGAATTCCATAGAATAACACCATTTCTGTGGCTTTGTTTTGAACTTTGAAAACTTTCCGGCTGCTTGCTGTAGCTGATCCGTTCATTTCTGTGTTATGGAATGCACTCTAAACAATGACCTGATTGTGACATCAAAAGCAACACCTCTTCCTCATGACAAGGAATGACATCCTTGTACTTGTCAGTGAGTCTCTGTCAGTGGCTGAGTGATAGCGGTGATTATACACAAAGCAATAGCCTGTGACTGAATAGGGTTGAGCTCCTACTCAGGACTTAACAACACACCTAGCCCAGATGGCAGTCCAAACAAATACTTGCTCCAGCAGATGCATACGGTGGCAGCGCAGCGTGCAGAGTTCACTCACAACACAAAGTGAATGAATGATTTTCTCGGGTAAAGAATTTGTCCAGAAAAGTCCTATCAGTGTTTCAGGGACACCAAGCTTTCTCCTTGTTCCTTTTCAGTAAAGTAAAGACAGTAAAAAACAATAAGCGCAAATGTTTTTTTTTTAGAAACACTCAGTCTCATGTCTTACTGGTTATTAATGGGTTTTAGCTAAATAATCATTTTGAAATTTGTTTCCCATCCATTGTTCCATTGTTAAAAGCACATATTGAAACTATTTGGGTCAAAAGATGGTTTAAGCACCTGAAAAGATGTTTTCCAAGGTCCTACTGTTACATACAGCTCCGGAATAAACTAAGAGACCACTGCAATTTATTTTTAAATCAGCATCATTCCATGCCAGTGTCTATTAAATTCATACACAAACACCTCATTCTGCTTCATGAGGTACTGATTAGATGAACACCTGAATCACATCTCATTTAATAAGGAAATCTATAAAAACACTGCTGTAATCAACACTCTCCTCTCACAATGTGACCAGCTGGATGGCAAAACACTACTAGAAGTACTTCAGAGGTAATTATTGCCATTTTGTTTAAGAGTGATATTTGTTTAAGATATTTGTTTTCTTTGAATTATTAGTTCTTAGATAAAACCTGAGAAACATTTTTGCACTGGTCTTATTATTTTCCGGAGCTGTAAATACTTATGTGATATTTTTCTCAAAATAAATGTATATGTTATTTGTATGTTATCCATCATAGTCGTCTCCAGTTCTTGTAGCATCAAGTGCAGGAATGAAGGATGTAATTTCTGCAGAAATGAACACCTTCTAACATGCCCTATCGTTCTTTTGCAGCCACAGTACTAGATGCTGAATCACACGATGAAGAGTTCGGGTAAGGAATTTTCCTCCTGACCTAATTATCTTGAAATAATGTTAATGCAAAAATACATTTCTAGAAATATTTAAAATGTCTGACTTATGTTCCTGCAGACACTGCCCATTGCTCCTGCCTCCTCCCAAATCACGTAAAGACATCCACACAAGGTTACAAGCTGCTTTTTCTTCTCATCTCACCAGCTGTTACACTTAATCCCAGTCACTCATTGCACACTTTCTGAACCATGTGTTTATGTGCATCAATAGCACTCCTCAGCAAAGGCTCGGCCTACCATTGTGTAACATGGGTCACAGCATGGCGTCCAGTGCCTTCTCAGCCGCTACCAATAAAACAGCCTCCAGGTAGAGTATTATTAAGAACATCTTACAGATCAATATAACACATATTATTAAACTCAGTGTACTGTTGGCTACTTAACTTTAATGGAAAACCAAATTTTCCTCACTTTTTCATCACTCTGGATTTCTGTGAAGTTGCTTTGTTACAGTGATACTGTAAAAGTGCTGTACAAATACATTTGAGATTTTTTTAGATAAAGATACTGGATGTTGTTAATGTTTCGAAACACACTGTTGCCTGTTCATAGTGAATATAGTATTGCTAAGTGAATATATATATAGTGAATATAAGCTGCAAAAACAGCCTGTTTTGAATGAACTGATCATGTGATGTAAAACGGACTCCTTTTTCAACAACACAGTCCAGCCGTTCGGTACAGGGATTTACATTTCAGTCCCAAAGTCACAGCAACAGCTTGTTTAATTTCCTCTCTCCCTCACACCAGCGTGTCTGACGTGCTGCAGATGTGTGCAGAAGATGCAGAGGAGACGCTGTATCAGCTGGGGTTTGGTTGTGAGGAGCCGCAGGTTACCGCTCGCATCCCTGCCCGTTTCTTTACTTTCCCTTCCCAGCTCAGAGGCATCAACTTCCGCCTCTTCCTCGAGTCGCAGCTCCGCCGCTTGCGTGAGGAGGACCCCAACCTTTCACTTGCGAGTAAGGAACAGCTTTGGCATGATCAGTCAGAATTTAATTCAGAAAATGTTGCCATTACAGAATGCAAACATAATGTACAAGCATGGTTCGGACCGGAGCAAATAACATTCATCCCTTTATTTCCTGGATCTGGGAATGCGTATGTAAAATGTTAACTTCAACATAATTTAGCTTAACAGGAAAGTCATTGTTGCCTCATGACATCAGGGTGCACCAAAGAGATCAAACATAAACATAAAAACCCATCCTTTACCCACTCTGAAGATATAACCTATCAAAAATGCACTCCTCGCTCTGTTGTGAAGACCATTATGCATAAACAGGGATCATTTATTAAAAGTTTGAATATCAATTCCTCAGAGCTCAGTGATGCAGCAACACATTCAGTCAGAATCTGAACTTACTATTCATACACCTGTGATAAAGTGGACTTTAAGGAATATTATAGGTCCCAGTTACTTTCTGATTGTTTTATCAAGTGCTTTTTGGTCTCCTCTGTGTGCAGGTCGTTTCCGCCAGGTGGAGGTGTTGACAGCCATGGCCAATGCTTTCTACTCTCTTTACTCCCATGTGTCCCGGACCCCACTTCAGAAACTAGCCCCGCCTGAATTCAGCTTGTCTTCACCCAATGTGGAGAGAGGCATCGGACAACGCTTCTTTGGCAACATCCGTAATGAGCCCCGCTCTCCTGTGGAGCGCCTTAAAGATACGGTCTCAAAGATGTGCTTATACACAGGCTCTCGGGGCTCAGACTCTGTCTCTCCAAATAGTTCTCCTCGCAAGAGGAACAGCCTGCCGGATGTGGTAGGAATGGTCCTGGGGACTGTAAAGAATGAAGGAGACATGGACCAAGGCAGAGCAGCATGGCTCCAGGGCATGGCCAACGACATAGCCCACCAGACAGGGGACAAAAAGGCACAACAGACCGCCGAAATCAAGCCTGCTGCAAAAGTGACTAATCCACACAAGGAGAGAATCCAGCGTTGGTCACAGTCAGGACACAGAGATAGTTCTAGGGCAAAGGCCTGCTTGTTTAAGTTTGAGCATGTACCTCTGGAATCCACGCATACTCAAGACCCAAGAAATGATACAGTCATAGATGAGGGTTCTGCCAGTTCCACTTTGCTTTCTGGTACCTTGGAGGAACCTGTCAGTACCAAGCCAACAGTTGCCATTATTACCCATGATGTTATTAGCCCTCATGTATTCGAGTGTGTGCATAAGGCACCCTATCGTTCTCCACAAACAGACAATGTGGCAGCAGTGGGCTCTCATCCTGTTGTTCACAGAGAAACCTCATGTCCTAGAACACTTGAATCAAAAGACACATCAGCTGTGACAGAAACACAGCAACAGACTGGCTCATCAACTGGGGACGAGGATGGGTATCTCGTGAAAGGACGTTCAGAGATTTCACAAGATGACCCCGAGTCCCCTTCCTGTACGACCTTACGGAGGTCCCCATGCAGGATTACAGTCACAGGATGGGAAGGTGACACCACTGTCCCCCACAGAGACCCACCTGAGGACCTTCTATCTCCCATGTGCTCTACTAGCACCCCTAAGCTTTCTGCATTAGGCAACCTGAGGTACCTGAGACCCATCAAACCCCAAACCATTCAAATCAAGCAGGCCAACTCCTTTGAGCTGGAGGAGGTTTGTAACTACTTATGTTTTTCTCTTACAAATACGACTTATGGTTTTCTGTCAGAAAAGAATTCCATTTGCAGAGTACTGAATAATGCTTTTACCTTTTTTATCTTTGACTTGTGATGAACATAATTTTATTAATCACATTTCTGACCTTAGACAGCAGGGCTGATGTATCAATTAAAGCATACCCTCATCTTCTCAAAGGGAAAAAAACAGTGACATTAGATGGTAGGCACAGTTCAGTGGCCTACAGCTGATTGTAGTATATCAATGGAAGTAAAACAGTTGCAGAAATAGAAGAGTGATAAATGTTTCTGATGAAAAGCAAGGCATAGTTATTAGCTTGAAATTAATTTTACAGCTGGATGGAATCAGATTATCAATTTTAATTAACATAATACAGGCCAGTCTTTAACAACTTCCCATGTGTCAGTGTTTTCAATGCATTGCAAGGCACATCACAATGTGGAGATTTTGTCCATATTGTGCAACTCTTGTTAGAGATACACATGCAGAAATCAGAGACCACCCTTTTTAATTACAGTCACAATGGCCAAGGGAAAAACATACAGGAAACATTTCAAAGAAAATACCACAAAAGCCTCCAACACTGAGTAGAACGTCAAATTGTTTTGTATTTTTTTTGCCCATTCTGTACGTCTGTGCCCCCAACTGCACTCCGATCTCATACTCAGCCAGTTACAGCTGTGTCTTCTCAGTCAGTTCTGTCCAAAACTCTCCCAGTTTATCCTCATTATGTTCCTCTTCAAAAAGGCAGTCATTCACATAAACAGCTACCCACACAAACCTCAGCTGCCACACATTTTTTCATGACACTCTAAAATATCTGAAGGAGATTTCTTAGGAGATTAGACTGAAGATAATTTACTTGCCTAAAGAAGGGGAACGTCATGGAAAAATAAGCAAAGAAAATGCAGCCAAAAATGATGAAAAGAAAATGGGATGTGTAAAAAGACCAAACTAAAATATCACTATCAAATAAACATCACAAACCTTTATTGCCCCTCTTGCTTCAGATCTGAAAAATCCACAGGTGTTTTTGTCCATCCATCCTTTCTCAGGACAGGAAATGGGCCAAAAAAACCCCAAAACATTGCTCTGGACAAAGGCGAACACAATAGTAAAAACATGTTTTTTTTTTTGTTTTTCATATAATTTTCTGTTAAAGAATTATGGTACTGGAAGTGTGCTGGTGTTTCACATATTCATTTAGCACAGTGTCAGCTTTGGGTACAAAATAAAGCAAATAAAAATCTGCCGTCGTCCAAAAAAAAAAAAAACGGCTGTAAAAAAAAAAAATCAGAATTGGGATCAGCTATGAAAATTCATGATCCATGCCACAGTAAATGAGCATATGTGGTCTCTGACTTTCGCACAGTACTGTAGTTTTACACAGAGGCCACAACACTAATTAGTGAAACTCTGTCCATGCTTCTGAACATCATATCAGGTATGTGCCGGTGTTATTAGAAGACCTGCTGTGTGGTTTACTGGCCGGATCTGAATGCTGAGTAACCAACAGCAACATGTCGCCTCCATATAGGTGCAGAGCGCGGGGGAGGAAGAGAACATATCAGCAGAGCAGTGCGGTGCACACACACTATCTGTTACAGCAGCAAGTCAAGAGAAAAGTGAGTCATAGCAGTTACTTCTTTCTAGCACCCACACAAACAAAAAAAAGTTCTGTTCTTGATATGTAAATGTAACAGACCCTGATATGTAAATACAGTTTAATGTCCTATAAGGATTCACCCCCTTTAATTTAATCCCCTCACACAGGATTTACAGTAATTTACAGTAATGCATACTGGTCACTTGTGTGTGAGTGGTAAAAGGAGGTGGTGTTACATAGAAGTGTTATGCTTAAGCGTCAACACTCTCAATGGGTTTTGTATTACAGGAAGCACAGAGGAAACCCCAAAGTCGTGGTATTCTCAGAAAATGAAAAGCGTGTTCACAGGCTAATTCTCACTTTTTTCATTTACTGTGTCAGGTTCACCCCTGCGAGGGGACAGCTTTCAGTCAGACAGCAGTGGCTACGCTGAAGAAGACACGCAACATTCTTTTCCTACGCTCAACAGAGAGATCAACTAAAGGCACAAGAACCGAGAACGCCCTCACACTTCCGCAAGCATCCCTACATATCTGCTCATCTGGGGTTTTGCTTCTCAAGTGAGAGGAAGCTTTCTCGTGACGGACGAAAGGCCGCCACAGCTGCTGTCAGACTGCAGGCCTGTCTTTTTTGTGGCAAAAAGCAGTAAGATTAAAAGTGAGGGCTGCAATAATCTGCTGTGTAATCCAGTTCCCGTCCCTTTGAGTATTTCTTAGCT
This sequence comes from Brachypetersius altus, assembly GCA_037974465.1. Classification (NCBI taxonomy): domain Eukaryota; kingdom Metazoa; phylum Chordata; class Actinopteri; order Characiformes; family Alestidae; genus Brachypetersius; species Brachypetersius altus. Next base: position 18,878,579 of record JBBPDB010000108.1, on the reverse strand, counting down.
CCTGGTTATGAGCTATTCAGATGTATTGCGAAACCTCAGTACTGTAATATGTTGACGTGCTTCTGCTTTTTTGACTGCGAAGTACTTTGTTCCTTTGTTTCCTGTGCATTTCGCTACTGCCAATGTTTCAAATATTTATTTGTGGTCAAATAAATTATTTATTTGCATATTAGTGCTAATATCAGTCATCATTTTGGCCAAATGTCAATACTTCAGATCACTGGGATGCCACCGCAACCGCAGATACACGTTTTTCATACTAAAGCTCATTCTAGTGTCGAAAATGATTAGAGCAGTCACAGCTGTGAGAAGGATCAAGGAGGATGCTCATGTGTGAAGTGTCCATATGTCATATTTAAAGACGCCACAATGAATTCTTCCTCTGCATTGAACCCATTCACAAAGTGAAGCAGCGGTCAGCCAGGAACACAGCAGCCGAGGAGCAGTGAGCGGGTACAGCACCACCTGATCGCAGAAGCAGCTACATAACCACTATGTCACCAGCTGCCCCAAATGTTACAAATGCACGCAGCCACAGACGACCACATCGACAAAGTTTGTATCCACAAAGTACTAACTTTATTTAGTCCAGGTCAAATGAAAAACATCAGTATTTTAATAACATTTCACACCTGATTTTACAAAACTGCTTTAATTAAGAGAGTTCAGAACTACATGGCACAAGTAATATTACAGGAAAAGTGCTCTTTTCCACACTGTATAAACCCCGTTTAGGGTGAATAAATACAGAGAGCATGGATCTTTTGAAAAGATCGGGTCCATCTATGACTTGACAGTAAGGACAGATGTGTTTCCGCAAGTCATGTTTTCGAATTCATGTATTCATTTATTTGATGATGGACACGATGTTCAGAGTACTGAATTTCAGTTAAAAATGCAGAACAGAAATAGTAGATCACTTTCAAAATGAAGTAAAATGTTAAATCAAAAGTCACATTAAAACAAAGGGTAAAGAAAAATGTTTTAGATCAAATGTTAAAGGGAATATCATGATATTTCAGGAGAATTAACACAATTTCAAGAATAAAATTCCTCATTTGGGGCTAACAAGCACGAACATGTTCTCAATTTTAAAAACACCTTTCTTCCCAGGCAGTTTTGTAAGTGTGGGGGGGGGGGCGCGTTGGGTTCCTTTCAGGGAAGCAAAGGCTTTATCAGTTCATCTTTAGAGTTCGGTTAAATATAACTGGGGTAGTATGAAAAGGACAGGTTGGGCCAATGTGATGATGCACCTAAAATATTCACTAAGCCCTCAGTTGAGAACACCATAGGCTAAAGAGGTAAGCATCCTGACTCCTCCTCACCTTTCAATTCATGTTTCACTTAAAAGGACCACCTTACTTTCCACCAGCCATAATCTTGAGGTACTGGAGAGCGTTGTATGCTGCACTGGCACGTGCTGCGTCCTGACTAGGGGCAAAGCCGTGACAAACTGTGATGGGCTGAGTAGACAACTCCACTAGACACTGGCACAGGCCGCTGAGACTGCGCTCCTCTGGGCAGAACACACACATTCAGTTTAGACATCTCACTTTTACCACAACGACAGCACAGGCTATGTTTTCCACACAGTTTGTACAGTTTTCTAGAAGAAGAGAGTATTTCCAGTATCTTCCTGGTCTCAAATAGCCCTAGACACCATACACTCATGCAGTGCTAGGTTGACTCTCTTATGTGAAGTGTATAAGTTCAAAATGGCTCATTTTACTTTATGGAAAACTATTGGTATCAGCGAAAGATTTTTACACAGTATTACACAGTCCATTGCCTAATACTCATTCAGAATAAAATTAAACATGAACACAAATGAAAATCAATTATTTCCACTGTGCTGTGTGCCAGGGCTCATAATCTGATAATGAGCCCAGATAACCCGGGTAAATATGGACTGCTGTCTGGCAACATGGAGGATGTGGTAATAAAATTAAGTACAGTAATACATGCTAAGCTGAACTGGAACTGTTTGCACAGCCATATCACTAACATGTTCATTGTATAACAGCTATTCTGAGACTAAGAGCCCTAAATTTCATGCACCCCAGGTGATTTCATAATAGGCCTATCCCATTCATTTTAATTTATCTTATACAATTTATATATTTGTGTTGTGCTGATTTGCACACATTTTGGAAAAAATAATTATGTAAAATTATACATTCTGTAAACCTCATCCCAGGTAAAAGAGTCTTTCTATAAACAAAACTTCCTGCCTTTTTTGTTCAGGTGCCTTAATTGCACATTAAGTCAGCCCTGTGGCTTACCTATGTCCAGGTAGCTCACGTCAAAGCGCTGCTCCTCAGAGAGGTCGTGGAGTAGAGAGCAGAAGTTAGAGTTGGGAAGGCCCAGAGGATGACTCCGCAGCTGCAGAATCTTCTCGCCGGCTGAATTTCGCAAGGAATCCCACGTACAGCCGAATCCCTTACACTTCCCTCCCTCTAACCTGCCACTCATGTGCTTAGACAGAAACCGAGAGAGAGCACAAATTAGGTAGACAGATCAGATTACTGGTTATGTCAAGATAATCAAAGATTTCTGCTAAAAGAGCAGCACAAGCATTTCACACCATGTTGAAGGTGTCATCCTCGGCTTCAACTTCGTGACTACTGCGCATGTCTACAGGCACATCGTGGATACGAGAGAGCATCTTGGCTGCTGCATTCCGCTTCGCAAGCTTCTTTGATGTACCACTGCCTTTAAAAATCAATGAAACATTTATTTAATGGTTAGTCCAGGTTCAAACAGCCTGATTGACTGTGATCCATATTCAAAGGCGTTCATGTATAACATCAGATCAACTGACTTCTATATTAATATCGAGATGTTAACATGTAAGAAATTGTGCTGTTCATGGAATACTGTTTTAAACTACGTAACTACATGCTTGCTGAAGGAAATTGTCTGTGATTATTATAAAGAATATTGTTCTTTGTTTATTCCATTGTGAAAGCTGCAGTCATTTTATCTGAAAGTACATCTTCAAAAAATGGTCAGAAATGCTCGATACCAAACTGATTAAGTAGATATAATTTACCAATTTCAATAAATCTCTCCACTCTACAGGTCATGGTGAACTCTTTGCGATGTGCAGGCCCAGACTCCTGCGTGACTGTGTATTCTGGTAAACGCCAGCCTTTCTGCACCACAAGTTCCTATGAGAAGAAGTGAAGGTTAAAAATTATTTTCAAATATACGCTTAAATGATGTATCAGTGAAGAATACATGCATTTGAAAAGAATGAATCACCTGCAGAGCTCCGACTGGATTACACTCAGCTTGCTGGCTAGAACTGGAAGACTTTATATCTGACTGGGAGCTGTGGGTGCCACACATGATGATCAATAAAAGCACATAGTCTACGAGACTCATAACATGTCCTTTAACAATGCAAACTAGGAGTGGGTGATATGGCAAAAATATCATATCACAATTTTTAAATCATGATTTTGATTTTATCACGGTATTTTTTTTAATTTGTAACTATAGATATTTTTCACGTTACTGAACAATACAACCAAACTATTGTTGGTTGAGTGCTGTTTCTATGAGGCGTGTTATAAGCGGACTAGCAAGTAGTGCGATTTGGCTGAGGAAAACAAAATTAGGAAGAGCATTGAACCACAATAGATAGATTGAATGTAGTTAATTTAGACGATACTATGATCTCTCTGCTTTGGCAGATCATCAGCACATAGATCGTCTTCACGGTCTCATACTGTCATATCGCCCACCCCTAATGAAAAACTTATGCATTATGCTCATAATGTGTGTTCTAATTTAGGTCTGGACTATTATTTTTATTTTACAGCATTCTTACCAGTCTCCCTCCAGGGCAATGTCTATGCCAACAAATCCGTCTCCCTCCATCCCATTTCCCCCTAGCCCTCCCAGCATCCCTCCTTTCAGCATCTTTAGGGCGGCTTCTGCAGCCTTGTGTTTGGCGGCCTTCTTGCTGGGGCCCTGGCCCGTACAGCTGATGTCTCCCACAGACACGCGGAAGGTGAAGTTGGGCTGGTGGGCCTGGCCCTCGGCCTTCAGCAGGTCGTACACTGGGGTCTTGCCTATCCGCGTTCCATATTCCTGCAGCAGACTGATGGGTGTCTTTCCGGGGTTCACAGCCAGCATTTGCTCAATACTGAAAACAGAAAAAACGGGTACAATCCTGAATCATTCTATTTTTAGTCTACTTTAAAGACTGAAGACTCTGGGGTACCAGAACAAATACTGAACACTAACCTATGGATCCAGAGAATTATTTATCCAACTGGACTGTAATGCAGCCCTATTACCTCACCAACCACTTAACACCCTAACACAATATAATGGTAAACATAATTTAACCTATAATAACTTTACAAACTAAAACACAGGGTGTTATCCATTCTTCTCACCAGCACTTAACAGGAGTTTTTTCTGCAGCTTTCAGTGCTGTTGACTGTTTCACAACAAACGCAACCCAGTACTATTTAACTGCATTTTGTGTGAAAAGTTTATTTATACGTATGTATATGTGGGTATATTATATATAGATGGGTATATTATATACACACTCATACAGACACACAAGTGTATATATACGTAAGTATATGTATACAATAAGGTACATAAACATACGTGTTTTTGTGCACATATGGTGAATACACACACACACACACACACACATATATATATATGTATGTACATACACATTTCCTTGAACATCAGGATAGTAAATATGTATCCTGTCTCTCTCTCCTCCTTTAGGCCCTCTGCTACTGCCAACAAACAACAGTGACCATGACCTAAGCTTATGACTGAAACCATTTTACTCTAAAGACGTGATTTTAACAACATTACAGAACTGAAATCTTTCCTAATGAAACAGTTGGCTGGTCTGGAGCCAGTCCTCAGCACAGATCGTGTTAGCCTGTGTTAGCCGAGCAGCTGTAGTCCCTCACCTGGAGCACCCAGAGCTTCTCTTGCAGCCAGCCGGGCTTCTCTCCTCGCTCATTCCCCAACAGAACACTCGCGGCCCTCTCGATCAGCACTGCGGATTCCCCCCGAGGCGGCGGAGCTCCCCTCGATCTCATCAGCTGAGAGTGTTCCAGCGGGGGAAGCCTGTGACTCGAGAGGGCAACCCCGACTCCAGCGCTCCCACATGATCACCCAGCAGCAGCACCCACTACTCCACAGAGGACATGTCAGAGGGAGCGTTCAAGTGCCACTGCTCTCGTTTCTGTGACCATTCACCATCAGCGTATTCTTCGAGTCCTGTCCTAAGCATCTGTGGCTATATTCAATACAGGAAAAATATCCCACAAATCTCTCCTTTTTAGTCAGACTAAAAGTTTTAAAGAAAAGTTTAAAACATAGAATTCGAAAACACTATTGCATGTTTCTTTAAGTTTATATGGAAGGTACCCCTGGAACCATGTCCACCAACACAAGCAGTTTTCAAAATAAAGGTTCTAGCAGACCGGTTCAAAATTCCATACTGCCAAATTAAAAGCACAAAACATAAACAAATAAAAACATTATTAGAAGTGCATTATTGGAGCACGTTGGTGAAAGAAAGGAGTCAAGTTACTGTGAATTCATGTATATTCATCTAACTATATAGTTATAAGGTGATGATGCACAAACCTATTTGCAATTAAGGGACCTGAACAAAAAAACAGGTTATTTTGTTTATCTTTTACCTGGGATGAGGTTTACAGAATGTATAATTTCACATAAATATTTTTTCCAAAATGTGTGCAAGTCAGCACAACACTAAAATATATCACTACAATTATATACGATAAATTAAAATGAATGGGATAGGCCTGTTATGAAATCACCTGGGGTGCATGAAATTCTAATCATTTTCTTATTTAAGAACTGGCCCAGAAATGCATAACAAGACAGGAAGACATCGACAAAGTTAACCCCAATCCCCATTACATTCAAAATACCAGAACAACTTTCGTAATCTGATGATTGCCACATAGGTGCAATCAAGCAGACTTTTACAAGTTACAATAGCACCATCTGCAGGCAAGATGGAGGCACTGCACGCAAAAAGCTCTAAAGAACACCTTGTTTTTCTAGCACCCGTTCTTGATCTGTAACTGAACAAGCCATACAGGATATTGTTCTTCTGAAGTTTTAGTTTGTATATTTAGTTTGTAGTTTTATTGTATATGCTGTGGCAGCCCCTAATTAGGAGCAGCCCAAAGTAGAAGAAGATATACAGGTCACCGATTCTGTTTTGCACTTTAAAAAATGCTTGTGTTTAACCGGTGAGGAGATTCATGATTACCCACTATTATATTTTAGTGATTTAAGCAGCTCTGATCTGTACTAGGATCCCACATGAAACACACGTGCGCCCAAAGCTCTGGCTTAGTGCAGCAGGCATGCACTCATGACTTTACGGCTGTAAATACACAGCCGGTGTCCCATTTCAAGTGACAACTGCAGAAGAGTGGGAACTAAAGTAGTGATATAAAATGTAGAAACCAGTTTATTTCAAATAGGCTAGATCAGATTAGGAAAAACATTTGAACTGAAAACAGCTACTCTGATGTAAAACATAAAACAAAAAGCATTTTGTCACATTAACAGTGGGAATAAATTATGCAACATAAACGACATACAGTAAAACCCTGACATTCGCGGGGGTTATGCTCCAAGTGCACCCATGTATAGTGGAAAACCGCAAAGTTGTGATGCGGTGAAATATTGTTTTTTTTGTAGTACAAACCCTAAATATGCCCTCAAACACTTTAATTTCATTATATTTACACAGCTTAATACTTTAGTCTTAAAGAAAAGGTAAACCCATATCCATACTGTACAGTTTACGCTGAGCTGCTGTCTCCCGCAGTGCTAGAATGTAAAATACCAATGTTACCCCTGTATCTACTGTACTGTAATTCATTCATGCAAATTTTCTTTGGTATGGCTGTCATTTTCTTTGGTATAAGCAGGTAAAAACAATAATACATTTACAGTAATAAAAATACAGGGCTTTAAGAAGAACAAAACGAAAATCACGAGAAAACTCAAGATGCTCCACGGGGGGAATTCTGGACTGCAGGTGCCAGAGGTCCACCACAGAGCAGCAGCCTATCAGCAGCAAAGAGAAATGAATGACATTCTCAGACTGCCTATTTCAAACCTCCTGCCTCTGAGTACAGCAGCATTTAACCATCCCAAGACACACCTCCTATGTGTTTTCATGGCAGTACCAAAAAATGTATATGGTTATATTTTATATGGAAATATATCTGAATTTATCATAATCATAATTATGTTAAAAATAGAGTATATTATTTTTTAATAATTTAACACTAAAATGCATGAAAAAGTATATATTGCCACAATAAAAGCAAAGAAATGTGGAGGATATCTGCGGTTTTCATGAATTTGCTTATTATTATTATTATTCAGTTCTAAGAAAAAAGCAAATGACTACCCGAATAAGCAAGGTTTCCTGTACATAGTGGGTGTACAGTAAACGTGGGTGTTAATATCCAGTCAAAAAAGAGGTAAGACTAAAAAAATGCATAATAAATCTCAAGTTGTCATGTTTTATCAAAAGCATTTCAGTGAAAACCATGTTTTGTTCAAATATCAGAAATCTGAGAAATTGTCATTCAGCCAGAGCTTCCACAGTCTGTTTCCCAAGTTCCCTGGTTTCAACCTCTGGGACAAACTATTCTTTGGCAGATTCTTCTGCAAGCTCTTCTGGTTCATTTTCAGTCTTAGCCATGGCATTGTTTTCATCCTGCTCTTCTAAGGTTCCTATAAAACTTTCATCTTTCTCTTTTGTAAAACTGTCTGTCTCTTCTGCATCATCTGCCTCCCGGCGTTCTTCTTCGGGTTTGTTCTCCTCCACCTCAGTTTTCCCAGAGTCTACATCATTTAATATAGTTTGGCTCTCTACCACATTGTCATCCTCTACTCGTTCCTCAGCAGGAGTCTCCTCATTTTCATTCATGTCCATGTCTGACTCCTCTGGACGAGAATGAATCTCCTCTGAAACTGGCATCTCCATCTTTTCCTCCTCCTCGCTCTCCTCTGTTGTGGTGTCCACTAAAGGAATCTGGATTTCTTCTGCAACTGTTTCCTTCTCTTTTTTAGTTTTGTCCCTGTCTGTCACCTCTGTTTGACTTGTGGTAGTTTCTGATTCCTCTGAATCTGCAAGATCTTCAGTTTCCTCTGGACCAGCTCTGTGTTCCTCAGTAAATTCATCTGGCGTTTTTGCTTCTGGCTCCTTAGCAAGTTCCTCCTCTTTTCTTGGGCCTTCTTCCTCAGTCAATTCATTCTCTGCTGTTGTTTCTTGTTCCTCAGTCACATCTGCCTCTTCTTGTACATCATGTTCCTCAGTAATTGCTTCCTCTTCTGTTACTCCTTGTTTCTCAGTAATATCTTCTTCTTGTGTTCCATGTTCCTCTGTAATATTTTCTTCTTCTTCTTGCTGTTCAGGAACATTTTCATCCCGTGCTACATGCTGCTCAGTTATCACTTCTTCTCTTTCTGCATGTTCCTCAGCAATGTCTTCTTTATCTTGTGCTCCTTCTTCTTCTTCGCTTGTCCCTTGCTCCTTAGGCTCTTCTTGCTCTTGTTCCTCAGCAGTTTCTTTCCCCTTTTGTACTCCATAATCCTCAGTAACTCTTTCCTCTTCTTTTGTTCCTTGTTCTTCAGGAATTTCCTCCTCCTCTGTTACTTCTTGCCTCTCAGTAACACTTTCCTCATCTTTTTCTACTTGTACCTCTGTCAGATCTTCTTTGGGTGCTTTCTCTTTACCATCAGTAGGGTCTTCTTGCTCCTCACCCTGAACCTCTTCATGCTGAGCTCCAGGCAACAACTGAAAACACAAAGCATAGATAATTATCTCTCAGCTGTCTGTAAACCTTTACATCCAGAACACAGCAATTTTCATTTTTTAAACAGAGTTTACAGCGGTCACCACTGCCCTGCCTCATAAATGTACCTGGGAGTGTTCAGCCTCTAACTGGGCAGGGCGGTGGGATTGAAGAGCATCTGTGCTGGCCTGATGGTCCTCCAGACTTCTGTCTGTTAGGGTCTTCTCAACTTGCTCCAGTTTCAGCAGGTCTCTGGCAGAGAGATAACTGCAGTTAGAGAGCAATACCTACTTTTTTTAACCTTATAGTTGTGCCACAATACCAGAATGTTTCTTTTGATGCCAAACAACAAGTGCCACAATACTAGATGCTATCATTATATACACTCATTACTGTGTGAACACTAAATACAGATTGGGCTTTATTTAAAAATTTCACTTTACAGCTTAATTTACATGTCTTTTTTTAATCTATAAAAAGGAGAGTCAGCTTACTGCACAGTGTTTCAACTTACACACCAGTTACACACCAGTTACACCTCAAATGTTAATTATAAAGTGATTGTACTGGAGGAGGACTGTCAGACTATGCTGGACACCGACTCTCCAGTACCAGATACAGCACGCTTGGTCTAAGAGTTGACCCCATCATCAGAAGAAAGTTAATTGCATGCAGCCCTTCGTTAAGGTGGCACAGGCTTGTCGATGAGGTTCAAGAAGCAGCCATGGTGTGGTCTAAAATGGCTGCCTAAAGCTGTGAATTTTTGTTATTTTTATAACTCAGTGAGCAATATAAATAACAACAATTCACAGCTTCAGGCAGCCATTTTAGACCACACCGTGGCTGGAGAAGACTGATCTCAGATCAGATTACTCTATAATTAGAAGGTCACTGCCCCAAAAATTGACTCAAGACCAGCACTCCTGCACCTGAGGTGGTTTATTGTCTAAAAAGGCTGCCTGCAGCACGCTGCTATTTTGTTCATTTTTAAAGCTTAACGTAAATCATACTGTATCCTAAACCCTGGCTTCTCAAACACTGGGTCGCGGACCAACGGTGGGCTTTTGATTGGGCAGTGAATCGGGACAGTCCATTGGTCTATAACTGGTTATTTAATATCATCTAATGCAACATGCTGTGGTAAGATAGGTGGGCTTTAATGTTGAAAAGGTTGAAAACCATTGTCCTAAACCATACTGACAAGTCTGTGACACCTTAATGAAGAACTGTATGTGGTTGCTGCTTGCACACAACTCTGCTGCTAGAATACAGTACCAGTCAAAATACTGTATTATCCTCACTGTAGATGTTGCCAATTGCACTGATCATTGTCTTGTCTCTTCTAGTTATATTGTTGCTCTTGTTCTTTCGATTTTTTTTTACTGTGTAATGTGTTTACATGGTAGCAATGACAATAAAACCTACTTGACTTGACTTGGCTAAGCAGCTTGTGAAAGGTTTTCAGAATATATTTACAGATTTGGGTGACAATTGACTTGTACAAAACTAAAGAAACTGCATTTGACCACCAAACATATCTTGCCTAGAGCTGGGGTAAGTGGAAAACTGTGTAAATCTGATGTAGAGTGCAGCTGGCTTTTACAGTTAGTGTAAAAATGTAAAAACTGAAAAAATTATGAAATAAAAATTTTATGACCACGTTCAAGACATTCTGGCAGAAAGCCTGATCCTGATTGTAACTCATTTTCAACTGAATACGTGATCAACCCACATACTCGATGTCCATCAACCCCTGTGCATTCATAGCAAGAGCTTCCTGGTTGCTGACGAAGGACTCCTTCATTTCTGAGATTTCTCTCTTTTGGTCCACTATCTGAGACATCAGACCATCCACGACAGAGATGTGCTCCTCCAGACGTGCCTCGGTGACCGAGAGTGTGCTGGTGAGGCCAGCGATGCTAAAAGCTAGCTCTGAATTAGTGCTCAGTATGTTGCTGACTCTCTGCTTCACGGCCTCAAACTCATCGCTCTTGTTCTTGATGATGGCATTCAGGGATGTGATGGAGACGGTGTTCTGCTGGAGCTCAGCAAATTTGGAGGTCATCTCGGTTTGCAGGGCCCAGACTTTGCTCTGAAGGTCATTGGACTTGATCTGTTCGGAAGCAGCCAGTGCTACCTCAGCCTGTCTCTGGGCCTTGGCGTAGGCTTCTTCCAGAGCCAGCAGACGCTCCTCAAAACCTCCTACACTGGCAAGCTGGAGAAAGAGGTGAGAACATTCGTACAGATCACAAACACTGCGGCCATGTTTTTAAAATGTGAATTTAGATTCTCTGAAATGACTTGTTAAAGTGCAAAGCCCGTTGTTGGCTAAACAAACAGTCTTTCCAGAAAACACAAATGTTGGGGTTGATGTGCAAGACCAGATCTTGAAAATGTAGATTACAACAGTCAGTGATAGATAGATTGCTAGATAGACATAGATAAATCACTGTTTGCACACTTGGAAAGTAGTGTTTTTTTCCCTTCTGTAAAAGTTTTAGAGTAGATCTCCGGCTCTCTTCTAAGAGAATGTTCTCAAAAGAAACATGATCATGCTCATAGGGCAACTATTAATGGCCTGGGGTGAAATGGGGGGGGGGGGGGGATTGCCTAACTAAGCCCAGCGAGTAATGGTCAACGTGGTCAGCTATTGCTTTCAAAGCTTTCTTGACCACAATTCTACTTCAGACACAGTCCAAATAACACCTTCACTGACGTGTTTGACACTTTAATGGCTAAAAAGTCTTCGAAGAAGAGTGCCTTTGAAGAATATGGACGTAAGCTATTTTCAGGACTTTTATTCTCAATGACTGGTAAAACTGGTCCAGGCTGTGTCCTACCTGTGCGCTTCCTGTGCCCAGCTGCTGCTGCAGCCTCGTGACTCTGCTCTGCAGGGTGCTCATGGTTTCTGACAGGTCATCGATGGCCTGCTGCTGCACACTACAGAACCAGCCCAGTGCTGACCCCCCGACCAGGATGAAAAGAACCAGAGCACCCGGGAGAACATAGTCGTTGATTCCTCGCGACTGTCCCACCGAGGGCTCCAGCAGGACCAGCCCATCATCCTGTTTACTGCTGCTCTTCCCCCTGCGCCTCGCCATGCTTATGCTCAGCTCCGCTCCACTGTATGACTCCCAGCCCTCCCAGATCCCTGGCTCTGAGGATCGGTGGGTTAAGTTTAGAAAAGGAACTGAGGGGGCGGGCCACACGTTTGGGGTATCAAATGGAACTTCATCAAACGACGAGTGAGTCGCGCGTGCAGCTGAGGGGGTAGTAGAAAGGTCACTATACGCCACCCACACTCAGACTCATACACCCTAGATCAGTGGTCCCCAACCTATATTTCGTCACGCACCGGTTTAATATCAGAAACTATTTTCACGGCCCGGCCTTTAAGGAGTGGCAGATAAATATACGTATACATATTTATACAAATAAAGAATCGCATAAAATGGAGATATTTTAAAAATATAATAATGGGATATGGTTTAAAATATGTCGTCCAATGTGTACTCGCAGCTTCATTAACAGCATTTTCATAACAACAACATAACACGGGTAACATCCACGTTCTGTGCATCCCGCGGACCGGTACCACATGACCCACGTCCCGGTAAGGGTCCGCGGCCCGGGGTTTGGGGACCACTGCCCTAGATGGACTAAAGAAAGGGTGTCCAACTCAGGTTCAGTACGTTTTGGTGATTTCCCCCCTCCGAAACACCTGGTTCACCTCACCAGTTAATTGCCAGGTTTAGTGAATGTTTGAGCAGAACCACCACCATTCCAGGAACGGATTTGGACACCCCTGGACTAAAATATTCTGACACACCTGTTTTTTTCAGGGTTTGGGCTAGGGCCTTACAATCAGTGATGGACAATCTTAATGTTTCAGCATACCAAGACATTTTGGACAACGCCATGCTTACAACTTTTGGATAGAGTTTGTGGAAGGCCCTTTTCTATTCCAGCATGACTGTGACCCAGTGCACAAAGCAAGCTCCATGAAGACATGGCCGGGTGAGTTTGGTGTACAGCAAAACACAGTCCTGACCTCAACCCCATCCAGCACCTTTGGGACTAACTGGAATGGAGATTGTGAGCCAGGCCTTCTCATCCAGCCTCAGTGCCTGACCTCATAAACACTCTACAGAATGAATGGGCACAAAATTCTCACAGAAACTATTTGGAGAAAGCCTTCCAAGAAGAGTGTAAACTTTTCTACCTTCAAAGGGGGACAAACTCCATATGAAGTCAATGCATCTGAATGCAATGTCATTGAAGTCTCTGTTGTGATGGTAGTGCTTTTATCTACCTATTGAATATACACATGTGCACACTTGATATTCCAGTCTTAAAAGGAAATTTGACTGATTGCAATCAGTACAATCAAATTTTATCTACAATGAACTGTTTCACACCAGTCCCACTCTGAATGACTTTGTTTACATCTCAGCCACTGGATTATGCAAACTTGGGATCAGTATAGTTCCCCTATAAGTATCTAGGCTAATATTTTTTCGTAATGTTACATTTTGCTTTATGTGACATAAATATGTCTCATGACCCTCTTACAACCTTTTACTGCGGCACATGATTGTATTTTACTTGTTCTTACTGCAAAAGGCAATTTTCTTTTTCACAATGTAATATAACAGAATTCTGTAACGTAATATGGTTTTCATGCTAAGCATATTCATCCAGTTTTACTATTTGGTCTGTTCAGTTATTTTCTGCTTATTCCATGTCCATTTTCTAGCTTTGGTTTAAACTGCAGTGATATCAATAATGTATGGCTAGCACCATTAAATAACAGACAGAGAAATGAACTGCTGACATTCAGTAATGAGTTCTCATTATTTTCAAGGGCTAATAAAGACAGCATGACATATTTTTGCATGAACGTTTAATGATTATTCCATTTTAAATAATGTCACTTTCGCATAGTGCTGAGACTGCTGCTAAAACGACAAGGCTTCGTTTCCAATACAGAGACACATTTCACAAGCATGAAGGCCAGTCAGAATCATGTTCGGGTTTCTGAACGAGAACACAAAAAAGCTGCAGGGCTATTTTTCTTGTCCAGATGCTGCACAACAGATCTGTTTGACTTCTTCTATTCTGGAATTTATGAAAGAGAAAGAAACCTGTTAGATGGTTTCAGGTGGCTTAGTCAATTTTCACAATTTTTTGGGAAACGTCACCTGCAGTAAAAATATGAACACAGACACATACCTCTGACTGTGAGCTTGGTGAAACACTCCGCCTTGCCCAGAGGGTTCTCAGCCACAACCTTGTATTCTCCTGAGTCTTTGAGGCCCACCATCAGGATGAGCATGGAGCAGACCCCGCAGGTGTTGGAGATGTAGTAGTCGGTGTTTGTGTTGAGATTCATGTCGTTGCGGTACCAGGTGACGTGGGGTTTGGGGTTGCCACTCACAGCGCAACTCATGTAGCACTCATAGCCCTTCGGAACTGCGTATAGTTTCAGAGGGACGGTAAATTTGGGGGCTGACTGGAAGTCCAGAATCTTTGGTTCTGGCACATTTATTTCAAATTTTCCTGAAAAGAACAAAAGGAATGTAGGACTTGGTTCAGTGCTGTGCTGGGGTTATAATTAAAAAATGTTTCAATTCACTGCTAAATGTCTATGCAAAGGTTTGAGCTCCCCTGGTTAAATAGCACGTTTTTTTGTGGAACATACGGCAAAAGGCAAAATATGTCATTTTCCTTCAATTTTCTGTTTCATTTAATTTGCTACTAAAAATGAGGTTCATTGCAAAATTGAGTTGCATTCCCTTGCAAAAGCATTTGGATTCACTCACAAAACTACAGAGCTCTGTGCATTGTTAGAAGACTATACTAGCAATTGTTTCATTAGGAGTATGTAGTTCTGCATTAGATTTGAATGCTGTGGCCTAAGCAAAATACTACTGTAACATGGTGACACGTTACAATTAAGTTGGACTTGGCACATTTACAGCAGCAATGTTGTGGAAAACTGAAAACCTCAGGCATAACAGTCACTAATGTCATTTAACATAGACCCCTCCTCCCTCATATTCAATATTAATTGCCATTATATATTAATGTAAACTAAAGAGTGAGCAGGCTGCTGGAGCTATGATTTTCTGTAACTCAGCACTGTGGAGTGTGAGTTTTGTTTCATAACAAGAGTTGATCACAATGATAATATTACTGAGAAAAAAATTCTGTAAAATCCATCTACATATTTTTTTTACAATTATTTACACATCAGAACTAGAACCTGAGGCACAGTCACCAACACCTGTAACACAAATGTCTAAAGAAAGTCTTCAAAACTTCCAAACATGTAAGAGATCCCAGCAAACCTTCAAGTGTGTCTTCGTTGATATTAAAACTATGTTTGCTAATGAAAAATACTAATCTCTGTATTTCAGACTAATATCAAAATAGAAAAGTTATATACTGTGTAATTTAACATACAGTAGGTTGCACACAACTTTACTATGTCTTGTAAGGAGGTTTTGAGAACCTTGAAAGGGACCTAAACATTATTACAATTAAAATAAATTATTATTATACAAAATGCAGCAAACTGTATCAAGACATATTTAATTGAAAGCAAAGCATTTGCAAGATACTGTAAAACTACTGCAAGGGAAAGCAGAACATTTGTAAGGGAATGCCCAGACCACATTTATTTTTTTCCGTATCTTAAATGATAACCTTTTCCCAAACCTTTCTTTTTAATGGTTCCCCAGGCTGGAGACTCAGATGGTTCAGAGAGTCCCATATCGTTCTTAGAAAAAACACGGAAGTAGTATTCTTTCCCCGGCATGATATTAACAGTGGTAAATTTGTGGTTGAAGAGGTGGTCCGCTACTGTCCGCCAGGTACGTTTGACAGAGTCGCGCTTCATCACCATGTAGTGCAGCCGATCATCTCGTTTCTCATCAGGAGATGGAGTCCACGTGAGAGTCACTGCGCCCTCTACATTCTGCTCAAGCTGTACTGGGCCTGGAGGCTTAGGTTCATCTGGAAAATGTTAAGCCATGCAATTAATGCATGTACTGCAATTAGTGTCATGTGGTGAATTTAACAATATATTCTTGTTACATCTCAGAAAGTTTGTACTTTTCAAGAAGAAGGGACAGGCAGATTTTTCGACTTAAAATGACATGTGACATCCACAGAAAATCAAAATGAAATGAGCTACCAATGCCAATTTATATTACCTGTGACTCTGATTTCAATATCGAAGGTGTCCTGACCCACCACATTCTTCACAAGAATAGTGTAGATGCCAGTATCAGATCTTTCAGATGATGGAATCAGTAGCTGGGATCCTTTCTCTGAATTAGTAACAGTTACATGTTTGGCCACAGGGACACCACCCTTTAGCCAAGTGATGTCAGGTAAAGGGGAAGCCTGTGGATAAACATGAAATACTGAGAGTCTGAATCAGTGTATTGTACATGTTAAAAATATTCTGTCACACTTTGAATACCAGAGGTGCTCTAATGATTTGGTATCTAATCGTTTTAATGATTGGATTGAAGATATTTCAAATAATCAGTAGGCCTACACTATATTTTGTCATTGTTTGGAAGATTTAAAGGAGTATTAAAGGAAAAGTGATTCAAATCATTGAAATGCTTATGTGTGTTTTACACTGTAATGATCTGGAAGTAGTAATAGTTCACCATCTGTGAAGTGCAGTACCTCAAAGCGTATATTGACACGCACTGTGTTTCCAGCTTGCACTACCATAAAAGTTTTCATCTTTCGGTCAGTAAATCTCGGTTTCACTGCAACAACAAAGTTACGGTCCATTTCTTGTAGATACAGTAAAAATGACTATCAAACAAATGCTTGTCCTTACCAGGTGGAGGCATGGCAATGATGTATTTGTCAAAGCCCTGTGGAGGTCCCTCTCCTCCTTCATTAACGGCGATAACTCTCACCCAGTACATGGCCAAAGACTTCAGACCTACTACAGTGAAGGATGTCTGGACGACAGCACTGGTATTACAGCGGTTCCACTCCAGTTGGTTTATGGGTCTGATCTCCACAATGTACCCTTTCGCTTCATCTTCCACACCTGCCGCAGCTTTTGGCTTTGTCCAAGCCAGACACAGTGTGGTGTAACTAGAGCCAGTTATTTTGAGATCTTTCACCTTCCCAGGAGGCTCTGGAGTGAAAACAGCAATTTCTTTGGGAATTATCAAAATTTCAGTTTCATGCTAATCTCAAATGTTGGCCATGAGCCAGTTCATTTCTGCTGTTCCTTGTGCTGTTTGACACACTGTTTCTGGAAAAATGGACCAAAGTAGGCCCCTTACAGAATAATTGCAATGATTTCTGAGAACTGTAATTTTCAGTTCATTTTTATTCATCAGAATCAGATTCATATTTAAACACTGCGGGTATTGTAGTTCTACTTGTATTATTTTTGAATGGAAACAACAGGGGTAAATTCTTAAAACATCCAACAAAAATATCCAGTTAGAATCTTTGTATGCCTATAAAAAAGAAAGCATGCTTTTTATAGACTTCAGATGTCCATGTTACATCTAGAACACCCAAAAGTGCGTAATACAGTTATCTTAGTGCTAACAGACTACACAATCCAATAGGATTGCTAGTAGAAATCAGCAGTGTTGTAAAGCTTTGTTTAATGCTTGCTTGTTTACTACATTTTGATGTTTGTGACTGGATCTAATGGCCTAGCTCCAATACTCAGGATTTGTGACTGAACTGTAGTAGTAGTGAAACCTGAATGTTGTCTGTACTTTTAATAGATAAGTCATGCAGCAAAAAAACACAAACAATCTAAATGTACATCACTAAACAACACAGTTCAGTTTATAGCAACTTTATTTGATGGGTATTTGGTATTTGAGCTACTATTACTTGCTAACTTTATAGCGCTGGTGCAAAACTAATGAGTCAAACTTCTAGATAAGTGGACAGTTGAGTAACTTTCAATTTTGTGCTGTGTTATGCTGAACTATTCCTTCCATTTCTCTTAGTTTAGTCTAAGTCAGCACATTGTTTAATTTTACTTACTCTGAGGGTCTCTTGCAAATACACATTCAGAGGTGCCACTTGGTTCTCCAGGGCCACATGTGTTGATTGCAATCACTCTGAATTCATATTCAGCTCCCTCCAATACATCTCTCACTGCATACTTTTTGTCTAAAGACAAAAGAGAAATATGTGTAATGGATGTATCTGTAAGTATTTGTGATGCTTTGAGCTGAGCAACATTTAGGCACTTTGGTTTGACATGTAATGGACAAGGACCTCTGATTGGTTCATCTGAAGGATTTACTTGACTCCACAGATTGCTGCCCTTCTTGCGTTTCTCCACATTGTAGCCTATTATACTGCCTCCTCCGGTATTTGTGGGCGAGAGCCATGTTAAATTAATGCAGTCCTTGAAGGCACTGACCACCTTTGGAGGAGCAGACTGACCAGGGAAGGCTGAGAGATAAACAGAGATATGAGTTTAAAAACTGACTATTAATCGGAGCTATTCAGCTGTCTCTTCATTACATTTAAGAGGTCATGCGAAGGAATCCCCACTTCATTAGATTTCTTAATATGAGTTTCTACTGCTCAGTGCAGACTATGTCTTTAATGGAGTTTTAATGGAGGTTGAAGGGTGCAATATACCACTAAATGTGTCTGATTAAGGTTTATGACAGAAGTGTAATAAAACTCTACAGACAATGCATGCAAAGAAGCATACATAAGAAAAATCACCCAGTGTGCCAGCTGCAATGTCATCTGTTTCCATCACATCACTAATGCCTTCTGAATTCTTGGCCCTGATCCTGTAGCAGTACTTTCTGCCACGGTCTATGTCCGTATCCCTGTAGGTGGGCTGCCCAGGGATGTCTCCAATTTTAGTCCAGGTGTTGCGTCCCAGCTGCTGGCGCTCCATGTTGTAACTGGTCACAGGACACCCACCGTCATCTTTTGGTGGCCTCCATTTAAACTCAATAGCAGACAAAGAGCTTTCCACCACTTCTACAGGTCCCTGCGGTGGAGCTGGTTTGTCTAGAGATCATATTAGTTACAGTTACACTTACAGAATACTGTGATATAGATAGCGTTTATATTTTCAGCTGTGCTCTAGCTCTAGACGTACCGAGGACAATGAGTTTTGATGTTGCCTCAATGGTGGCAAATTCATTTTTGATTTTGATTTTGACTTCTCCCATGTCTTTACGCTGACATTTGGTGAGAAACAGTCGACTGTGAGTCGGGGAACTCTCTATCTTGACATTGGGGCCGTGCAAAAGCTCCTCGTCATCTTTGAACCACTGTACTTTGATGGGTTCTTTGCCCATGAATGGAATCTTGAAAACAGCAATTTCACCAGCTTTTACAATGACCGGTTCTGAGAACTTTCCCAAGGCATCTGCACTGATTTTTGGTGGATCTAAACAACAACAGAATGAAACAAACCATAGTTCTCAATCGGGAAGTTATCTATGACTACAACCTTTAATTACATCAGAAACGTTTAAAGGAATATCGATTATGTTGTTATTTGTGAAAATCACACCTATAGTATTGCCAATATACACAGAATTTCTTTGATATATGAAAAATGAACATATGAATCTGTTCTTACCTTGAATTCTTAATGTTGCCTCTGATTTACGTCCATCTGCTTCAAATTTATATGTCCCTGAATCTTCCTCCTTAGAGTCCTTGATGATTAGTTTATTTGTGGCCCCATCTTTAACAATATCCAACCCATCCTTAGCCTCCAACTAAGATTCCAAAAATGTACACAGAAAATACAAGCAATATCAAGAGGAATGTGTCTGTAATGACTTTACTGCAAAGTAACATTATTATAATATATGATATGTTAAAGTTTATTTGCTCATTAACACATGCATATTATCATCTTTTACCTTTTTACCATCTTTGTACCAAATTCCACTGCAGTCCTTACTGCTGAGTTTACAGACCAGTTCTGCAGACTCCCCAACATTGGCAGTGATGTCAGACAATCCACTGAGAAAGTGGACTCCAGGTTCTGTATAAAAGCATCAGGGAAACATATTTCATGTAGTTCAACATTTAGGCAATGAAAGTAACAGTGACCACAGTTGAACACATACCTATTATAGTGTCTGGAACCAAAGAGCCATCTCTGATGCGCTTCTTCTGCTTTGTGTCTCCAGTTCCATCACCACCTGACCCACCTTCATCTGTTCCATCTCCACCTAGGCCTTCTTTCCCTAAACCATCTTTTCCTAAGCCATCTCCTGTTCCGCCACTTCCTGATGCATCTTTTCCTGATCCATCTCTTCCTGATCCATCTCCTGCTCCTTCTTTTCCCAATCCATCTCTTCCTAAACCATCTCCTCCCATTCCATCCCTTCCCATCTTATTTTGCCCATCTCCGATTCCATCTCTTGAAACAGATCCTCCACTACCATTCAGTCCAGCTGCATTGGCTGCAGCACCCCCCTCCCCCTGCAGCTTAGCCTGTTCATCACCTGCACCAATGTGGCCTTTTCCATGTGCATTTAGATCCCCTGTGTACAGAGAAAGTTTAATGCATAAAAAGGATTTGCACTTTGATGCTGCATTATGTGTGCTAGGAGTGGGATACAGAATTAAAAACCCACCTTTAAAAGACAGGGAAGCTTTGCTTGACTTGATGCCAGCGATCGCTGTGTAGACGCCCTTGTCCCCTGGTTTACAGTTCTTCACCACTAGTTTGTGATGGAGCATGTCCTCTGACACTGTGATGTCATACTTATCCCCATGCTCAAGAGAGGCATTATTTGAGCACCAAGTGATTTTTGACACAGGACCAGATAAGGAACATTCGAACGTAGCGTCCTGCCCTTCAACAACCTGAACGTCTTTCAATGTGCCATTAAATTCCACCTCAGGAACTGAGGACAGAAACAAGTTGGTCAGACTGATAATTGATACCTGCCTTCACACAGGCAGCTCAAATCTATTTTAGCATATGTGATTTGAGCAACAAGCAAATGTACTGTAGTCTGAACAGCAAAACACCACACTATGAGTGTACTCAGATCAGTGGCGCCAGGTGGGGGCGCCAAAACAAGGGAGGGGCAGAAAAAATATCATTGGCATTTATGTTTTAAAACTGTTCTTGTGCTTTTAAATCATGACTATGCTCTAAATATGCTGTTTAAAA
>JBBPDB010000108.1:18835674-18857446 GCA_037974465.1 Brachypetersius altus | reverse complement strand
CATTCAGTTTGGAGTTCAGGAGATTGTCTTGACCAGGACCACACCCCTAAATGCATTGAGGCAACTGCCATGTGATTCGTTGATTAGATAATTGCATTAATGAGAAATTGAACAGGTGTTTCTAATAATCCTTTAGGTGAGTGTATATGGATGGTTTGACGTGCATAAACTAGACACAATACTCCAGTTCACATTCTACCATTTATTGTCTCCACAGTTCACAACTCGGCATTGCTAAAGATTATTTATGTGTTAAATATTTATTAGCATTTCATGATTTTTTATGTGTTAAATATTAGCATTTCAAGGCCATTTTAAAGTTACCACTCTTAATTCTTGAAAATGAAACATGCAACAGGATCTCCATCAGGCCGCAGCTCAATCTGCAATACAAAGAGGAAACAATCAGAAACTGTAAACCAATATAAAATTAACATTAATGACAATTACGTCTAAATTGTTCTAACACTGATTTTTGCATCCTGTGTCGTGACTGCTTTTAAAACTTCAGTGATTGTGTGAGAGCACAGGCACTATTATCTCACCAGCACTTCATTTATATTTATCAAAAAAAAAAAAGATGTGAGCCAGAGGGCTGTCCTGAAGGACCAGTGTCCAGTTTGCTGATTCCTCTGCTGTTAAATTCTCCTGTTAAGTTACTGACACAACTATCAAACCCTGAGGACTGGAGATGTGCACCCCTGCAGGTCTACTTAGGTTTGGTCTTTTCGTAGCATATGACATATTCAGTGTATGCAGGGTAAAGGGTGAAAGGGCTTGAAAATCATGCATTGTGGCTGCTTCTCTATGAACCCATTTTCCATCCCTTACCTTCCTCCTGGGTTAACAGTGAAACCACTGGTAGGTACAGTTGTAATACCTTTTACTTGAAGTTTGGCAGAGCACTCCACCTTCCCAAATGAGTTGACAGCCACCACCTTGTACTCGCCGCTGTTGCACGGTGCCACTCTGATGATGTACATGGAGCAAACACCATGAACGTTGGTGATGTAGTAATGCTTATTAGAGTTGATGCAGATGCCGTTCAGATACCAGGAGATATTGGGAGCAGGGGAACCTCGAATAGCACAGGTCATGTAGCACTGGTAGCCCTTTGGAGGATTGTGGACTTTCAGAGGAACCAGAATGGAGGGGGGTCTCTCAAAGGTGGTTTTGATGGACATAGTTGATGGACCAGTGGGCAATGAAACTGACAAAAGAAATGGACATTAGGTACATTTCAGTGTTCTGCCAGTTGACAGTGTCATCATCAGTAATGTTATTTCCAAGGTAACAACAACCCCATCCCTGAAACCCATATGCACACCCTACTGTTCTGGTTGATACACACTTTTATTGCTGTTAATGCCCCACGTTGGTGACTCTGAGGGCTCGGATAGACCCATGTCATTCTTGGCGTACACCCTGAAGTGGTACTCTCGTCCTGAGTGGACACTGGTGGTGTAGGTTGTGCAGAAGAGGCGATCAACTATTGTGCGCCATATGCGTGTGTCTGAGTCATGTTCTGCTATCAGGTAGTGCAGCCGGTCATCCAGCTCCTGGTCTGGTGAAGGAGTCCATGTGATGATGACCTTGCCATGGATCAGCTGCTCGAGAGTCACTGGGCCTGGTTTCTTTGGTTCATCTGATGACACATAATTGAGAATATGAATTAGGGGGTGGATAGTGGGAGGTTTATAACACTTACCTTCAATGTATAAAAAGGAGATTCTTCTACAGAGTACACAAGTAAGGTCTTTTGCTGATGTCATCTATGTCTTCGTTGGTCTATGAAGTGGCCTTCACTTCATCTAAATTTACATCCGTTTAACGGCGCAGCACTAGTCTTAACATTACCTGTTACTCTGATGTCTATGTCAAAAGTAGTCTTCCCACTGGAGTTTTTCGCCACAATGGTGTACAAGCCTGAGTCTTGCCGCTTTGAGTTGGGTATGATAAGTGTTGATGTACCGTCAACATTGACAATGTTCAACCATGGAGACACGGGTTCATTATCTTTCAACCACTGGATTTCTGGTACTGGAGAAGCCTACAAACAAACATTATCAGAACTGAATGGGAGTAACAGAATAATAAAGTAGATGTCACTACAAAATAAACATCTTACTTCATAATCGATTTTTATTCTGGCAGAAGTTCCTGCTCTCACAACCATGAAGTCTTCAGAATTTTTGAAATATGGTTTCACTAAAAAACAGTAAATAAAGGAGAGACATTATTTAATGGACTGAAATATTGCTCAAACCTTAAAACTGGGGACTGATTTGCTTTTATGTTAATTGCTCCTGCCACTTACAGTTAGGATTTTTAGCACAGACCATCAAAGAGGGACAACTGGGTTCTCCAGCTCCAGAGGCGTTAATGGCTGCCACTCTAAACTCATATTCTGATCCTTCAGACACCTCCTTCACTGCATACTTCAGCCCTGAGCGAGGACAGAGTAGATGTTTTGATACAAGCACTTTCAATTCATACTGATTTAAAAGCAAAGCATGTGTAAATATGCTAAAATTACATGGAGTCCTTTGCAATGTGCAGATTGAAGATGTAGACTTTTTTATTTGATTTAGAATTGATATACCTTTGATAGGCTCATTAACTGAATTCAAAGCTACCCATTGGTTTGTGCCTTTCTTGCATTTCTCCAGCTGATAACCCAGAAGTTTTGTTCCTCCATCATCCTCTGGAGGAGTCCACTCCAGATTGATGCAGTTCTTAAATGCACTGACCACCTTAGGAGGAGCTGGTGGGCCCGGAAATACTGCAACATATTGACAAGCACTAAGTATTCAGTGTGCTTAAATATGGCTATAACCCATTTCACATAACATGTACACTTGACTTTCATGCCCAATGTGCTACCAAAATGAGCAATTCATATTTATATTGAATATTTGTCTCATGTTTAGTCATAATTTATCCAGTTTGTATAATAAAGCTTAAGGGGCATAATCATTAGCAAAAAGTGAACACTTTCTCTAAAGTCTCTTACTTAAAGTGCCAGCCATGATGTTGTCAGTCTCCAGTGGGTCACCAATACCCTCTGGATTCTCTGCATAAATGCGGTAAATGTATCTTTTGCCATGGGATACATTTCTGTCCCTAAAGGTTAAAGTGTCTGCAGAGACATCCCCAAGCCTCTTCCACAAACTCTGGCCTGCCTGCTGACGCTCAATGATGTAGTTTGTTACTGCTGAGCCACCATCATTACTAGGTGGGGTCCACTTGAGTTCAATCACAGAGTCAGTACTCTCTAACACTTCGACTGGGCCTTTTGGTGGACTTGGCTTTCCTGGAGGGGGGGAGCAAATATGTATTTTTTAAAATATTAGTGATTCAATAAAACCGAAAAAAAATAAAGTTTGAAAAAAAAAACCTTACCAAGGACAATTAGTCTTGATAAAGCCTCAACAGCACCATAAAGGTTTTTTATCTGGATCTTAATTTCTCCAGCATCTGATTCCAAGCAGTCTTTTATTTGAAGGCGACTATGATTTGGTTCTTTAGTGACTTTCACCTCACCACCATCCATCAGCTCATGAGTATCCTTAAACCACCTGATCTCCAGAGAATCTTGTGGTGGAAATATCATTTTAAAGGATGCAGTTTGGCCTGCTTTCACTACCACAGGATTGGTGAACTTGTGCAATTCGTCAGGGTCAAATTCTGGAGCATCTGAAACAACCAAAGAAATGACCAGCTTGCATGCTGTCTTGTTTGCATTTATTTCATATTTTTTCCTATCAGTACCTAAAAATATGAATGAGAATGTGAGAAATCAGTCATTGTAATGCAGTAGTGTTCAACAAATTGAAAAAAATGAGCATTAACAGACTTAGATACCTCCGACTGATACCATAGCACTGGTTTTACAGTCACTTGCTTCAAACTCATATTTGCCCGAGTCAGAATCTTTGCAGCTTTCGATAGTCAATTTATGAGTTCCTTCATGTTTGGATATAGTCACTCCACGTGTAGAAGAAAGCTATAAAAGTAGTAACTGAGAATGAGATGAATACATTCCGCAAAGTTATTTTTTTTACAAAACGTAAGTTACCTTCTCCTCATCTTTGGACCAGGCTCCATCAACTTTATTATTATTCAGTTTGCAGACTAATTCTGCTGGCTTTCCACGGGCTGCATAAACATCTGACAGTCCACTGGTCAGACGCACTTGACCTTCTGCAGACAGATGGTGTCATGATATTAAACAGCTTGCTTTCATTTTCAAGAACTGTGTGCATTCCTCTGTTCACAACAAGGTACAGTCCTGTGCAAAAGTCTTAGGCACCTGTGCAAAATTATATCAGCAGTGGGTTTCTTTCTGCCAGCAAAAACACAGCTGAATACAATAAATGCAAACAAACAAGCAAGCAAGCAAGCAGTAAAAAGTATCAAGATTTCTTTTTTCTAAAAAGTAGTCAATATTTTGTGAGCTGGTTAGAAGAACACAGGTTTGGATCCAGGTTTCTGCTCAGTGCCTCCATGAGGAAAGAGGTTTGGAAATGGTTAAGCGAACACTTTGCCACACGTAAAACCACCATTTACTCTTAATGTTGTTTGTATTTGTTGTAATGTAAGTTGTTTGTATTTGTTTTAACTTAACACTACTGCCCAATAGTAAACATCATATAAGCATACTTTTCTGAGGTGCCTAAGACTTTTGCACAGTACTGTGGTTTTTATCTGGTTTCATGTGGATGAAAATGGTTTTAAATTGTTGAAATGCATACTGAAACTTGATAGGAAATGAGTTATGTAAATCATAAACTGTAGTATGAGGGTTGAGAGCACTCATTTGCATGCATTATGTGAACCAAATTGCAAAGCTGCAAACAGCAGTTATTATTTTACATTGCTTTGCACACTTTGATGCTGTAATTCATCGTAATTACCTCAAATCCAACAAATATACTTTTCTATAGAATACTAATGTTTGCAGGAAATACATATTATATCTTGATTGAGTTTTTGTTTAAATATTATTGCTTTAAGTTTTAAGTAAATTCTTATTGTTTGATGGAACAAATTGACTCAATAGTAGTATTCAGAATTAAGTTGGAAATGTCACTAAATAGCACATTTCTTGCACATTTTATTTAAATATAAATACTTGGATAATTGAATCCCTCAGTGTTTAAAGTTTACAGTGTATCATCACAGCTGCAGATCAAATGATGCTGAGTGTTAGAGTGCCATGCTGTGTCTAAACATGAACATAACAACCAGTGATGAAATGGTAATGAATAGTAAGTTACATTCAAATCAGATTTTTCCAAATGTTTCCATAGATTTTTATGAATTCTTTGTCCTGATGACAGAACACAACTTTCTCACCTATGTCTCCAGTTCCTACACCAGGTCGTCCATCCCCAGCATTCCCAAACTGTCCTGAAGTGTCTCCAGAAGTGTTATCTGTGATCTCTTTCCTGGCTCCTGAATGATCCCCAGAACCAGAACTAGACTTTAAGCCAGATCCAGATGCTGAGCTAGAGCCAGTGTCAAAGCCTGTGCTTGCTCCAAGTCCTGAATCAGCTCCAAAACCACCATCCCCAGATCCATCACTGGAGCCAAATCCAGTGGTGCTAGCTCCCATCCCTTCTGCCTTGGCTGTCTTTGCAGCCTCAATCCTCTCCGCTCTTTCTTTCTGCAGCTTGGCCTGCTGCTCTGCTGCAATCTTCGCCAGATCAAGGCCTGCCCCTCCAGCCTGTGTGGATTTTCGGGCTTTCTTTTTGCCACGCTGGTTTGGATCATTGTCAGCTTGACCATGGGGTTAACAAAAGAGCAAAATATCGTAAGATATAAGCAGTAATAATATATTATAGATACTTCATGCACTGGTAGCATGAAACTTGCTACTTTTTTTTGTTGTAGCAAAAAAGGCTTTGAACCTGAAGCTAATAATTAAGACTTATTACTTGGTGACTGCTATATATTACTTATTTGTAAAGAACAGATGTGGCCAATGGGGGCCCTTTTATATGACTGATAGATTTCTTGTACAACTTGTCTATACATGGGAGATACTGGGTGGTACCGATAGGATTCAATGTCCCTGTATTTTCTGAATAAATCACCGCAGCTGTTAACACTTAATAAATTCATGCCATCTGAGTGCTTCTACTCAATGAATATACTGTTTTGTTCTGTTTTTCTTATTTAGGGGTTCACAACAAAGGGAATGATACAAAATATATCAGACGATAACCAGACAAGTGGCACATTTCCATAATGGCCATTTACTGTGTGTTTGTTTTTATGGATCATAAACTGTCATTTTAAAATACTCTCAAGCACTCAGTGGATGATACACAGTGCGGTTAAATGTGAGGGTCTGGATAATGGGAAGAAATGCACAAAAGAAAACAAAAAAAAAGTTAAAACTGATGACAACAGGACTATGGACATAATACTTACCTTTTAGATATATTTAGATATAGTTTAGCTGAAACTAATATTACAGTGACATCACAATTTTACTAATAGAAAATTTCTCCTTGTATTAGTGAGAGTAAAACTTTACCTTCCACTAACAGCCAGGCATTACAAGACTTGATTCCAGCCACAGCAGCATAGATGCCTTTATCCACCTGCATACAGTCTTTTACCACAAGTCGGTGAATCAGTTTGTCTTCAGATACCGCAATGTCGTACTTCTCTCCTTGTTCCAGAGTATCACTTCTCCCCACCCAAATAATTTTGGAGAAGGGATTGGACAGAACACACTCAAATACTGCGTCTTCTCTTTCCATAGCCTTGACTTCCTGAATCTTCACCAAGAACTCCACCTGTGGAACTGAGAGAAACAGACTGAGTACCTGCGATGAAGGGTATTTTTAGGTTATTTTGAGTGTTTACTTACTCTTAAATTCAGTGGAGAACATATTCACATCCTCGACATCTATCTGATACAGACCAGCATCATCAGGGAGGAGGTCCCTGACACTGAACACAAACTTCTTGCCCACTTTTTTCAGGCTGTGTTTCATCTCCGCCTCCAGTTCTTCAGAGTACTCGATCATCTCTCCATCCTAAAAGAAGAGTTCTGAATTTGTCTTGAAATCTGAGCTCAAACAAGCATGTGTGATACCACCCTGTCAACTTACCTTGTAAATAAAAATCCTGCTCTTGGGGTCTATAAGGTCAAGATCAACTTCGAATGATGCTGTGCCATCACCTTTGACTTCAATGTGCTTCAAGTTGGAAATGCTTTTGACAAACTGCAGAGAGGTGGATGACCATTAATATGATGAACAGAATCTTTTTTTGTTGGGCTGACTTGCACATCTGGAAGTGCTTTGGGATACCTGGGCTTGCTCTTCGTCTCGTTCTTTTTTTATTTCATTCAGCTTTTTCAGCATCCATCTGAAGTTAGTCACTCCATATTCTGCACAAATACGTTCATAATCTTTCTTATCAGCACTCAGCAAAATCTCCCAGAACTTTGGATCGATCTCGCCATCCTTTCTCTGTTCATTCTTTGGACGTACTTTACTGTGAAAGCAAAGTTTAAAGTTGTAATGAGCTGAAATAAGACAAAATTCTTACATATTTGTCATTGTAACCAAACCTCACATCTCCAAATAGGTTTGGGAAAAAATGACTAGCTTTGAATGGCAGCTAAATGATTTTTTGCCCAAGGACTTTTGGAACATTTCCATTGGTCTGTTCATCTTGAAATTGTACCACAGTATAAAGAGCAGGAGGCATTTTCAAATGACACTAAAAATAATGAACATTAATTAGGTGGGTATTGTTCTGACAGTGACTAGGTTCAACCTTTTTCTCTTCGGTGCCCATTTGAGTTCTGATGTCTCCGTTTCTGCAGAATAAAAGGAATGTAAAACAAAGAAATCACTCGCTGCGTTCGTGTTTACCATACACTGCCCCAAGAGTGTGGTTTTGAGGACTCACCAGCTGCTAACGATGCCTTGTGTTTTTTGAATCCCACTGAAATGCATATGCAAAACTGTTGGTGACAGCTGTCTTATAATTAAATCAGAATGGAAACAAACAAAGCAAGATCATTTCATACCTTCAATTACGTTCAACATAACTGTGACCGAAGCCCTGCCCCACTCGTTAGTTGCCATACATTTGTAAGTGTCAGCTTGATCTGGTGAAACTTTAGGCATCTAGAACACAAACCCCAGGCAGGATTATCTTCTGAATTTTTCTAAAAACTGTAGAAGACATACAGCTTAATTATATCAAAACATCTGAAACCTCTATTGTGTGTTCTCGAGAACTGGGGTCAAACTTAGTTTGATATTTCTGTGGATCAGAGACATCTCCGTTATTTCTGGACCATGTGACTGTAGGTTCAGGATCCCCTGTGACAATTGCCTTGAAAACTGCTAATTTGCCTGTAGGACAGAAAGCAGAGTTTTGATGTGTACCGATTCATTTTCTGTCAAACTGGCATGAATTATAAGGTACATATATTTCGACTTTTTTCAAAACACTAAAAAAAAGTGCACCTTCCTGAATAGTCAGAGCGATGGGTTTCCGCTGGAAGTCTGGATGAGATTTTCCTTCAGGAAGTTCTTCAACAAACTGCAAGATCATCACTCCGGGCACTTTAGACTTCTTCTTAATGCCCACTGAATAAAAAAAATAAAATACAAACACTATTAATGGCTGTGGAGAAAAGTTCATTGATCAAAGCTCTTGCTTTTTCAAATAGCTGGGTTCATTTATTTAGTTTCTTAACACATTAGAACACATTAGGTTAGGGCCTGTTTGTGGCAAACTAGGGCAAGCAGGGAATAAATAGCGGGAGTGTAAAATCTGTGCCACCTGTACCTGTCGTGCCTCTAGAATTTACTCTCATGTTAAATTTGACTACATACATAACACACACACACACACACACACACACACGGAAGAAAGCTGATGATTTAAATAGATTTTGTTTGAACAGATTAGATTTACCTCCGCCTGCTGCTGTCTGATCTGCCACCTTTTCAGATTTCTTCCACATTTTGCTGCTCGTAGTCACAGACAAATCTTAAAATAAAGCACCTGTAATTTAGATGATAACAGTCAACTGCACTGCCAACTGCTGCAATTTTTACACAGTTAAGGTTCAAGGTTCCTTTATTGTCATCAGCAACTGTGTACACATGATCTTTCTCCATGGACTGCGGTGCAAAACAACTCAATAAACAGACACCAGAACAATGTAATGGTAATATTACATTATGGTGTGGATGCTGTGTAAACCTTCCAGAATGACTAGTATTGCACCATAAATATGATTATTGCTGAAGTAACAGTTAGCAGCATTGGAGTGCAAGAGATGACAGGAAAAATAATGAATAAAAATACAGCAGTGTAACAACAGTGTCAATGGGATGGAAATCAAAGACAATACAGCAGTGGGACAGTAGAGTGAAAGGTATGTAAATCTTCCAGAGTGAATAATATTGCACCATACATATGATATTGCACAAGAGTTAAGTGTGAAAGGGATGTAAACCTTCCAGAATAAATGATACTATAGATTGTAGTGAATGAATGTAACACTTTAAAACACCTGCAGGGGTCAGTAACTACTTACATGTGAGTTGACCCAACACACAGTGAGCTCATGTGTTTGGCCCAAGCTTACAGAAAGTTGTCAGTCATTATTTCATGACTGGTTTTAACAATAATGATCACAAATGTCTGCATGTCTGCGAAAGTACACTTCTTTAAGCGCCTTGTACAATGTCAGATGTTCCAGACGAAGAGTCTTTGAAGAGTTGATTAAAACTTATCTGCAAGTCCGCTGAATGTGTTTTGTGGAATCTGGTTCCAAGACACTGGTTGCAGCAAGTAAAACTGACTGTTTACTTGCTGCTTCATATATACCACCCCTTGACACAAGCCATCGCAATGAGACAACCAATGTTATCAATTTAAGCTCCTGGTGATATAATGTTGTGAATGTGTTTTTTATTTAAAACACGTTCTAAGTCTCTTAAGTATGATTACATTAAAATAATTTGAGAAAGAAATCCTAGAAGTTCATTTTGTTCTTAGATCACTGTGCAAGCTACACAGCAAGTGACCTTTAGATGCTGGAAGAGTCTCACTCGCGTCTCACCCTGGTCGTTTGTCTTGTCCTGCTCTTAGGGGAAGACAGCGAGTGTCACTCATTCTTTGGCCACAAACATTAAGCAGAGCCAGTGCTGACTTGCTGACATGTTTTGGTAATCTGCTGACTTGTAGACAAGAAGAACAATATAAGGCTATCTGAAACCTCCAGCAATGGAATATTCATAATAAAAATAACCGATGAAAGCTCCACAAAATACCTCTATGTATTGTAGAGGTATTTTGCATAGAAATATGCATAGAATTATTAACATTTTTTAGAATCATGTTACAAATTTCTCACAAACGTATATAATGTATATGGGCTATAGTCAATACATTCAATTCTGCAATGCATTTAATTTGATTTGAAGTATCAGATCTTTCAAAACTGCATGTAATACATATGTAATACACTCTAGGGTTATCTTTGCAAGCTCTTGTGAGGCTGTTATTTGAGTCTCTCAAGCCATATAAAAAAACATTTATTACTGAACACTTGATCATTCCTTAGAATTAATGTTTTTATTTAAAGATGTTTAACTGTACTTTTACTGTCACCAGTTTCACTGTATAACCAAATCCGGTGTGATATTCTACAAAAAACACATTAGATTTGTATTTATTACGGTTATTAAATAATAACTAATATAGTTAATTGAATACAGTTAAACACCAGAATATAAACTGATGGTTTATTTAAAATGTAAGTTTTATTATTTTAGGAACAATGAGAGGTCATGACCTGGAAAAATATAAATATTAAATAATTTTTAATATATTTTTTATATTTAAAATTATAACATTTTATTGATCTATTATCATTTTCTGACATAATGCATGTGAAATGCTTTAAACTAGTAATACGAATAAGGAACATTTATCACAGTGAATATAAAGGATTCCAGAAGTTAATTTTTGTTGTTAGGATCATGCTGTAATACAGGTTTCTCAGATGGGGATCGTGGAACCATTTAGACTGATCACTGAAAAGGTCTTAATTTAAAAAACGTCCATCGATCAGTTTAAACCATACAGAATATTCTGTGTGCACCGATTTAGTTTTATAGTATGGAATTCCAGTGTTCCCAAACTTTTGGAAAGTAATGTAATCTTTTTTATTCTAAATATAGCGTAGCACAGAAAATAGAAAATAATCAAAGACATATCTTTATATTATAAACACTAAGTCAACTAAAAATGTTATAAAAAGACCAGACAACAGTACAATATTGGTGTAATGGAAGAGTGACTAGAATATCTACTGGGAAAGAAATTGCTATTGAATAATTTCACTGTTGATGGGAAATGATGAGAAACTCTGATTGAGATTGAGATAAGCACTATCTAGCATTAAAAAGACGATTGCTTATTTAAAGGGAATAGTTGGGGTTGTGTTTGTTTATGCCTTAGTTTACTATGGTCCCTGTTAATAGGGATGTGGTGTTAGAATGGGATTTAGGACGTTTGCCCAGAATACCACTGAAGCTGTACATTACATATCATTTGCCTTGTAAAGAAAGTGTTAATCTTAGGTTTGTCAAACACATGTGGGTGTAAATTTGGCCTGTGCCCCCACCACGACAGCAGGCTGCTCCTTTCTTGGCCTGGATCCTGTAGCTGAAAATGAGCTTCTGGTGTACTGACAGAACACGTAAAACTGGGCCACCTGACACAGCCGAGGTCGATTTTTATGGTCCCATGTGGCTTGTTGCATATGCTAACATTTAATGCAGACACCTGCCACCAGTGTGCGTGGCCTGGCCAAAAGCACAGTGAGGTAAACATATCTCTGTCACTGTGCGCCGTGACCAAGCACCAAAGGTGTTAAGGGCATTCACTGTACAACCAGACTGAGGCCACTAAGTTTTCCCCTTGAGGAATCAATTTTTTAACCTGTAATGGTTTCCAAGCCTTGACCCAGAGTAGCTCTGCCCTGTGTATTTAGTTGTTTTCTCTGCATGAGTACACATGGTTACCAGGATTGGGTGGATCAGAGCAGAGAAAACAACAAAATGTAGCAGGAAAACATGTACTGTAACACTCAAGGAACCATTCAGCCAACAAGCCGGGGCAAATATTCATGTATGACTGTCTATATTGCAGGAGGAATATTAGCTAGTGGCTAATGCATAATCTTTAGAAAATAAATTTGACAGCAATGGCATGGCCACTCTAACAGTTTAAATGTTGCAGTGCTGTGTAGGGCTTATTGATTTATCCATTCTTACTGATAATGACCTTTGTACTTTTTATACATAAGCATGTTTTTGCGTCCTTTAAACAGACTACCGCTGCCCAAGTTAAGTATTATCATCCTTATACTTTAATATTGAGCCATTGAGAGGTATATTTGCATGACTGACTTTGTTTGTGTAGTTAATTTTTTTAAAGCAGATGCTTAAGGCAACGTTCTCTCTGATGTATTTTTTATTCAACACAGCCCATTCTGTTAAAAACGAGTCAGCTCTGCAGCAGTGCTGCATGATGAAGTTTGGTATTTTGCTTCAGCATTAAAAGCTCCAAGCATTAAAACACACAAACAACATATGACCAACCATGAGCTCTGACATGAAAGACACAATTAGTGTTAACTTTATGTTTAAACCTGGAGAGGACAGCGAGTGCCACTCATCTTTTGGTCACTAAGCAGTGCCAGTGCTGACCTGCTGACATGTTTTTGGTAATCTGTATTTTGCATAGAAATAAATGTATATAAAATATCTATTATGTTTTTTTAGAATCATGTTACAGGTTTCTTACAACTGTTATAATGCATATGGGTTATAGATGGTCCATTTAACACTGTAATGTATTTAATTCTACACATGATAGACCACATATTACACATAATCTGATCTCCTTTTTCTGTCTGTGAAACCCACAAAACTCAGTGTGAAATCTTGATCTTTGCTGCCTTTTTCCCTTCAGACCTAAATGAAAACTGTTCGTGGCATTATGGGATGCAACCCTCTTAGTCAGTTTTCCACTTACACTTTAAAATAGAAAGGACAAGATTCTTACATGTTTTCATGGAAGAATCTTTTCTTTCAAGGACCCTTCAATCGATGATTCTTAAAAAAAAAAAGTAGTATTTTTGTACTATTTTTGTTAAAGAGCTTTTACATTCTATGCAGTTTCCTTTTACCCTTCAAATTTTATTTACAAAAAAATGTTATTTTGGGACATACAGTACTGTGCAAAAGTCTTAGGCACCTGCAAAAAACAATATTTAAAAACCTTTCACATGATCAGTGCTCTTTTTTCACATAAATATTTCTACCTATACCAAATAAACTAGATTCTATTATCCAATAAAATAGAATACATACCAATAACAGTACACAGTAAATAGTGATTGTATGTACAGTATATATGTATGTTCTTTGTATGGAAGTCCAGTATCAGTTGTAGTGTCCATCAGAAACCTGGTTTAACTCTATCAGTTTTTCAGTAAATAAAATCAGGAGCTGCTGTTGGAATTTCACAAAAGTTACACCATTAATAAACACTTCAGCTAAAATAGTTTCATCTAATTATCAGGCAGTTGAATTCCCCAATTGAAATGATTTTACAGTTGACATTTGTGGGCAAATCTTACCAGTCTTTGTAATGATCTTTAACTATTTGAAGAACAATGAAATGTTGGTTGATCCACAAACATTTGAATAAAGCAACTGGATTATGAAAGGTCCATATCACACAGTAGTCTAGATCAGTGGCTGTAACCTTCAGTTCTGGACTTGGCCTGCACTGTGCAGTTCACAGCTCTATTCCCTACACTCTATATACTATAGAAACTGTATGTTAGAGATGTGCAAACTAGTGTAGTCTACTTTAGGGCGGGCACGTTGGTCTACACAGTTAAAACTGTTTTTAAAGAAAATTTAGATTTAAAAATGTTAGTTTTTTTTTATTATTATTATTTAGGGTTTCTTTTAGCTGTTCTGTGAATGAGTTATTGTTTTAACTTGCACAAGTGCATGCAACAAAAGATATATGGGCACTTCTTCACTCACTAAGATGTTCTATTCCTATATCAAGCAGATGATCTGAATATGACACGAAGGATAGAAATGGCTTTCAGTAATGAGAGTCTAAATCATGTCCTGGTGTAATAACTTTATGTCCTGACCTAGCACCTGTGTGATGCACTTTTTTCTAGTGAATTTCAGTTTGTCTTATAAGTTCAGAAAGTTCAGAATATTGACTCAGGATGACAAAACTTCTTCTCAGCACAGTCACTATGTGACAGTTGTAATAAGTCTTAGATGGTATAATTTTGGAATTCACCACACGGGTCATTTTTCTGCAGGCAGTAGGACCACGATTAGTGATCATTGTTAAGGGAGGATGAGTCAGCTAGATCATCATGCATATGTTTAGTTTACAGGAGAATGGTGCAATTGATAATGAGCAAAAAACGATTAAAATCACAAACAATAGTTTGCTTTTACATGTATTTTTTACATTACACAAGGATGCTGAAAAGCAAGAAAACACATGTACAAGGAGTAATTCATTAAATGAATATGTCAGTGTAAACCAAGTTACCAATAAAAAATAGCAATGATTTTAGGTAACAAAATGCTGCTGAATGAATCAAACATCAGCGATACTATTGTTCTTCAAAGTAAACCCATGTTTGAAAGTTTGGTGCCCTGTAAATGAATAAACTTACCCTCAGTCAGATGACCTTTTCAGTTCTTGCTGCTCTGCTGCCCAGCTTGATAGTCCTGGGAAGCCTCTCTATCCACAAGGCTAATAAACTCATCTAAGGATGCCAGGACACCAGCAAGGTCTCTACCCCCGTGACCCTGCTGTCGAATAATTACTGACCAGAGCCTCCTAAATTACAGACAGACAGCTCCCTCTGAAGGGATGAGAGTTGAAGCGCTAAGTGTTTAGTGGTGAGCAACTGGGCTAATATGATGATGTGAAAATGCTTAAATTAATCTCTTTTTTTAACATTTTTGTGACTTCCCACCATCATAGAAAGGCATGGAAGTAATACCCTTGTTATGCAGAAAGCTTAAATTGAATTGTTTCACATATTCTCACAATAGATAAGCATTAATCGATTTTCTTAACTAACCATAAGCATGGTCTGTGTGTTTTGTTTTGTTTTTTTTAATTAAGTGCACTAAGGAACATATATGTGATAAAAACTGTTTGCCTAGTGCAATTTTTTTTACAACTTCTTAGAAACTACTCTAACCATTAGTTAACACACAAATAATCAAACTTCTGGGTAAATGATGACTATGCTCAATAAATACATAATAGACCTTAAGTCTTAAGAGCCTAAAACAGCCTGCTCAGTGCTTCAGTAAAGACTTTGCTTTGCAAGCACCTTTAGAAGCATCTCTCATACTTCTAAAGGGGTCCAGGACCCCTATGGACTGCGTTGTATGATATTACGCTCAACCCTGACTTTGGCAGAAGAAATATGTTCATATGTTCAAGTTCATATTTGACACCTCCCAGTTGATGAATATTTTCCAGCAGCCATTTTTTAAATGGAAGAAAAAAGATGCTGACACTGGGATTGAGCAACTGTTCAAGTTTCTGTTTCAGTAGTATATTTTAATAGTGAATTAGGTGCATTAACAGAATCAGATAATATAGTAAAAAAAAAAGTTGTGCTGGGCACATTGTTGGGAACTGAATAACTGGATAAGAAATGAATTGCTTACAAAACATTGCTGGTCTTACTAAAATGCAGAACATTGTGTGCAGAGGGAAATCAGCTATTTCCAGGGAAGCTTGTTTGACAGTGGTGGATATTTTGAGAAGTTCACACTGAAGGCCAACCCAGTGCAAGCTGCATGCTTGCTGAGATGTGAGCTCAGAGGCTTGATGTCCTTAAAGGCATTTATTGCTGTGGTAAGGCAGGGTCGAGGGGTGACTGTGGTAGAACAGAAAACAATGTTCTATGCTTTGTGTAGTACTTTCAAAGTCACATTGCTCCATGCTCCTTTTGGAATGCTTCATGCCACCCTGAGATGCTACGTTTAGAAGGATTAAGAGCAAAAGATGATAGTTGTTATCAGCATACTGTATTATCTAACTCAAAAGAGTACATGCAGCGGATTGGGGTCTCCTGAAGATTGTTTTAAACGATGCTATTTCAGATACCATTTAAAAGACTTTGCTTTGGCCATGGTTTTAAGATTCATGCTGTATTAAAAATGTTCAATATGAGTTCTTGTCCAGGGTATACATGAAAGGCTGTTCCAGATGTTTTTGCTCTCTTCTTAACTTGGTGGTGAAACTTGGCCTCTTTTATATTGCAAACGGTCAAAAGACTTCAGCAAACAAGGCCACATTTTGCTATTGATATTACACCAGGGAAGGTGTTATGAGTTAGGGCAAGTATTGATTAATCCATTTGTATGTAGGTTAGCTTACAGATTTGCAATTAGATTTGTCTTCATGCTCCAACGGAGTCAAACCTCTTAAGATCTGTTGCCTCGATGTTCAAGTGCCATTTCAACATTTAAGGATCAAAAGAAAAGCTGATGTTTTTGTGAATTCTGGTGGACCTCACAGATCCTGGGCTGTCCCAGGAGCACAGCTTGAAATCACCACTGTAGGACTCTATCTCTGTCCATCCCAATCTGTCTATCTTCAGCTTGAAACCATCCCACTCCCTCCACCGCCTGCCCACCCAGAGGCTCTTTTTTGCCAACTGTCACAAGGCCTCGTTGCATTTCTCTTTTACAGTCAGCATACACTCGTGTTCCCATGCAGAATATTGGTATCTATTAATGGAAGACTGCAAACTGGGGTCAGGGCTGATGTAATTACCAGACATTTAGAACCAATTTGGTTGTTTGTTAACCTTCTTTTTACAATTTGCCTTACTTGTTAAAGCCCCGAGTTGGTATGGCTGTAAATACATTTCGAGGTGATCACTGAAAAGGAATGTTATTGGACTGACCTGGCATTTGAAAGAAAGTTTAATTAAGGATGAAGCCGAAGGTCACTTGCTTTCACTTCTAAGTGTTTTTAACCCTTAACCTTGCGTCATGCTCTAGAGGAGAAACAAACAATGCAAGATGCGCACAGGGAATGTGTCATATCTTGAGACTGCCCTGTACCTGCAGTGAGTAATTTAATTATAGTGTGTATTAGGCTATTTATTTTCTTAATTTGTACATACATATAACATACTTTATTTGTAATGTGTACATAAAAACATTTGTTGGTGTCATTCTCTTATACTTTAAGAGACTGTCTGAAATGTTCCTAAATGGTAGGCAGAGATGTGTAGGATGTACACACACACACACACACACACACACACACAAATGCACACACACACATACACTATATATATATATATCATTTGGATCAGATCACGAAGAAGATCTGACTCCTTTGGCCAGCAAAAGCATAGACAGACAGGGAGACGCCGCATTCACTATTCCCTGTTCACACGATATGGCAGCGCGTGGCCATACTGCGAGTATAACACAAAAAGATTTATACACATGGGCTTAAGAAATACATTTTGAGAACATTTCACTCATTCCACAATGTGGTTACTGTGTTATCATTAAAGTGGTTTAGTGTTAAATATATACAATATATATAGTATTAAATATAGACAGAATTAAATATAAACAAGACCCAGACTTTTGAGTTGTTCCAGGAGGGGAGGTGGTGCTGCTGACAGATTCCACGCCCATCGGGGCCCCTCTTGCTTTCATTCTTTCGTTCTTCCGGGGGAGGGACTATGGTCAGTCTAGTAATGTTCTATGTCTATAATCCAGTGTGTTATTCTATGTTTGTGATCAGTCTAGTAATATTCAATGTCTATGCCCAAACGACTTCACAACTGACACATCTCTATCGAGAGCAGTGTTGACAGATTGAGTTTCGTTTGGCAGGATTTGCAGGACCTAGCAATCTGATGCAAATATACAGAAAAATACATGTTAACTACAAGAGAAACACGATGTTTTATTTTGGCAACAATTTAGTGTCGTGATTTCTTGTTTCGTTTTAATGGTCTTTACATGGGGTACAACTGGAGACAAAATGTGCCATGACAATATTTTTTTATTTATATCACATTTGACAGAGATTATGGCTCCTAAAAAATAGCCATAACATATATCTCATGACATAATTTCATGTAAGTCTGGCATGAAGAAGTGCAAATATGTTTTATTGCAATGATGAAAACAAGTTTACTACGTAACAAAAATCTCAAAACTGTAAATGTAACTGAATTTAGTCACTTATGATATGCCAAGGACATCACTGTGTATCTTCATTCATTCATTCAGCCGCTTATCCTTAACCAGGGTGTGTGTGTGTGTGTGTGTGTGTGTGTGTGCTATGTGTGCATATGCGTGTGTGTGTGTGTGTGCGCATGTAGTAGTTGTGGTAGTGATGGTGGTGGTGATGAGGTGTGCTGGAGCCTGTCTCAGCTCTTACAGAATGAAAGCCAAAAACACCCAGAGATGGTCGCCTGGCCATCACAGGGCAAACACACAGACAGACACACTCACAGTCCTAATCACTGTTATCTTAATACTTAGAATATGACTGCAAATTACCTAACCTTTTTCTACTAAATGTTTTAATTGGTATCTTTTAAACCAGAGTTTAGTAATCAAATGTAAGGTTTACATATATTTGATATGTTTACAAATAGAGTGATGTGATAAAACTCTTTGAACAGCTTACTGAAACATCTTCAGTCTGAAAAGAAGAGAAAGAGAATTCTGTGAGATAAAATAATGACACACAAAAAGAATTTTATGGCAGGTAAAATTTCTTAGGTGTTTTTCTAAGCCATTACAGGCAGCTCCATAATTACTGGCACCCTTGGTAAAGATGGGCAAAAAAGCCTCGAAAAAATGGCTTTGTGCTTAATTACTTCAATCTCATATTGAATTAATATTATTCACAAACATTTAATTGAAAAAATAAGAACATTTAAATTCTTACAAAAATACTTCAGATTTACCTTTTTTGCTAGATTTCACTGTGAGTATTCATGAACTCTTAATTGGTAATCCACTACCTCCTGTTTCACTGTATATAAATATAAGGTGATATAGAGGCCACATTTCCATAGTCATTCATCAGCATAGAAAAGAAAAAAAAATACGTAAATGAAATAAGTAGAGGTGGGCCTAGATTAATTTTTTTAACGCAGTTAACGCCGTTTGTAATCTTGCGAGATTCCCCCTCCCGAACGAGAGACCGAGACGGGTTTAAAACGTGCGTGAACCGGACAAGTCACTGAAATATCAAGGTGAAATTCATCATAGCTTGTCCAGCACTAGAAATAAGACATTTATGTGGCCATCCCAGTCCCCCAAGTTATACCCCACAAAAAAACAGAGAGTCAGCTGCAGAAGAGAGGGAACCTAGGACCATGTAGGATCTGGAGAGTTTCTATATTGAGAAGGGGTCTCATATTTCTTGCTCTGTGTTCTCCAGTCTCTTTGGGCGATGTAGCAGAATGCTAGTAGCTCATGTTGCCCAATGGGGGAAACCCAATAATATATAATAAAAGTAATAAAAGTTTTTTTACTTCAACTGAAGATTATAGTTTTCTTAACTGAGTTAATTAATGGAGCATAACCTTTTTCCTCATGTT
The DNA here is from genome assembly GCA_037974465.1 of Brachypetersius altus. Taxonomy (NCBI): domain Eukaryota; kingdom Metazoa; phylum Chordata; class Actinopteri; order Characiformes; family Alestidae; genus Brachypetersius; species Brachypetersius altus. The sequence continues at coordinate 18,837,723 of JBBPDB010000108.1, read as the reverse complement.
TACCAAGGCTGCCAATAATTATAGATCTGATTGTATAATATGGCATACCTCTGATTGTGAGCTGGGTGGAGCACTCTGTACGGCCTGAAGAGTTCTCTGCAACAACTTTGTACTCTCCATTGTCCTTGGGACCCACAGTCAGGATGAGCAGGGAGCAGACGCCACATGTGTTGGAGATGTAGTAGTTGGTGTTGGTGTTGAGACTGATGTTGTTGCGGTACCAGGTGACATAGGGACTGGGGTTGCCCCTAACAGCACAGCTCATGTAGCACTCGTACTTCTCTGGGCTATTGTGTGTTTTCAGCGGGACCGTGAAAGTAGGAGCAGAATCAAAGTTGCAGGTCTTGGACTCGGGCATGTTGATGATAAACTTTTCTGCAAGAAATATAATCATATCAAATGTTTTGGTCACAATATCTTTCTATATTTCAATTTTGACCTTCATGATGATCTTTCTTAATCCCTGAGGAGTCCCAGATAGCATGGTATAATTATGGTGCAAATAACCTTTAACTTACTGAAATGCATAGAGAAGCTGATTAAAAACTGATTAAAAGTGTAAGAAAGTGTCAATTTTTGTCACGTGTGAACACACCACACCTCAACACAACAGTGTGCCTTTAACCCTGGAACCCAGGTGAAACATTGGGCTGCCAGTGACACAATGCCATGGGAGAAGTGTGTGAGGACAGTGCGTCACTCAAGGGTACTTCAGTGGTGCCACTAGCGTCCTGGAATTCCAACCCATGACCTTCTGGTCGCAGGGTCAACTTACTAGCTGCCCCAAAAATCTAGACAGACTTGGTTTTGAACCCGCACCCTTGGGAGGGAGGCAGCGTAGAGGTCTGTGTCTCGTCTGAAGAAATGCAGACCAACAGCCGTGGTTAGGGGGGGCGGGGGTAGTGGTGTGCAGAGGTCTGTGTCTCGGCCATGGTTCAGGGAGGGGGTGATGGTGGTATGCGCCTGTGGCTGAGAAACAGAATCTCCCCATTCTGGGCTTTTCCAGAACGTACAGATTGTCAGTCCGCCCCTGATGTGGGGGATAGTACTGCATTTGTGTTCAATTGTGTGATTTAAATGTGATGAATACACTTTTGCTGGGAGAAAAATTGATATTCTTGAACTGCTGTTAACAAAACATCACTGAGACAGTTCAATTCACTTTGGGATCATGTTATGTCAGCTAACAGACTCTCTTGTTGACTGGTGTTGCTCAGAGTCTTGGGGGAGGCAAAAGGGCCACCCTACCCAGTCAGAGAGAGTCAGGCCGACTGTGCTCTCTTGGACTCCTGACCACAGATGGCTGTGCCAGGAACTGAACTCATGATCTCCCTACGGGGCCACTGGTTAAATATTTGCATAACAGGATATGTATATGTAAATGTATATGGGTTAAATACTATCTTGTTTTTTTCAATAGAGATGTGTGAGTTGAAATCAAAGAAGACTTTACCTTTCTTCTTCACAACCCCCCATGTAGGGGACTCAGAAGGTTCAGAGAGGCCCATGTCATTTTTAGCATACACACGGAAGTTATACTCTCTCCCTGACATGATGTTGACAGCAGTAAAGTTGTTGTTGAATACGCGATGAGCCACAGTCTGCCAAGTTCGTTTAACAGAGTCGCGCTTTGCCACTGTATAGTGCAAGCGGTCATCTCTTTTCTCATCTGGCGATGGCGTCCAGGATACAGTCAGTGTGCCTTGGACTTTTTCATCCAGTTCCACAGGACCAGGAGGTTTAGGATCATCTGTGAATGTGCCAGACACATTTTTTTCACTTATCAAGTCATGTAGAGGTTTATTGTCCTCAGTCATATACAAACAATACAGAGTGAGCTGAACCATAGATGCAACATACTACACAACACACTCCACTCACAACACAGACAAACACGAGGGTAATAAAATGTGGACTGGCTTAAAACCTATATATGTCTAAATATATCTTTGAATGTGCGATACCATAAAAAAGAAAACTATTATAAAAATACTAAGGGGGGGCGGCACAGCAGGTAGACTATAACAATACATTATTGTATACAGAATT
>JBBPDB010000108.1:18802242-18828369 GCA_037974465.1 Brachypetersius altus | reverse complement strand
GTGAACAATGTTTGAGAGAAATGGTAATATTGTGTATCTGGAATGAATTTTAGATCTTTAAGTCCATCTCATGAAAATTTGGAGCAGAAACAAAGGTGTTGCGTTTATATTTTTGTTGAGTGTATATATTGTTTATAAAAACTGCGAGCATGATTGCACTTGATTGATGGATTTACCTCTCAAGAGAGTACTCACCTCTTGTCCGTCCTTATACCACACTCCGTCACAGTTTGCGCTACTTAGCTTGCACTCCAGCTCAGCTGACTGACCCATAATGGCTCTTACATCTTGTAACCCACTAGTGAAGTGAACTCCTGGGTCTAGATGAATAATGTATACCCATTATCTAAAAGGTTGATTTACTTCTCAACATATGAACAATATGTACACTCTACTGTGTGCACCAGTTCCATGTATCTTTCTTCATAGTTGTACTATGAAATATGCTTCATGCACTTTGGGCCTACACATATCATATACCATATCCATGCAAAATCCAATAACTACAACAAAACTTTCCATTTTGTTGAGTTTACTTATACTTTTGTGATATCTTAGACATATCTGCCAAAAATTGCTTTTGCACAGTGGACTTCACTGAAAATGACCTACCGATTACAGTGTCAGGGACCAAAGGTCCTGTCCTCACTCTTTTCTTCTTCTTCCCCTCTTGCTCACTGGGTGGCTCTAACGCAGGTTGTTCAGAGCCACCATCAGGCTCTGGAGCCATTTCTTCCACCATTTCTTCAACCTCCTCCTCCTCTTCTGGCTCTTCAACTACAGGCGTAGGTTTAGGCTCAGGCTGGGGCTTTGGCTCTTCAGCCTGTTTCTGTTTGAGCGCCTCCATTCTTTCCTCTCTTGCTTGCTGCAGCTTAGATTGTTGCTCAGCTGCAATCTTCGCCACGTCGGCGCCACTCCCTCCTGCCTGGGTTGTTTTGCGTGCTGCTTTCTTTCCACGGTTGTTTGGGTCAGTGTCAGCTGTTCCAAGGGTAGGCAAAGACAGACGTGTTAATATGTTAGTCAGTGAATGGAAAACTGCCTGCATGGCTGTACCACACCCCTCAGATTTATACTGCACTCAAGCCACTGTTTTGGTAAAAGTTTATTGCTAGAATTGTGTGTATGTGGTGTATGTATGTATCTATGTATGTATACATGTATTTAATTATTTATTTAAAAGATAAACAGACCACAGATGGTTGATCTGTTGAGTGAACATCAACTAGATCTGTCTTTACCTTCTACTATCAGCCAGGCATTGCAGGACTTGATTCCAGCCACAGCAGCATATATGCCACCATCCACCTTCATACAGTCCTTCACCACCAGTCTGTGGATTAACATGTCCTCAGAAACTGTAATGTCATACTTGTCGCCTTGCGCCAAGGGAACACTCTTTCCCACCCAGTTAATCTTCGCAAGTGGGACAGAAAGAACACACTCAAAGACTGCATCTTCTCTTTCCACTGCCTTTACCTCTGCAATCTTCACCAGGAAATCAACCATTGGAACTGTAACACAAAATAGTAATGTAATGGTCAAGATGAAGAAATATTCAGCATTACTTTTTTTTAGGGCTGGGTTTGCGTCAAAGTTTTGTGATTCAGCGGGTTAGTGGTGGTGGCGTAGGATACTTGCCTCTAGACCAAGAGGTCATGGGTTCGGATCCTACCTTCAGCATACCAACACTGGGTCCCTGAGCAAGACCCTTAACCCCAAGTTGCTCCAGGGAGAATGTCCCCTGTAGTTACGGAATGGAAGTCGCTTTGGATAAAAGCGTCTGATCAATGCCGTAAATGTAAACACTGAGACCTTAACTTCAGCATTCATTCCGGAATTATACTATGACTCTAAACCATATATTGTGTGAATGAACTGCAAAGAATTTAAGAAGTGCTACCATTTATTATATGACTATGGCATGTCATTAAAACAGATGGGCCCAGTGGCTCTTTGATACTGATGAAAGCCTTTTAGTTGCTTATTGGAATATAGGACTCAATGCCACAGAATGTTTAGACACTCTGAAGTAATTAGCACTGTAACACAAAAGTATTGAACTTCAATACCCAGCCCTAATGTTATTGGAGCTGTAAATCTTTCCAAATGAACCTCACTTTTAAGGTCAGTAGAGAAGACATTGACGCCTTCAACATCTACTTGGTAGAGTCCAGCATCATCTGGAGACAGGCCATTTACATTAAAGACAAACTTTCTGCCTGTTTGACGCAAACTGTGCTTCTCATCCGCCTCTGAGTCAAATGGAACCATAACGCCGTCCTATAGCATCAAAAATGGAAAATATTTTTAACATGTCGAAAAAAAAACCCTTGGTTCCTGATTACAAATGTATGTGATTACATATCAAAGAAATGAATAATGCCTCACTTTATAGAGGAAGATTTTGGCATTGAGGTCCTTGAGGTCCATCTCAAACTCAAATTGTGCAGATCCAGTATTGTTGATCTCAATGTGTTTCAAGTTGCCCAAGTATTCAACATACTGTGAAACGGAAGGCATGTGTAGAAAAATACAAATGTAATGGTTTAAAACATGTTAGCACAAATTCATTTTGGGGTCAGGTGTGCTGAATATACTTCTTCATTTAAGATACAATTATGATTATTAAGATTATTTATCCTAAAAGGCTAGTGTTTCACCTTCGACTGCTGCTCTTCTTGTTCTCGTTTCTTCTCATTCAGTTTCTTTAGCATCCAACGAAAGTCAGTCACTCCATATTCAGCACAAATGCGCTCGTAATCTTTCTTATCAGCACTCAGCAACAGCTCCCAGAACCTTTCATCAACTTCTCCATCTTTTCTTTCTGATCTTGGACGCTCGACTCTGTAACAACAAAAGACAAAACAAATCTGAGTTTACTTGCTTTTAGAGGGAGTCTATTGATTAAGGAGTGACTTCATCTTGCTCTTAAGATCTTACCGAGTTTTAAGACTTTTGGTGAAATCTACTGATTGTTCACGTTGAGCTAGAAAAAAAATGTTTGAAATGTGATATATGGTGCCTTTATCTCTTACCTTAAGATACTAAAAATAATTCTTGGCTTTATGCAGACTGACCTGCTCTAGCTTCTTGCATTGCTTTGTTCTTCTTGAACCCAACTGTAATAAGAGCAAGAATTTTGGTTTAGTTTTAACATTGCAGAGCTTTGGTGTTGCCAAATGGAAGTGAGAACTGAATAAAGTTATTTTTATTAGTTAGTTTGTTTAAATTCATACGCTATTAAACAGGATAATGGATCTAAAATACTGGAAAATATGAATTGAAGAAAATATGAAGAAACTAAAAATCTCACCTTCAATCACATTCAGTGTCACAGTGACAATAGCACGTCCGTATTCATTTTCAGCATAACATTTATAGGTGTCTGCCTCGTCTACAGATACATTAGGCATCTAGTGAAAAAAAAACATGCAATAATTCAGGTTAAATGAAGCCAGCAATTATTGGGGCAACTACTAAAAAATGTGTACACCTTTTCATAGTCATAGAGTACTATGACTATGAAAGCAATTACAATGCAAATATGCTACCTGTAACTGATGTTCTCCCATAGTAGCATCAAATGTAATGGTGTATTTTTCTTTATCGGAGGTATCACCATTATTTCGCTTCCATGTCACTGTTGGTGTTGGATCTCCAGTGATAATGGCTTTAAAAACAGCCAGCTTTCCTTTTTGAAAAAGGATTTACAACATAATTTTGTAGGACTGTAAACATTACTGTGCTGAGAGAAAGTCAGAAAGCTGATTTGTAGTTCTACCTTCTTGAATAGTCAGGGCGATTGGTTTTCGTGTGAAGTCTGGGTGACTCTTTCCTGCAGGAATTTCCTCCACAAATTGAGTGATCATCACACCAGGAACTTTAGATCTTTTCCGGATGGCCACTGAAGAAGGAAAATGAGAACATCATCTGAATCCCCTGATATACTCTAGATTCATTGAAAAGGAGGGAAACCTACCTTGCCCAGGAGCTGTGGGCTCCTGATCTTTTGCCTTTCGAAACTTCATCTTTTCACCAAAGATGTTAAAGGTGCAGCCCCTGTTGGACAGATTTGGTCAGTTCTTCATTATAAAGTTGCTTGTATGTTGTATTAAATAGCTTTCTAATACTTTTATGAACACTACAGACCAGAAGTCTGGGCCAACTACTGATACACAACTTTTTCAAAGTTTTATTCCAAGAAAACATTAAAACAAATGTAAATCACTGACTTTCAGTAACACATTATTTAGCCACAAAGTCTTAAACTGTTTTTTAAAGAGACATCAAGTCTGTCTTTGGCACTGACATTCACTTGTGTTTGGTTATGAAAAAAGAAGAGTATTCAGCATCATTGGACAAGATTTTATTCTTCACCAGGATGATGATGATGATCCCAAGCATTTTATCATGTCCAAAAAAAAGCCAAAAAGTTTTGAGATGACCTAGTGGTTAGGGTGTTGGCCTTGCAATCAGAAGGTTGGGGATTCAAATCCCAACTGCTGGTGTCACCACTGAGGTACCCTTGAGGGCGGCGGTCCACTGCTTCACTTGGTGAATGGGTTAAATGCAGAGAAAGAATTTCACATTGTTCATATTGTGCTGTGGTGTCTTCACGCGAATTAAAAATGTGCCTCCCCAGTCTCCAAATCTTTCTCCCACTGAGCTGCAAGGGACAAGATAGACTGACAACTGACACAACTGCAAGATTGAATATGTGTTAGGAGGGTTTGGACATGTTATTTCCAAAAATTGCTGGAAAGGATGCCGCAAATCCAGTTTTGAAGCCACCGGTTCAGTTTAAATTCTGTATTGTTTCATAAGGATGTCAGCTTTCATAAGGGGCTTTCACAAAATATATCTGGATACACAAACTTTTTTAATTGTCTTTACAGGCCATTGGCTACAGAGAAAAAGGAACAGTTCTATCAAATCTGTTCTATTCTACAGAACGTCACACTGTGTCGAGTTTTGTTCCCTGAGGTGGTGAGTTTGGAGAGTGGCAACTGAGTAAGGCTCCTGTCAGGTATTTCCAGCAACAGTGAGGAAACTCCATCTGGCTGGAGCATAATTTATGCGTTAGTGCAGATCAAGTTGGCAGAGGTGTCATTTACACCTCGCTGCAACCTCAGGATTTGGGCAATATGTCTACAGCAGGAATGCGATGTTGACACATTTTGAGTAAACCCTGCTCTTGCTGAAGTCTTTATTAGATGCAATGACAAAATGAAGAGGGAGAAAAGGATGATTGTACCCTAAAGATGGAGCACTATACCTTCATGACAGGTAATAGTAGGAAGTCAATGGAAAACACTCAGTGTGCTCCCTATATGTCTGGCGCGTTTCTCAGCTCATGTTTTGGCAATGTGATCATGGGTCTTGCGAAACGAGAGGCTTAATTTATATTTATTCTAATCTTCAGATGACGTGCTGACATCCCCCTCGACTTGGTACCATGTTAGAATGTTTGGTTTAATGTCTTGCGAAAGGCTTTAGATGAAATGTGCTTTTGTCGGACCTGTAAAACTTGAGCTAGTGTGAAACGATGCAGGCTTAAGAACTACAGCAAACACATTTGCTGTAGGAGCCTTAGCTTCTGAGCAGTGTGTCTTAAATGGCCCAGTGAGATTTGGATCAGTTTTGCAAGTGGTAATTTAAAACGCAACTAAACAAGGAATTTCTATGATCACAGAATACCCCACATGTGCTCAGCAGGCTGAGTCAAATGGTCCTGCATGCTCTTACTTGGGATAGGTCACATACCTCATAAACCGATCAGTCAGAGAGGTCTGACACAGAGAGGTCTGACACAAACTTTCCTATTCCACAGACTGGAGATGTAAGAGGCTGATATTGCCATAATATCTAATGTACCTTCACAATTCACTGATTTTTTTCAAGAAGGCCAGCATTAAGATTTAGCTTTTAGATACTAATATGTTGAAATCAAGAATCATAATTGTTACTGTAGGAATGAGCTCTGAACAGGATATTTTTGGCGTTTTATGCATGTGGTAATGTACATTTTTTGAAGGTGAAAAATGCTGAGTGTTGCGCTTTGAACCAATTGTGCATCTTTGTAAAGTAATCTGTTTCCGTTCCTGTTCAGGATTTCCATATTTGTACAAGTGGAAAAATAGCTGTGCCTAGCAACAGAGATGGGTGATTGATTTATATATAAGCAGAGATCACTCAAAGATGCAGAGCTCCCTGACATCTGGCCCCTTGGCTCCTCAGATTTTATGACTTCTGGATATCTTCTCAGCCATTCCTAGCTCACCCTTTTTAGGTTCCCTGCTGTTTTACAGCGTATAATATTACACTTTTGGACTTTAGCAACATGTTAATGTGCTTTAACTGGCTATGAATGATTAAAACAAGTAAACATTTTATTGTGTGACATTTGGGGCTGATGGAAAAATATACCCAGATGCCAGAACAGGATCAGTACTTCCACATTTCTGAAGTTAAAAAAATCCATTTCTGTCTTAACAGAAAAAGCTTTTGGCCAATAAAAACGTTAGTAGCTGTGCTCACTAACCATATTAAGATGCCACCCCAGTGTTGATGATTTTGTAATGTAATGCAATACAGCGACCTGTAGTCCTTGCACACACAGTCCAATAAAATCAAAGTTTATAAAGCATTGCTCACATTCCATCTCTTCTATAAAAGAGTATTGGGTTTAGAATATCTCTATAACTTAAGATGCCGATAATAATTGAATTATTAAACATGATCTGATGCCTCTGTAGTGCTTTCTCAAATGCGTCTCTTTAGCATCATTTAGCATCACAAACTTATGTTTGCACCACAGGTCTCCCTAATTGTGCAATTAATTATTTGTTTACATGCCGGCAGACATTTCTTAGCATTATAAGCATTCAAATCACGTACAAACAGTGAACAGGTGTTAATAAAGGGATGAGGGATGAGAAGGACTCGAGTGGAGATTGAGGATGCAGCTGAATCAGGTTGAATTCTCATTTGTAACTCACCTATGTGGTCATTTACAGACCAGTTTCTAACCCAGTTCTGGGACCATTAGCAGTAAATCTTTTGCAGTTAAGCCTGCCACCAGTAGATAAGGTAATTGAGTTCCAAATAGGTGGTGAGAACTTACTTTGTGTACTGTGCCCTTTGCCCAGCTGCGTGCTGATCAGCTCCCACTGAAGTTACCCAGTCGACTCCTCCTTTTCAGGAGAAATAAGGCCTATTTGAGATGCTCTCTGCTGACTTCCCCCCTGCTCCTGTGTTGAGGACCACTAAGAGATAGGCTTCCTTCCAAGTGTGGGTGAAGAGAGTGAGGTATACATGTGACTCCTCCCTCATCACTGAGGTTCAAGCTATAGAATGCTACAGAGAAGGGCTTATATACTATGCCCTTCAAAACCCAGCACTTGCATTCCACCAGAAGAACATTCTGCAGTAGACAGAGAGCACATGGAGTTCCTTTCTACAGCCATTACTGAGAAAACTACCAGCGAAGAGGTAAGTGCATGGCTTTAGAGGCTTCCAGCAAATGTCTACCTGAACAAAAAAGAAAAATGAAAGTCATTATGAGCAATGTAATAATGTGAAGAAGCGGGGGGTAGCACAATTTTTCTAAAGCTTGTTATTGTGTGTGATAGATTAACGTCCTTATAAAGCTTTGAAAAAGCCTTTTTTTTTGGTCAGAATCTAAAAATCGTGCATTATGATCTTGTTGAGCTCTCTCCTATTGGCTTCTTATTTTAAAAGGTCCATTTATCATATCTTTGTTGATGGATTTAAGAAGAAGTTGTTGCTACATGCTGATTTCTTGGATGCAGTCTCTCCTCACATAAAAATATACTACCACTAAAGTGTCCCGTGCCAGAGCGGATGCCCTTGGTGCAAAGGAGATTTGCACTTACATCGCTATGGTCTTCCAAAAGCATCATCATCCATATATGGGCCTAAGGAAGCTGAGAGAGGGCAGTGTAATTCATACTGCTTTAGGGACGCTACAATCTGTTTAAAGCCAGCGCGCATGATTATCTGTTCTGTGAGCTGATCTTACACATGGCCAGTGCCTCATGCTATTTGACTCCAAGGTAATGATGGTGAAAAAATCTGACCAAAAATACCAGGCACGGAATGTTCGACATTTTTATGTTTGGGCCCTGAGGAAGAGAATGATATTTGGACAGGTGATATTATATTTCTTTCTTTTTTCATTTTAGATTTTCAAACAGCATAAGTGCTCAGAGCCTCGTATTATTGTGATCACAATTCTGGCAAATCATACAAACTGATATATTCGTTAATGATACTGCAAAGTTACTCACAACTCAAAATGCATCACACACAAAAGGTCATCAAGTAGATGAGTTTATTTACACCATGTTTCTTATCATGATATTTAACAGAGGGATATCTGCTATTCCAAGTCAAAAGCTCTCCATTTTGTTTTTATTTCATTATCATTCATTTTCTGCTCTATGGCATGTCAATATAGGCAAGTATCAGTGAGCCGCTGCATCATAATTTAATACTGAAGGTAAAAGTAGCTAGTAAACAAAACACTGTGTAATTAATTTTGTTCATAACTGTTGATTAAAGTAATTTAGTCAATCCCGTGAGAAATGAAGCATCAAGAGGCAAACACACTGCTCAATAAAATAAATTCACCTTTATCATCAAGAAAAAAAAACAGAAATAAAGATGAGGAAAATCAAAGGAAAAACAAATGTCCTGAAGATCTGCTGAGTTGATGTCCACTAATTAAACAGTCAAATATATCCCCATTAAATACTGTCAAATATGATTTTGGCTAAACAGAGAATACTGAATAAATCATAATGTTACATGTGATTAGGTGGTTGTTTATAAAATGTACTACTTCTACACATCCTTCAAAATCAGCTAAATAAATAGTTGTAAACCTTCTGTTCTTTGTCCAGGGATGGCTTTTATTCTGAAAGAAACAAAAATGATACAAATATATTAATATAAAAACATGTTTATGTTAAAAAAATTAACAATCCTTTATTTTAAGAGAAAGGGGAGCTTGAAGATCTCACCTCTGACTGTGAGTTTGGTGGAGCACTCTGCTCTCCCTAATGGATTTTCAGCCACGACTTTGTATTCTCCAGTGTCCTTGGGCCCCACCATCAGGATGAGCATGGAGCACACGCCACAGGTGTTGGAGATCAAGTAGTTGGTGTTGGTGTTGAGACTGACGTTGTTACGGTACCAGGTGACATGGGGTGTGGGGTCTCCTCTCACAGCACAGCTCATGTAACACTCATAGCCATCTGGTGCTGTGTGTAGCTTCAAGGGGACCAGAAATTTTGGAGGCCTTTCAAGGTTGCAGGTTTTAGACTCCTGGAGAGCCAGTGTAAATTTTTCTGCAAGAGACAAAACATTCAAGTGATTGTACATGTACGCCTATCACTGCGGACAGGGGACTCCTAATGCCCTGGCAAGCATTGGTGGCTTTGGAGCAGAGCAGTATTTAGCTATGCGGAGCCACATTGCTACACATGAAATATGCGCCCTCTAGTGGAAGGTGCAGTAAAGTACAAGAAAGCATGCTGGAGGCCTATTCTTTAAAATTATTATATATTTTTAAATTATTATACATTCCATGTACAATAAAGAGTAACCACAGTTTACAAAAAAGAACATTCACTCAGGTTGTATCCCAATAGACTGATAGCAAACCATTATTACAAACCTTTCTTCTGAGGAATAAGCCACTTAGTCGATTCTGAAGGGGGAGACTGTCCCATGTCATTTTTAGCATAGACACGGAACTGGTACTCTCTGCCTGGCATGATATTACTGGCTGTAAACTTGTTGTTGAAAATTCGGTCGGCCACTGTGTGCCAGGTCCTCTTGCTGGAGTCCCTCTTCATCACCATGTAATGCAGACGGTCATCCCGTTTCTCATCCTGTGAAGCTTCCCAAGAGACTGTCACAGTACCTGGTACATTCTCCTCCAGTTCCACTGGCCCTGGTGCCCTGGGCTCATCTGGGAAAACACACAGGTTTGATGTTTATTCTTCTAGAACTATAGGTGTAAAGAAATGTGTATTTATAAGAAGTATGACCAGATGAAACACATACTTTGGTTATAACATATTGGCATATTTTGCATACAGTATAAAGCATGTCATAACAAATCCTCACATCTTCAGCAACAATGAAGTTCAGGCCTGAGTTTACCTGTGACTCTGATCTCAGTGCTAAATGTCTCTTGGCCTACAATGTTCTTGACTATGATGGTATAGACTCCACTATCAGAGCGTTCTGCAGATGGAATCAGGATTTGAGAGCCTCCTTCAGCGTTGCTAATTGTGACACGTTTAGAAACAGGAACTCCATCCTTAAGCCAAATGACATCAGGCCAAGGAGAAGCCTGAGAAAAGCAGGAGAATACAGAAACACAGTAAAACCTGATTTCACATCATAATCATCAGTACTAAATTAACATTCTGCTCATTTCACTCAAAGCATGACACTTTAACCTCATAATACTCTTCAAAAAGATACCAACCATAGAATACTGTAGAAGTTAACTACCACCACTCTCACCACATAAGATAAGGTAATTCTATTGTCATAAACATGCTCAGTGCAACAAGGGGAATAAAGACAAGACAATAAAGAGTATAAAAAAGTCGTAATACTGCAAACACAATAACAAAATAACTATAACAGATATAATAAAGTAAGATTATTAGTGCAAGTGGTTATGAAAAGTGACTTGTAGCAGTATTTGTAGCAGCAAAGAAGTTATTATTTTTAAGTACCATTACTAGGAGCTGCAAGTGGGGAAATAATTATTTGATCCCCTACTGAATTTATAATTTTGCTGATTTACCAAATAATGAACAGTGTCTAATTCATGAGGTAGTTTCAGTTATATATAGAGACAGAATATCAACCAAAAAACAAGTAAAAACATGTTACATAAAAGTTATACACTGATGTCATTGAGCGAAAATATTTAAATATTAAAATTTTAAATAAATATTGGCTAGTTCTTCAGTGGCATTGTACAATAAAGCCTGTTTTGGCACATTAGTTCTTAAAAATGCATCTAATTAAGCAAGATGCTTGACTTTGTTTCTCATGTTTTCTGACATTTCACGAAGCAAAACAAAAACTGTGCCTACCACAAAGTTAATGTTTAGTCTTGCTGAATTTCCAGCTCTGACCACCATGAAGCTCTTCATCTTAGAATCTGTAAACTTTGGTCTCACTAAACAGAGAGGGAAAAAATTAGGTAGAAAAAAAAAAACAATATTCGCCAAAACCTTTTAGGCTTTTTTGTTTTTGTTGTTATAGATACGTTATATTCGACAGAATCAATTACTGAGAGATCTTTATCCTATATCTCCACATGTATAGAGGAAGAGATCTTCGTCCAGTGACTCACCGGGGGGAGGCATAGCCAGAATGTAGTTATCCAGCTCTCGAGATTCTCCCAGCCCACCTTCATTAATAGCTACAACTCTCACCCAGTACATCGCCATTGACTTCAGTCCCTTCACCGTGTAGGAGGTCATGATAATTGCATTGGCATTGCAGCGATCCCATTCAGTGCTTTCTGCAGGTCTGATTTCAACAAAATATCCTTTCGCTTCATCCTGCACTCCAGGTTCCTCTTTTGGTTTAGTCCAAGATAAGGACAACATGGTGTATGTTGAATCCGTCACTTTCAGGTCGATCACTTTACCAGGAGGTTCTGGTGATGGGAAATTGTGATAATATAATTAATGCTGACTTTGCAAAATGACATCACAAACATCAGTGTGTGGGGGGTACTGGTTGTTGTTACAAATATTTTGTTTACTGCACTCCATTATAGGATTAACTTTTTAATCCTTTTGCTTGACTTACTCTTTGGATCTCTGGCAAAGACAAACTCTGATGGTGTGCTTGGTTCACCAGCACCAGAAATGTTGATGGCAGACACACGGAACTCGTACTCCATTCCCTCGATAACATCTCTACACTCATATTTTTTGGCTGGATATGAAGGATAAATAAATATTGTAATTAATTATTAAATTGAATGTAACTGCAATGAAATTATCTAACTTTTGTTAGTATCTAAATTGAATAACTCAGTGAAGAAGTACAAACTTTTGATAGGTTCCTCTGGTGGATGAACGAGTCCCCATAAGTTGCTTCCTTTCTTGCGTTTCTCTAGGTTGTAGCCCACAAGATTGCTTCCCCCAGTGTTGGTGGGAGCGACCCAAGATAGGGTGATGCAGTCCTTAAAAGCACTGACCACTTTAGGAGCTGAAGGTGGGCCAGGATATGCTGTAAAATAAAATTCATAAAGCTTCATATGTTTCTGATGAATAATTATATAGAATACTATTGAGAAGTATGTTTTAAAGCACCACAATACAGTGCAGATAAGAAACAAACCTTTTGTGCCAGCCTGGACATCCTCTGTCTCATATAACTCGCTAATGCCCTCTGGGGTCTCAGCTCTTATACGGTAGCAGTACCTTCTACCATGATCCACATCAGTGTCTTTGTAATGAGCCTCACCAGGAATGGAACCAATTTTCTTCCAGGTGTTACGTCCAACTTGATTCCGTTCAAGGATGTAATGAGAGATCGGACAACCACCATCATCTTTTGGTGGGCGCCATTTGATCTCAACGCAATTTGAAGAGGCTTCGATTATCTCTAGCGGTCCAAGTGGTGGGGTAGGTTTATCTGTTAGACATCATATCTAGATATTAGATCTAATGTGGCATGAAAAAGGTATCTAAGGATTCACAGCTATTGTATTCTATATATGCTTTATTGTGCTTACCCAACACAACAAGATTACTAATGACTTCAACCGTGCCAAATTCATTCTTAATTTTGACCTTAATTTCCCCAGAGTCTTTGCGTTGTAACTTGGTTAGAAGCAGACTGGTGTGCCCTTCGGAAATTTCAATCTTGCAGTTGGTGTCTGGTGTAAGTTCCTCGCCTTCTTTGTACCACTGGATTTTCACAGGCTCATGTCCAATATATGGTATTTTGAATTGAGCCTTTTGATTAGTTTTTACAACTCTTGACACGGCAAATGCCTCAACATCCTTGGAATCTAATCTTGGTGGGTCTAGGGGAAAAAAACAATAGGAGAGCAATGTGAAAATCAAGACCAACATCAATGAGACAGAATCACAATATATAATGTTGTTCCATTATCGTACATTAAAAGTTAAGAATGATTTTTTCCCTTTGATTTTTCGAACAGCAGTGCATTTTATGAATTTTATATATCAAACATATAACCCTGTTTAACACAACAGAAATACACATTTTTCTTTCTGTGACAAAGACTGATAATCCTTAATCATAATCACAGTGCACTGTAATTTTTTTTTGTACATAAAGCTCAGTCACAACAGCTTATTTTACTGGAGAATAAAAAAATAAATGAAAACGGCCTTTAAATGGCTTTGTCGTGGAGCCTTCTATGAATGTTACCAGCACAGTAATCCAAACAAACCTTCAACAGCGATCACTGCTTCAGTTTTACGGCCATCTGCTTCAAATTTATATTTTCCAGCAAATTCCTCTGTCACTTTGTGAATTTTCAGTTTATGAGTAGCGCCCTCTTTGCTGATGGTCATACCCTCTGTGGCATCCAAGATCTAGAAGAGAATACACTCTTTACAGAAACTGTGGCTTTTGTTCAAATTACCAATTTTTTTTGCCTTTTTTGCTTTAATCAGATCCATACACAGCCATAAAGACTTACATTTTTCACAGGTGTTAATAATATATTCCACATTGTTAAAAAACAACTCATTGCATATTTTAGAATATGAAGACAAGAAAAGGCAGAGTGTTGCCCAAATGTTTTTTGAATATGAACAGCCCTAGATCTCAAATCAGAATCCTGGAGAAAACTGCATAGACACATAAAAAAGAACAATATAAAATATAAAGTCTAAATAAAATCAATTGTAAAGAATCCATAAAAACACAAATGTTGGGCTATTACTACTATACACAAGAGTCTATTATACTCCTGTACCTTCCCTGGCCAACAAAAACTTTGGTAAGCCCCCCTACAGGTCCTCTTCCATACTGTACTGTACCTCTTTTCCATCTCGGTACCAAATGCCCTTACATTCTGCACTGCTGAGTTTGCAGACCAGCTCAGCAGCCTCTCCTACAATGGCCTTGCAGTCCTCCAGGCCAGCCGAAAAGTGAACACCAGGATCTGCAATGCACAATTGTATTCTCACTGGACACAATAACTAAATTAGAGGTAGAGTTATTATTTTATATGAATTGCATGTGTTATAAGTCCAGTTTGTACAATGGCACTCACCTGAGATACATAGTAAACTGGATATTTTACATTTTGTTATCAACACATGTATTTTAATTATTTAAAATACATGTTTAAATGTAAAATATGAGATTTGCTAAACAAACAATAACATTTAAATGTAGCTGATAGGTGTCCATCATCTGTTCATTTCTCCATCCTTGTCTTGATCAAGTGTGTTAAATGAGCTAGCTTTTTACTGACCCATCTGTTCTTCCTGCCATATAATCTTGAACAGTTCATTCTTCGTAACAATCTTGTTGTGTCTTCCGATCATTTGAGATTTCTTCAACACTTCAACGCTACAAGTCACTGTACACATTTTCATCTTGTTTCCCAAAATCAGTGTTCTTGCTTTCAGTCTTTAGTCTTCTCTCAGGAATGCACCAGGACATCTGCTTCTATATTCTTCATGTAAAACAGGAATAGTTTGCATCCCAGCATCTACTTGATATTCTTCCATTCTGTTCAAGTCCTTGTGGCACTTGTTTGAGAAAGTCTAATAACTGTATGTTTTTCTATATTAAGTGATTAAATTAAATTAAATGAAATGAGGTAAGAATGGTAAAGACATGACAAACACTTTTAACACACAAACAATGCACACGTTAACACAACAAACATTTGTCACAAATCAAACTCTTAAAATGTCTTAAAAGAATTTACAAAAGAACTGTGTGATTAAAAACAGTTACAGGAAGTGGTAAAACTGCATGTCCCACAGATTTTATCCAAATATGTACAGAAGACTCTGATTTTGAAAACTCTGATACAGAAAAATGCTGATTTTTGAACAAGACAAGTTCACCTGTATGGTTTTCAAATTAATGGGCAAGTTAGTTTAGAAAAGGTTGTGCCATTGGTTAAACACCTCTACTGGTGAAGAGGTCAGTAACAAATCGAATAGTATTAGACCCATCAGTGACTGACATTGTTATTCTAGAATCATTGAAGCGGTGGCAAAGCCATTCTTAGGACAGCATTGTAAAATATAGCTTCCATGCATTCTTTGAAATAACCTGTACCATCTCTTACCAATAACTGTCTCTGGAAGAACTGGGGCTTGTCTTGTGCGACTTGAACTCTTGCCAGCTCCGGCTGATTTGTCCAGTGTGGTCTCAGTTTCCTCAGAAGCAGGTGTAGCCCCCTCGCTGCCTGCAGACCCAGCACCAGAAGGATTTTCTTGTGGGTTATCACCTGGGTTACCACCTGGACTACTTCCTGGGTTGCCCTCTGGACTGCCTCCTGGGTTACCATCTGGATTAACTCCTGGGTTATCGCCTGGATTACCGCTTGGGTTTCCTTTTGGGTTACCACCTGGATTTTTGCCATGTGGATTGCCACTTGGGTTATCACCTGGGTTGCCTGGTTTACTTCCTGGATTGCCTCCTGGATTACCATGTGGGTTACCTCCTGGATTGCCATGTGGGTTACCTCCTGGATTGCCATGTGGGTTACCTCCTGGATTGCCATGTGGGTTACCTCCTGGATTCCCGTGTGGATTCCCGTGTGGGTTCCCATGTGGGTTCCCATGTGGGTTCCCATGTGGGTTACCTTCAGCTTTAGTTTATTTATTTTTTAAAACCAATTGATGACAAAAAGGTAGGTGATTGACGTCGCCAAGAAGGTCATAAAGGACGTTTACAATGACATTAAAGGACAATAAAAAACAAATAACATTAAAGAGAGAAGTGACAAAAAAACATTCACAGAAATACAGACACACACTGAACTTCCAGAGATACAAGGTATACTAATGCCTAGCCAGTAAACTTGTAAACTAATGAGAAGTACAAAATCAGCATGGTTGCTATCTGAAGGATCAGATCTTGATCTAGAATATTCAGTCTAAATCCAGTAGTATCTAAGATTTACTACTATCAATAGACTTTTTCATAATTAAGTTATTTCTAACAGGTCATTAGTAAAATTAGATGATAGAGATGAGATGTATTGTTAGCGTAGATAGCTGAGGCATGGAAATGTATCTCGTTTACGGATGATAAGACAATCACAAAAACCCGGACAAACATATTGTACACACAACACAAACACTGAGCACGGACACACATAGTACACAACGGCACATGAAGCACAAACTGCATAATATAAATTAGGATGGTGTTATGATGGATGATGGATGGTGTTAATAATGGGGGCGAAACAGACCCTGTATGTTTTTACATTATTTATTTGTAGATGAACTGCACACAGGTTAGCAACTCAACTACTGCTACTGGTGTAGTTTAAATATTTCTTTCAAACCACTGAGCTTGAACAATGCCATACTGACATTTTTCTCTGAGTTAAAACATTTACTCAGGGACCTAGTTTGCAGTACTGTTGCTAATTAAATACTAAAGATTACATTAAAGAATTAATGTTGGCTTAACTCCTGTTTCATTATATCTGAGTTAATGTTTTGCCAAGACTCTTACTAATCACAGTGTCTGGCACCAGTGGGCGTTGCTTTAGACACGCTTCTAGAATATCTATAAACAGCACATTGTAGTTTTCATTGTGATCCATATAGTAACTAAGTGATAGAACTTTGGGATTAAATAAGCTTGGGACTGTAAGGGGTTGAGAAGCATGATTTTGAAATCACTATCTCCTTGTCAAAACTGTTAAACTGCTGAAATATGACATTAGAGAATTAAAGTTCACTTCAGTATACTCTTAGTTGGTTATTTTTAAGTTCATGCCAAACTCTTACCAATCACAGTGTCTGGCACCAATGGGCCTTGCCTCACTCGGGTGCGCCCCGCATTCTGTGGAGTTTGTTCAACTTGGGCAGGTTGATTGTGTTGATTTGATTTTCCTACCATAAATGTTGGTATAAATCATTAATCTTTTTTTGTGATTATGGCGGATAACCTTAGCAATTACTTAAACATCAAATGCTGTTTTTATACCAATTTTATAACATTCAAGTCTAGTGTGCAATACAGTTAGAATGCTAAATTAGTATATTAGGGAATTATTGTTGTCCTAAATTCACTATTTTCATCTCTGGTTAAAACCAATTTAGCAACATTCCTTTAAGATCTAGCTGGTAATATTGTTAAAATGCTAGAATAGCATGTTAAAGAATTATGTTGACTTCAGGTCACTCCTAGTTGACCTAAGTGAGCATTAAGTTTAAACTCTTACCATCCACAGTGTCTGGCACCATTTGGGCTTGCTTTATGCAAGCATGCTCCCCAGTCTGTCCTTTTTGCCCATTTTGATTTACTTCAGGAAGATTTGATGCTGCTAAGATAAGTAGTAGTATAAATGGTGAATATGTTCTTTCTGATTATACTCCGTTTTTCTCTGTTGTTGTCTGTACTGCGAATTACAGTGGAAATGGTTATATATGTTTATCGCTTGTTTAAAACAGCAAACATAGCAAACATTGAGTGCTGACACATCTACAGATACAATAACTCAAGTAACAAAAACAACATTTATGCAAATGGACACAGAAAATGACGTGTTTGACAATAGCAAATGGCAGTGGTAACAATGTAAAAGGTAATATCAGTTATCAATATACGACCTGCATGAATTTATGCCTATATACAATGCAGTAGTTTGTCCATAGTTTAGTTAAAATTTAACATTATCTTATCTCTGATTACTTTTTGAAAATGTTTGGTAATCAACCAATTATGTATGTTAATCAAATAACTGACAATCCGTGACAATACATACAGCATTGTAAATATTAGCATAGCATTAATAGAAGCAATGGGCTGGTTTCAAAAGGTCCATAGAAGGACTTGCCTCTCCCAATGAATTCTAAGGTCATCTCTTAGATAAAATTCAGTTTGAGTAATTAACAGAAAATAACAGAAAGGGCACTACTACTCTGGACCTTCATTCAAGGTTATACAGGTGTGTGTGTGTGTGTGTGTGTGTTTGTAGGGGCAGGCACACCTTTGTGTGCTCTTACCTATGACGGTATCTGGGACCAGAGGTCCTGCTCTTTCACGTTTCCTAGCTTTAGCTCCAGCTGCACCCCCAGTATCAGCACCGTCTCCCAACAAGCCATCAACTCCTGCACCTCCAGCACCGCCAGCACCTCCTGCACCACCAGCACCTCCTGCACCTCCTGCTCCTCCTTCAAGACCAGCATTTCCAGCTCCTCCTGCAAGACCAGCAGCCCCTGCTGCTCCTGCAGCACCTGCGCTAAGCTTCCCTGCTGCAGCCGCAGATAAATTTTTAGTTAGTGCAGCGGTAGCTGCTTCGCCAGCTGCAGCAATCTCTTCTGGGCTCAGGCCTGCTTCCTTGGCCTTGGCTTCAGCCAGCTTCCTTGCCTCTTCCAAAGCTTTGGCTTGAGCTTCTGCTGCTGCGGCTGCGGCTGCAGCCTCAGACGCAGCTTTCGCCTCTTGCTCTGACATGCCTTTAGCCTTTGCGGCTGCTAGTGCAGCCTCAGCAGCTTGAGCAGCGGCCGCTGCCTTGGCGGCTGCTGCGGCCTGTGCTACTGCCAGGGCAGCTTCAGCTTCAGCTTTGGCTTTGGCAGCAGCTTCCTCCCTCTCAGCTTTGGCTTTTTTGGCAGCCTCTGCTGCCTCTGCCATGTCCTTCTTGTTCTTCTCTTGCTGCTCAGCAGCGATTTTAGATAGGTCTGTATTGCCACCACCTGCTTGCGTGGTCTTGCGGGCTACCTTTTTGCCTTTGGCAGCATCTTTGTCAGCTGCAGAAGATACAATTGTACAGGAAGATGTGAGGATCTCATACTACTGACCGTGTTAGTCTAATATGTTTCTTACATAAAAAAATGAATACATAAAAAGTGAATGGTAACACAATTAGTCTTTTCCCAGTTTAAACCTAATTTAAGAATTCTGTTCTTTATTCTTAGTTGTATATTTAACCTACCTTCTACCACAAGCCAAGCACTGCAAGTCTTAATGCCAGCCGTAGCAGTATAGATCCCAGCATCCACAGGCATACAGTCAATGATTTTCAGTCGGTGAATAAGTTTATCCTCAGAAACAGTAATCTCATATTTATTATTGTTGGATACTGGAGAATTTTTTAATGACCATACAATCTGATTCATGGGTATAGAAGTCACACACTCGAAGACTGCATCTTCTCTTTCTACAGCTTTTACTTCCTGAATCTTCACAATAAATTCTACAGGGGGGACTGAATGAAACAGACAGAGAAACAAAATGAAAACCAGGAATCCCAAGTAGATGCCAAAGAACTGTTTAGAATTGCATTTTAAATCCATTGGTTCAGTTACTGAAAACGTACTCTTAAAATCGGTTGAGAAGATATTGACTCCTTCAACGTCCACTTGATAAATACCAGCATCCTCAGGATTAAGATTTTTGATGGTGAACACATACTTTTTGCCAACTTGCTTCAGGAAGTGCTTCGCCTCACCGTCCTCATCTTTACTGAGTGGAACCATGACACCATCCTAAACAGATGAAACAGATGGTGCTCTGCTTTCCAGATGTACGCTCTTAAAAATACATTGAAAGACAACATGCAGCCATTTAGATGTACCTTGTAGAGGAAAATGCGACTGCTGGGATCTTTTAGTTCCAGATCCAGTTCAAATCCAGCTGCTTCATCTGACTTAACCTCAATCGGTTTCAAGTTAGAAAGGTGCTGAATGAACTAATAGAGTACAAAGTAAATTGTATTAAGATGAGATGTTTCTATCTATCTATCTATATTTATTTATTTATTTATTTACTTATATAGTCCTATAAGTAAATGTATATACCTGAGCCTGTTCTTCCTCCCTTTCTTTCTTCATCTCAATCAGTTTTTTCAGCATTCCACGGAAATCAGTGATGCCATACTCACTACAAATGCGCTCATAGTCTTTCTTATCAGCTGACAATAATAGATCCCACACGGATTCATCAATGTCTCCTTCCCTTTTCTCCTCAGCCTTTTTTCCAGCACTACAAATGGAATATTCAGTTTTTTACAAAATAATTAATTTTTTTTTTTTACAAAATAATATACAGATTCTTTTGTAACATAATTATTGTGATGGACTCCAAGTCATTCTTTAAAATTGGCCAAAAGTCATTCAGGAAATCAGGTGTCACAGGTACCTTCTCCTAAGCTTCTTTCTGAACTCTGTTGGATCCTCAGAAGCTGAAGGCAAATGTTAGAAGCATTATCATTATTCTGAATGATAATTCATAAATTAATATATGTAGTTAAATAACATTAAACACAAAGCAGTTTTGATGTTATGCAATCAAAGGGTGAAAAAGTTTATAGCAGCTCAGGAACAAAGTAATATTATCAAGATGGGATATCCAACGTACACTTTTCTGCCTTTTTAATTTCTTTGCTTTTTTTGAATCCCACTGCAAAAGAATAAAGATAACAAAGATGGAGTGATGCCATTAAAGGCATATTACATGTATTTCAACTGCAGCTCATTACTGTAATATGACTTGAAAGATCTGGAACCACACCTTCGATGATGTTTAGAACAACAGTGCAAACAGCCTTTCCGTACTCATTAAAGGCATAGCATTTGTATGTGTCAGCTTCCTCACCACTTACTTTAGGAATCTGCAGTGTATAAAAAAATCAAGCAATTACGAGCTATTTAGTAAGTAACCTACTTAATTCGTTTGCAATTGAGAATGGTATGAACAAATGTTTGTAAGACAAGGACAACAGCTGATACCATGAATTCTGAAATTTTATAAAATAACAAGAATTGTAAATGAAAGATAAATGAATGTTCTGACCTCTAAAGTGTGTTCATTACTTGTAGGGTCAAATTTGCACTGAAACTTTTGTGGATCATCCATCTCTCCATTGGCTCGTTTCCATGATACAGTGGGCGTGGGATCTCCAATTACAATGGCTTTAAAGATGGCTAATTTACCTAATTGCAAATGACAGAAGTTAGTATTTTGTAATGCTCACATAACGTCTGGTCAGTCAAGAAAGAAGTCAGCTCATGAACCCTACATGTATCAGCCCATGAACCCTATATGTAAAACAAAATTATTTTTTGACTCACAGTCTTTTTCTGCCACAGTATTTACACATATGGATGTCAAGACACACAGGAAATTTGCTTGTAAACATTAAGACCAGATCATAAGACAACATAGGACAAGAGCATAGCTACCCACTACCCATCCTAGTGCAATGTTTTGCAGACAGTTTAGACCAACACTGGATCAAGAATAAACTGCGATTGGTGAAGTAGTGAATTGTTTCTCACTCGTTGTGTTTCCATAATGGTTATCTATTATTATCCAATTAGACACTCTGTGTATTTTGAATAGATTTTCACTGCAGCCAGCCATACCTTCTTGAATGGTAAGAGCGATGGGTTTGCGAGTGAAGTCAGGAGTAGTTTTCCCCTCTGGCAGTTCCTCAATAAACTGTGTGATCATAACCCCAGGGACCTTTGATCTCCTTTTGATGCCTACGAACAACCACATCAACACTGTAACCTTGCAGTCGATGTCAGTCTGCACTTACTGGCTCAAATCACAATTGCATCAATAATATATTAAGCATTATATAAGCAAAATATTTCGCATGTATTCAGTTTTGAGGCCAATGAACTCCATAGCGCAAACTTGATAAGGACACTTCTGGTTAAGAAACTAACAGACTATTTCTTTAAAAAAGATCTTTGAGACCTATGATTTACTTTAACAACTTAAATAGATCTTACCATATTTTCTGACGCTTGTTTATCCGTGTTTATTTTGTTAGGTAAGTGATTAAGAGGGATTGGATATTGTGGAATGCAACAAAATACACAATCAATAAAAACTGAATGACAGCAACCTGAAAATCTACATACACACAATGTAAATATACACCGATCAACCATGACATTAAAATCATCGTCTAATATTGTGTAGGTCCCTCTCATGCTGCCAAAAGGACTTTGATCCATCAAGGCATGGACTCCACAAGAGCTTTGAAGGTGTGGGATGTTATCTGGAGCTGAGATGTTAGAAGCGGGTCTTTACAGTCTTGAGCTGGGACCTCCGGCTTCACTTCTTTCCATAATGCTTCTTCCTCCAGGTAGGTGATGTAAAAGAAAATGTGATTCATCAGACCAGGTCACCTCCCTCTATTGCTTCATGGTACAGTTCCAAAGCCCATATCTCAAGAGAGATGCAAGATTCAAAGATTTATTGTGCAAGGCATGCATGGGAATTGAAATGCTGTTTCTCACAGAGTCAGCATGGGGACTCTGATCACTCTGCAACTATCTAGCCCCATATGCATCAAGCTACAGTGCAACATAAATGTTCTGTCACCTTTCTGTTATAGCCAGCATTAACTTGTACAATAGAAGCTCTTCTGTGGATTCAGACCAGGCGAGCTTGCCGTCATTTCCCACGTGCATCAGTGAGTCTTGGCTATCCATGAGCTAGTAGCTGGTTCACTGCTTAACTTTCTAAGGACCATCAGAAACAGTCCGCAAGAACTGTTGTTTTGGAGATGTTCTGACCCAGTCATCTAGCCATCACAGTTAGGCTCTTCCCCATATTTTCTTTTCCCAACATCTTCAAGAACTACTGTTTCCTTTGCTATTTTGTGTCAGTGGTTTTGATGTTATGGCTGATCAGTGTGTATATATAAATGCTTGTATTCCAATAACTAACAAAGCAGCCTGATGAAACACAAATAAAATTCATGGTATAAGTGACTCCAGGAACTGCAATATTGGTGGTGCTCTCTACTCATAGAGCAGTACATTGATGCCAGGATTTCAATAATGTTTCCTATCTGATTTTAACCTCATCTGATCAGTAACAAGCCATGAAAGAACCTTGTTGCTGAACAAATCTTGATCTTAAAGGATCTGTATTTGTGTGCTTCTTGCCTGAGTGATTCTTCCTTCCTAACACTTGTCCTATAGCCTTGAGGATGTACTTTACCAGCAGTACAGACAGCATCAGCTTATGCACGAGTCAAGATTCTTTTTGGGATGCTTTCAGGGATTTTAATCTTCACTACCATAAGTGTGCAAATTTAAAGCATAGTCTTTTGGCACTTTTCTATGTCCGTAGATGTTCAGGTTGCTGTCATTCAGTTTCCTTACCTTTTTTCTTTGGAGGCTGACCCTCTGCTCCTGGTACAGACATAACACAGGGAATGGGAAAACAGAGCAGGTGAACACGTAAATGTTAATCCTGACAAAGGCATGGCTGAGGACCCATACTTTGATAGGATTCAGGACATAGACAACAACCAGTCTATACCAGGGGTGGAAATCCATGCTTAAAAACCTAAATATAGATATTAATAAAGAATAAATAAGTTGAAATGAAAAACTCTGATCTCAAGGATTCACAACATACAGTGGTTTCCCAAGGTAGTATATTAGCTACCTTGAAATGTATTTTTCAACATTAGATAGCTAACAAGCACTCAAAATAGTATGGGTTTAATAAATAGCTGTTGGTTTGATGGCTAAGTTAATTAAAAAATATATAATTATATTTTTAAAAACACAAGACAAAATACACTCATATGATTACACACTAATCATTATTTCAGTTTACTCTACTACTCCTATTAAATGGAAAATGTATTTAAATACCATAATCTAAATAACTGTAATCCAGCTATTAACCTGCTTTCCACCACTGGTCAACACACAAAATAGACTGTGAGGTGAGACTT
Source organism: Brachypetersius altus (assembly GCA_037974465.1). Classification (NCBI taxonomy): domain Eukaryota; kingdom Metazoa; phylum Chordata; class Actinopteri; order Characiformes; family Alestidae; genus Brachypetersius; species Brachypetersius altus. The sequence goes on along the minus strand of JBBPDB010000108.1, from coordinate 18,804,407 downwards.
CAGCCTTTGGCAACAAATTTCTGCTCTTTCCAATTCAATTATGGATTGAATCTCACAGAAGTTTAGCCAAAAGGCATGGGGAAATGACTGGGGGACACAGAAATGGGAATTAGGTAGGTGATGTTATAGAGATTAAATTAGGAATGCGTTAGGAACTGGATACCATGGACAGTACTGTCATCAATTTGAAAATGTGAATTGTCTTCAGTGGATTGAAAAAAGGATAAAAGGTGTTTCAGTTTCCATTTTGCCCCTGAATATTCCCACTGCTCCATAGCTGGTCAAAAGGCCAATTGATGAAGTGCAAAAATCTAGTTTACAGTCTGATCATGTAGAAAATGCTCCCTGATAAGCTAGGACTAATAACATCTAATATCTACTTTGCATATTGCCTGGCTTCTTGAGCAATGATCTGTGAAATAACTTGTTGGGGGCATTTTGGTTTTAATCTGCATGTGTTTTCATTTATCAGCATCCTTTTGACCCTAAACCTTCAGAAGGTCTGTGAAATCTTTTTTTTTTCAACCTTTTTATTATTTCAAATCCCCAATGTTTCAGTTTCATCACCCCTATAAATACCTCCCTCCTCTTCTAAATTATATTGTAATTTATGGCATCCTTACAGTCATGGCGTGCTAAAAGCTAATTACTCCTAGAATTTATGATAAAATTAAATGTGTGATACCACCGTGTGATCATTTTGTTTTAGCATCTTATCATCATAACTAGTCAACTATGTTACCATTTGACCCCTGAGCACCAGTGCCACCTTCTGTCCTGTTAAAATATAACTGTATAATCATACATACATTCCTTATTTACATAATGCCCTTGTTTAACAAAAAACAGTATTTACTGGAATCACCCACAGAAAGGAGCCTTTAATTTGGACCATATAAGTAAACATTAAGGCTTGTAGCAAGGCTTGCAACATAGTGTGCATTTTCCAGATCACTGACACTGTCGCCATTTGAAGTCTGTGTCATGCCTATATTAGAAATGTCTTGTCTAAGCAGTTTTTCTCTATAAGATTTGTTTTTTTTACCACCCAGTGGCCACCCTCTTCCAAACACATTTTTTCATCTGCACATTTCTTCCCTCAGAGTCAGAATACACTTCTTTGCTACCCATTAAACTGATCACTGGCAACGTTGCTAAATAAGCCAACAATCTTTGTCGATTGGGAGGAGCTTCGTGTAAGTTGAATAGTTAGTGTTATATAATAGTATATAATATAGTATAGTATTACAATAACATTATTTTTAGTTTGACTCCTTAATAACTTTGTAATTAAACTTGGAGGGAAAGTGAATGCAGGTTTGGAAAATGTTTGTTCCACGGGGCACAGCATTGACAATGATAAAAATTTTTAAAAAAATGCTATTTCAGAGCTCCTAATATGTATGTGACATTAAGAGGTCTTTTATGATACATTTTTTTTCAGTAAGATTTCTTATTTAAGATCCTCATGGCAGGCAAATTGGTTTGAATCATACCTGTTCTTTATCCTTTCTAACTTTTTTAAACAACAACAGAAACAGAAATTCTTTGTCTTAAATTAGCTGAGGAGCCAAAGACAGTGGAGAATGTTCTGGGGGCCAGCATGAGGTTAGCCCTCTCTATTTATGAATGAATGAATACATGAACAAATGAATGAACAAATGAATGAATGAATAAACAAACAAACAAACAGATGAATGAACATAAGAACAAACAAATGAACAAACAGATGAATTAGCGAATGAATGAATGAGCAAAGAGATGAATTAGTGAATGAATGAATGAGCAAAGAGATGAATGAATGAATGAATGAATGAATGAGTGTATTAAATAAATGTAATAAATAAAAGTTATAGTGTTGAATGCACTTCCCCACAGTGAATTCTCACAGTGCATTTGAATGATTGTAGTGGTGCATTTGATTGCATTTGACAGTGCATTTGAATGATTGTGTGGTGCTTTGGGGAGCTTTGGGGAACTGCCCAGCTTGGTGCTTACCACCCTGTCCCGTGGCAGTCTGATCTGTAACTTTTGACTTCTTCCACATCTTGAAATTTCTTGGTATCTCAAGATTACAAAAGTACCACTGAGAGAGAGAGAGAGAGAGAGAGAGAGAGAGAGAGAGAGAGAGAGAGAGAGAGAGAGAGAGAAAGAGAGAGAGAGAG
>JBBPDB010000108.1:18743806-18785956 GCA_037974465.1 Brachypetersius altus | reverse complement strand
TATTATCATGCTTAATCCTTCATAAAAGTTTTCTAAGTTTAACAGAATACTTTCAGATGCAGCCAATCAGAGAACTGGCTGCATTAACTAATGTATTCTTTTTTTTATTTTCAGTAAATGTTTGCACACACCAGGTGATCTCCAGTGGTTTATGTTTGTAATGCAGTGTTCTAGTTTACAAGCTTCCATTTATACAAAACAAGACATGTACAAGCTTTGCTGATCTATTTACCTGATGTACTAAAACTCAAAACAAAAAGTCAATCATGCATAACTTCCAGCCAGCTAGTCTCATTTTTAATGTATTAATCACTCAGTATGTATGAAGACTCAAAGGCATAGATATCATAAATCTGTGAGTGCAGAAGCTACATTAAATATCTGTCCAATCCCTGTGGTTCACAGCTGGTTCACTTAAATTATGTTCATCCTCTTCTGGCAGGTTATTGATATCTTGTCAATGTCGTGTGTTTTTTTTATAGTCTCATTTAACGAAAACCCATGTCTTGATGTGAGATATGTCATCTTGATATGAAGTTCAGTTGCATTAAAAGAATATCAGACATTTACAACCTGATCTCTATTCTGCATCTGTAGTATGTTTTGCCACAAGTGTTCCAATATATAGAAAACGAAAATTGATTGATTCTCTGTAAGTGTTTATGAGAACTGTATATTCTTGTACAAGACATCGATGAATACTTTAATGAAAGGTACTCTATATAGACAAATGAAGAAAAAAATCACAAAGATGTCTAACCATTCCGCCAGTAGAGACTTTAATGACATTGCATTCAAATACGTAGATTTTAAAATGTTGGTCCCCCTTTGCAGCTATAACAGCTTCTACTCTTCCTGGAAGGCTTTTTTAAAGATGTTGGAGTTTCTGTTGGAATTTGTGCCCATTGATTTGGTAGAGCATTTAAGAGGTCAGGCACTGATGTTGAACGAGAAGAACTGGCTCCCAATTTCTGTTCCAGTTCATCCCAGAGGTGTTGAATGGGGTCACCCAGGGCCATTCGAGTTCTTCCACACCAAACTCATCTAACCATGTCTTTATGGAGCTTGCGTTGTGCACTGGTGCACAGTCATGCTGGAAAAGAAAAGGTTCTTCTCCAAAACCTGTATCCATAAAGTTGGAAGCATGGCGTGGTCTAAACTGTCTTGGTCTGCTGAAGCATTAAGATTGCCCGTCACTGGAAGTAAGGAACCCAGCACAAAGTTTAAATACCAGGGTGTCCCAAGTAAAGTATTAGTATTAGTGTTAGTATGGAATTAGTATTCTTTCATGTTTTCAAAACAATTTTTTTTGCATAAATCTGTTGTTGAGATGTAAACCAACTTGAATTTCTTTCCAGTTGATGGTGATGGAAATCACAAAAATAGTGATTTCCATGGAAATCACCAAAACCACCTGTGAACCTACAGTAGAGCAGGTGTGAGTTTTCATATGTAATGCAGATAATTGAACAACAGTGTTGAAAGAAAAAAGGTATTTTAGGTACTATTAGGCCTTGCAAAATTCTACAAGTACAGTTTCTAGTAGCTTAGACCAAAATCTTCCTGTAGATCAAGGGCAACTGTCACAGTTTGGGCAGCAGCCATTAGGGGTCGCTGCTTTTCTTTTTGTCTTTCTTTTCTGTTCTCGTTTATTAGGGCTTTTATTTTTATATTTCTGTATGTATCACGTGTCTCCTTTGTTTTCAGCTGTCTTGTGTTTCCCCTTTGATTGAGTTCAGTATTTAAGTCTGTCTCTGTTAGTTCATCCTCATGTGTCCATCACCTTATTTTTCCCTGTTCCTGTCTCGTTCCAGTGCCTAGTTTTTCTGATGTCTATTATTACGGCCACCGTGCCTGTTTCTGTTTGTTTTTCAGTTTTCTGTTTTCACTTTTAATAAATAGAGCACCAGCATGGAAGCCTGCCTGCCTTGTCCCTGTTTGTCCCAAGGTAAATCACGACAGGGGACTCAACCCCCCAGTCGTGACAGCAACATAGAATGTGTTCTTTCATAAATTGGATTTGTGAAAAAAAAAAAAAAAAAAAAAAAAAATTTCGCAGGCCCCCTTTTCAAGGATACCAGAAAACCTTGGGGACAGGAGCTGGATGCATTACATAATGGTTAAATCTGAAACTGCTTTTATGTTTCTTTAATTAGGTTGATTATGGTACAGGATTCAATGCTATACAATTTTATTGAAAATCTGAAAATTTAATGGCAGAATTCAAGTCTACAGTCTCGTTTGGCTTTGATTGCATGTAAAGAAAAGTGTGATTATCACTAATCATTCAGTTATCTGTAAGAACTCCTGTGAGCCAGGTATGTCCTGAGACTTTTTATTTAGGCTTTTGTCCAGTAATTATAGTCGCAATTATGGCAGCTCATGAATGAGACCTGGCAGTATCACAAGTGATGCCAAAAACATTCAAAACAAGCTGGCAAAGACAACATTGGAATAGTAAAGAACAAAGTTTCTGCTGTTATATTAGCCGTTAGCAGCACAAAGATAAAACAGATACGCACTTTGTTTACATGAGCATTGCTAATATCACAACCAGACTCAAGGTGGAGCTTGAACAGAAAAGCTACATGACAAACTCCAAGGCAATATAAGTGGCTATATATTACATTACATTGCATTGCATTCATTTGGCAGACGCTTTTATCCAACGCAACCCAAGCTTCAGAACTAGAGGAGAGTTGCTTTTTACGTTGGGAGTAGTACAAGATGATGTAAGCTTAAACAGAAGAGCAAGTGTGATTTACGGTATATAATGCATCTCTGAATAGATTCTTCAGGAGGTTTTCGAGGATAGAGAGGGATTCTGTTGCTCTGGTTGGTTTCAGCAGCTCATTCCATCAGTAGAACCAAATTAAACCAAATATCTCCGCAAATTTGATCTGATCTGAGGTGCGCAAACTGTTACTGACTCCTAATTAAACAATGAATTTCACAGCCAAAAATTATGTGCAAGGTTAATATTGCCTGTTAGATCATAACAGAAAGTAAATTAGCTTTCACAGCGTTTATAGGATATCCAGGCTTGGCAGTGTCTCGGATGTGGGGATCACATTAGAGCCTGGAACGGACTATGTCTATAGATACGGTATAGGCTGGTCCAAATGAGGCCTATATATGGCTTAGATGTGATATTAAGAATGAAAGTGATACTAGTCCAACTATTTGCCTGCGATGGGTTGGCTCACTCATCCAAGCAACCAGATCTGATTCAGCCAAGGACTTGGGGCTTGTCTGCTGGCCAAATAGCAGCTGGATGTAGGAGATGAAATTAGAGCTTAAATGTCAATACACTGAAACATTGTAATCATCTCTGCTGCCACATCAAAACACAGCAATAGTGACCATGGGAATCTAACCACCGTCTAGTGCACAGAAAAAACATCCGAAATAACCAGGACGCATAACACTCATGTGGCACAAGAGTGTCAAAGTCATTCTGAGATGATGAGAGGAGGAGAGCAATGATGCAAATTTTCTTCACGTGTTTGAGTTGCATCAGCAGGAACCCTGAAGGTCAGCCCATGCCTGAAATTCAGTTTATTAGTTATTCATATACTGACTGATTGACAGATCAATTGACTGATCAATATGCAAATCATTTGCACATATAATCTATTGACACAGTTCATGCAAAATCACTGGGCAACTGTAAGGCCATACTAGGGCCTTCCAAATTGATGTTGATTAATCAGGGCTTATATATTTACATGTATTAGTATTTGCAGTTTAATGTGACGTTACCAAAAGTTTTCATGTTACGTTTTAACATTGGCTTGTTATGAGGGTCCAGTGACGGGTGTTACATTTTGAGTTATGCATTATAGAACTGTGCACTACAATTACCACCCATTTCATGACCATCTGTGCTTTTGTGCAGCGTTTTCATGAATGTAGTTGCAAACATATTTTGTACATTGTACATATAATATATATATATATATATATAATGTATATGATTGTATATTGATTAAACTTTTAAAAGCTAGTGTCGACTATACAGATTAAACTATGATTCATAAGGAAATCTATTGAATATATTGAATAATATATTATAAATGCTGCAAATGATATATAGTTAAAGCTAATGCAGTTATATCAGTTACCATTTTGAAATATCAGGTTCCACAGGTTTCCCTGTAATTTTATCTAGCTAACTGGCTGGATTCACATGTTTCCATACCATCTTCCATAAATGTAAGGTAAAGATTACAGAAGCCTGTGAAGGTATTAACAAATGAAATGTAAGATATGCTGGAGGGGTTACTTAGAGTATAACTCTGTATGCAAGTGGTTGGTCCACAAGTACTCTCGAACACAAGGTCACTAACTACTCAGCCCAGACGTCTGATTTACAGCGGCATCATGGCAGCTATGCCACAGAGACTCGCGCTGAACACAGCCCAGGACAGAATGTAAATCAGCAACTATTTCTGTGGCCTCGTTAAACGACAGGTTGCAGAAAGGTTACTGGAAGGTAGGAAGAGTTTGTCACATACGCCCTTATATCAAGGTAATCTGAATGTATTAACACCCCACACATAATTGCCACGAATATGTCCTTTGTCTCTCTATTTGTCTCATAGAATGACTGGATCAAAGCTGTTATATTGCAATAACTCTGACTTGGAGTTTTGAAAACATGCCCAGATGGTCACTGTGTTCTTATTAAGGAAACTCAGTCTGGCTGGGAGAAACACACACACACACACACACACACACACACCCACACACACACACACACAAACACACAACACTGACAGACCAATAAGAAGCATTTTATGACAACCTGAAAGGTTTTTGCTGGATAAAATGTTGCATATGGGTTTTATACATCTTCTCACAGTCTCTGTTGTATATTTCCACTGCAAAAAATCATATTATGGCAATTGAAGGCAATTGTAAATGTAATCAATATTGTTTAACCATTTTTATTAATCTTTGCTTTTTATTTATTTTATCAACCAATAAAAATTTTTTATATAAAATGACTTAAAACAAGTGAAAAATAGTAATATAATAGCCTTAGTAGCAATGTTGTAATGGAATATGGTGATATAATAATATAATATATAATAATATAATATCCTATTAAATATAATAATATGCTGCCAAGATTTTTTGCAGTGTGAGGATAGCAGAATGTGAGTCACTTAATGTACTCTTCTTAATAAACTACACATTCTGTACATGCTTAGATCAGTAATGGTTTGCCTTAGAATTCATCATACACTGTTTGACTTCATATCACACATCATATCATATCACATGTTTTGGTTTTGCATTGTTTAGCCCTAATATTTGTTATCATCACTAGAGGACCTTGAAATGAATACTTACTTGAAGCCTCTAGTCATTATCTTCTGTCTTTCATATGAATTACATTTACAGTTAATATAATTAATCAGGAACATACATATTCAAATACAGGTCAAATGTGAGACATGGGTTAGATTAGCTGGGCTGCCAACAATAAACTACTGCTGTCTGTGACAAAATGAATGGACACTTCTAAATGAAACGCTCTCACTGTAGTGTCTGTGCATGTTTGGGGTCGTTATTCATTGTGACGCTGTGGTTGTTGTGTGATATTGCTCTTGTTTAACTCTGCAGACTGTGAATTCCTAAAACTGAATGTTGCCACTGAGGGCCAGCCAGATGATACCATGTGGCTGTGTGGATTGGCACAGTTCTGAGATGAGTGCCGTGTGAACCATGACAGAAATGAATAAGCACGGCCTGCAGCCAAGTCTAGCTGTCATTGTGGAATAACACATTAGTTTAGAAAAATAAAATGAGGTAAAAATCTATTTAGAACAAGGACTTATTTATTTATCTTTGTTTGTTTGTTTGTTTGTTTGTTTGTTTCTTTATTCACTGTTCTAGGACCCAAGTTTGGTTCTAAAGTAAGCTGAGGACAAGTCCAAGTCACGTTTTTTGTTTATTTGCAGCAAATGTGCTATTAATTAATGTCGATTCACCATCTCTGTCTTATAACAACAACAACATGATATATTTCAGACTGTGCCGTAAACATATCGAGTGTCAGTCATGTTGTCCTTTCGCGTGCTTATGTGTGAATGTGGCTGCTTGTATTTGGATTAGAAGTGGAGGCGTGCGAAATGAAAGGATTCCAGTTGGACTCCAGACACAAGCTTTGGCAGTAAGTGGCTGGCCATCAAAATGTTGTGACCGACATGACAAATACAGTGCCGCGGCATCATTCAGAAAACATTCAGTGTCAGGAACTGCCAGGATGGACAGTGTGCATGTTGTGTAAATACTAAAAACTGTGACTGCAGAGGACGTGCCTAAAACAACAGCAATAAAAATATATTGCTGTGTCTCGAAGGAATCATTGTCAGAATTCCTATATGAATATTCATTTCCAAATCTGTGAATGCATCATGATGCTCTATAAATAAAAATGCAATCTAAGTCTGGCGCAGCTTAACAGATGAGCATGTGGCATGTAAAAAGGATGATGTGTCTTCAAGTTATTAGAGTAGAGGTGATTTGAACTGCTTTTGTCAGTTTTTAATTACTAATATATATTTCTAAACTCAAACGCACGCTCTTATTTCAGCTCAAGGGTTCTGTTTAAAAATGCTGTAACTTCTGCTGTTGAAACTGACTTTGCCTGCTCTTGGTGGATATTTGCACAGCAAAGGCAGGTTCACACGTTCCAGTTTCAAGCTGTTGAGTCTATTTGCTGCATTCCTCTGGCTAAATGAGTAGCAGTAGGGTGTGAGAGAAACCCCATCTATGCTGTTAAAAATAAAAGTTCTCAAGTGGTTCTTGGCTGGGGTCTGCACTGATCAGCAATATCATTAAAACTATCTGCCTTATTATTTAGGTCCCCTCATACTACCAAAAGACCATCCTATAATGGATAAGACAACTTTGTCCAGCACATACTACAGATGCTTGATTGGATGGAGATCTGGGAAATGTCTGTCTCCATGAGTGTGCCTTCTTTCTATAGTGCACCCTAATGCCACATCTAAGTGACACACACACATTTGCAACCATCCTTCCTCATAATGTAAAAGTCAGTTTGTCTTCTTTCACTGCTTCATGGTTCTGATGCTCACATGTCAATTGTAGGCAGAGTTAGCATGGGCACTCTGAGTGGTCGACTGCTACAGAGCCCAATATGCAGGAAGGTACAATGCAATCTGTATTCTGACACTGTTCTGTCCTAGCCAGAATTTTCAACAATTTGTACTACAGTAGCACTTCTATAGGATTGCATCTGACAAGTTTAAATTATGTTTTAAATGTTATGGCTGATCAGTGTAGGATTAAAGGAAAAACATATAGTTGTTCAGTTAAATTTAATAAAGGTCATTCCTACTTGTATCCTTATAGCTTAATCTATTTTACATTTCTTTAGAAAACCAAACGTGGTTCCTTTATGGCATCACATTAATGGACCATTTTGACACTTTTGTGTTTAAGGATGTACTGATATGTAGAACTTTCGTCCTTGCAATGTTCACTTGTGCAACTAATTCACATTTTTTTCTCATGACCAATTGCCAAAAAGTAGCAAGACCACATGGAGATATATGTGAGTTCTTCTGAGGTCCCCTGGATCATGTGGACAGCTGAGGAGATGTGCAAACATGCTTTCGTTACAGATCAGGTTATATTAAGCCTTAGGCACCTTGAGCATGATTCCTGCCAAATTCCGATGGCCCTTTTGCCCAGCTGGAAGTGTGATCAGAGGAGTAGCCTTTTGAGGGAGTGGTGTTTGTGGGTTGGCCTCCATGGTATTTTCTGTGCATCATGTGGTCTGCTAGGGACACTGAGAAGGAGGGGGATTGGATAACTGAGATGTCTCTATTTACAGCTACAGTCAAAGTGTTTCATTTTTCTTCCCTAGATATTGCAGTGGGAGTCACCAACAGCTATTCATCCGGGTGCAATCCATTTTTTATACGTCTTCTCTTTACCCCTCACCACTAGTCGTCCCCCTCCCCTGTCTCCATAGGTGATCTTCAATTCTTCATAAGCTCCTCTGCCTGTTTGCAGTTGTTTATCCCTTTCTCTGTCTCCGTCCATAGAGTTAAACCTAAATCTGTGCACCTCTAGGTTTCTCATTGCCCCATAAATGTTCCACCTGTTGCCTGCAAATCCCCAGAGCATTTAAATGGAATCCTGCCAACATGACCTCCCTCCTTCTGGCTTGACCCTAAGGGTAGACTGGCATGTTGGTGTATCACACAATTAATACCACTAGATCCTGTGCTAATATGGAACTGATTAAACTCAAAAAGATGGGAGATCACAGGGACATGTCTTGGGTACAAGCCAGGGGTAGCAGCAACACAGGACTGTGATGAAAGGGGAGATTCTGTTTCTCTGGCGTTCTTACAGATGCCAGCACTGAATCTGCCAAACCCCTGCTCTACTCAAACGAGTCATGTTCACAGGCCAGCGAAAAATCATAAAGGTGTTTTCAAAAGAATTTTGGGTGTTTAGCTTATTTCTGCTTTTTATAATAAAAAAGCCCTGGTGCTAGAGACACACTACCCTCACACAGGAATATTTTTATACCTCCCAACACACCTGATCCAGCTTATTAACAGTTAACAACACCCTCAGTGAGTTGTAGTGGGCATCTTACAACATGGAAAGCACTAAAGTGTGCAACGACTGGAAAACACTGTATTACAGGGCCACAGCTGTTGTTGTCTAACAGGTCACTTTAGTGTGGTGAGTTGTATGCAGGAACAACATTGGGATTTCCTGTGCATTTTGCAAAAATGCCCCACTGAGTTGTGTGTGGTGTACATTAATACATGATGATTGCAAAATGAGTTATTTAGATGCACATTCACAAGCTATTAAACAGCAGTGATCTACTGCATCATGTTTTCTACTACATATAGTACTATAGCTCAAGTACCATGCATGTGTAGACTGGATTGAACAGAAGATTGAAGATGCCATAATGGGTGATCCAAAGAGACAAAGAGTTTCATTTAAGCTTCAGCATTCATTTTAGATTAGTATGAAACATGCATCAACAAAGATGCAAATCGACATTTCGGAGCAGTAAGATAGCAGCCCCTCTCTTAAGCATTTGCATTTACAGCTATTTTTACTTGATTTAGCTTATGTGTATATTTCAAAAGCATATACGTAAAACATAATAATAATAATTATAATAATAATTTTCTACTATTATTTGATTACATATATGATTTCATCTGCATCTCTGAATATTACTGTTGTTTTACTGTCTTAAGTGTGCTTTCCTGTAGGCTTTCCTCCTTCATTAATTGCTCAGATTGTCAGTGTAAGTGGTATTTTTGTTGATGGTCAATACACAGTTGAGAAAACTAATAAAGGTGACTTTATTATGTCATTGAACCTATGGACAACTACAACTCACTGTGGAAATGTCATCAGAGATAAAGTCACAAAGAGGGGGTAGTGGAGGTTGTATCTGTGGAAGAAAAAGAGAGGTGTCAAGCCTTATCTACTTATGGCTATAATTGGTAATGTCCATTCTCTGTCAGCTGTCATACTGTGGGTTAATGGCCTGGAGCCTCACACTCACTTTGGTGGCTCTAGCTGAGAGCAGCTTTGAAATACAAAGACTTAAAAGCCATTGCCATCTTCCTTGAAATTGAATTTGATAATGCTGTACTGCAAACATTTTCAGATATGGATTGAAAATAGCTAGATTCTATTAACAGCAAATGTCTTGGGTTTAGATAAGGTGGCACATCTGCATAACGCAAGATAACAGTCTTATTTTAATGAAAATGACAACATTAGGAAGTTTAAGGAAAAAGGTCTGCACTTTAGGCATGTTATGCATTTCTTTTTTATGTCTAAGATGAGAATGAAAAGAAAATGTGCAGATCATCAATAAATGCAGACTACAGGGTGGTGTGTACTTGCATTGTTATTACATCAACATCATTTTACTACAACATGGGTGTTCAGTGAGGGTGTCACATTGCTTGAGTCTGTGGCCTATGGCCTGCACTCTTCCTGTTATCATCATAACTATTGCAGCCTAAAGATTAGATTACATACAGCATTCATGTATATACTGTATGTCTGTGTGTGCATATTTTTAGAACATACGTAAAAATTGTGAAGCCATGGCCCCAGTTATGTACATTAATGTTTCTGGGCTTTTATTGATGTGCATTATGTGGAGCTCCTTTAGATTTCTTCAGAAATGTTTTTCACACTCAGATTTCTCATTTCTATATATGGTTCTTTAAAGAATCAGGAACTGAAAGGTTTAGGCACAACTGATGATATCAGTTCAAGCAACCTTAGAAAACTTGATACAGACATGATAAAGTGACTACAGGAAGGCTGGGGGTAGTTCTGATGTCTAGATCAAAATACTAGAGTGCTGTGGCATTGCATTAGGGCACATCAGCCTGTCTGGTTCTCTGAGAAGCTGTGCTATGACAGGCAGCAAGCTGGGTGGTTGGGGAGTAAATCTATGCGGTTTTCAAGGAATGGTGGTCTCATGAACAATTCTGAACAACAGTATCAGATCGAAAGCTCAAAAAGTTTGGGAACCCCTGGCGTAGGCTATGTCACCTATGTAACTTCAGGAACCTGAGAAGTGTGGGTGTTAGGAGATATGCTGCAGTGGTGTATAACTCGTTATTTACAAGGACCAATTTCTGAAATGAAAAAAAAAAAACAACACGCAAAGGATTGCCAGGCATCTCTGCTCTGATTCTGTCATTGTTGCATTACAATCCAATTTCCATGGATAGGCATGTTTGTACACGTGAGTATGTGTATATGTGTATATGTGTACTTCTGCTGCATGTTCCAATTACCCCTTGCTTGGAAATAACAAGGTTTAATTTAAATTTTTCTGTAGGGACAGCGATCACAGACTGGATATAAAAGTTACTGGCTACCTGCAGATATGTAAACTGTGCCTTGCTCAAACAGCCCCCTATTAAACTGATCCATTTCTGATTATTACAGCATGTCCACAATTACTCATGGAAGCACAGCAGCACACTATCAAGCAAAACACAATTTCTGAGTGATGATTTCATCTGTGACGTTCGTTTGGGCAATGCAGGCAAACCACGTTTGATATCTGCCAATGGAACAGTATCTATTATGCAACGTGGACCAGTTCAGCAGGAAAGACCACTGTGGTCTCCATCATTTGTTATGCTCTTTAACCAGTAAGCAGAATGTATTTGGTAACATAGTTCACTGAACATATACTCCCAACTCTTTCTCTCACTCGCCTAACTCAGAAAACACATTTGAACAGAGAATACACAAATATCAAGCAATACATAAAAAGTGTTATGCAGCACTTGCCCTGTGCATCTGTAAAAACATCAATGCAATGTAATGTTAGTCTTCTGCCGTATCCTGTAATTATGACTGCTCTAAATGTTGCAGGCAGTAGGCGTTTTTCTCATCAAAACTACTTATTCCGTAACAGCAGTCACTTGTTAGTACTGCCACACAATAGTTTGAAAAGAATGAAATGCTGTCAATCACTACAAGCTGGAACGGTGCCAACTCCCATTTGGGAGTCAGTGATGTGGTTCAGAGGTGTCTGTTGTCTAGTGAACATGTATATGGGGCTGCTGATAAAGATTTGTGTAACCCAGAGATATATTGGCTAATTAACTAATACGTTTTTCTTCGGATTTGCAGAAAAATAAGGTATCACTCTGAAAGTGAAATTATGATTATCCCATATACAGTAAGATGCATGTGCTTATTTTTTAAACTAAATAAAATTTGATAATTTTCTCTGTGTCTGCATGAGTTTCTGCTGGGTTCTCCAGTTTCCTCCCACATTCCAAAGACATGCTTCAGGCTCTAGCAAACCCTGCATCCTGGTTAGCATTAGCGGTTCAGACAATGAATGAATTCTGTATCATACCAAAATAATTAGTCGATTAGCATTGAAATGGGTGATTTTATAACATGCCAGATAATTTCCTGAAGAACTGTAACCAAACTGAATCATTGTAAGATCAGAGATTTATGTTCCTATGTGTTGCACATTGCATTTACATTTGTCTGTAAACAATAGATGTGTTTGAACTGTTTCTTTTTTTCTTAGTTCTATACACATACACGCGTAATAACAGTGGTGTGTGTGTGTGTGTGTGTGTGTGTGTGTGTGTGTGTGTGTATGAGGTGTTGCTGCAATCGTCAGTCACTAGGCACTCTGATAGGAGTCTACAGTGCCAGATGCCCATTGTCAGCGCTCTCGGTTGGAGGTCTGCTGGATGGGTCTGGGCTGTTAGAGAATCTGATTGGTGACGAGAGGGAAAACCATCAGCACAGTGAGAATCCGCAAGATCTGAGAGAGCAAACATTTGTCAAAGCATTTGTGTGCCTTTTATGAGACAAGCCATATTCCTCTCAATCTTGGGAACAGCTCTTGGACACCGCAGGAGTGGTTGTACGTCTTTCTTTCCTCACAATATTACTCCAGTGAAATGAGATATTGCTTGTGCTCTGATGCTGCTTGTTACAAGTGTTTTTTTATAACATAGGAATGTCATGTTTAGAGCATGCCATGCTTGAAATGCATCATTAAATAATGAGTCAGACTTAGACCCCTCCAGGAGCAAATGGTTATGCAGAACCATCAAGAAATGCTGGTAAATAAGAATGGAGAGTCACGTGAGGGGGGCGTCCAGAACTATTTGAAATTGAGTGAATTGCTTCCAGAATCATAAGTTGAATAAGACAGTTATTTTGGTGCAGGCTTTATCTACCTAGGATTGCAATTCTGGCTGTCAAAACTGCAGCAGAAATGGTGGAAATGGCAACAGTGGGAGCCTAGTCCCAGCAGACAGTTGACAGGACAGGACCATCAGATTGGTGGAGGAGTGAAGAATGGAGTTCTGAGAAAACAAAGATACAGCATCAAGGTTGCTAAACTTGTAGATCATCGCTGCCAGAATAAAAATCCCTATAATCTAGGAGCACCTGCCGATGCCAATCTGGTTCTGCCTTCCTCCCTCTCTTAAACAACTAAGCTGTAATTAATACATTTGTCTGGATGCTCTTTGAATTCAAAATGGCTCCCTGCTTCCTGTGTGTGCATAACAACATTTAGTTCAGCATTTTAATGTGATAGTTCAGTTTTTTTCTGATATCTGATCCATTGAGTTTGGCCCACATTGGACCTAGTATTCTCAAAATTATAACTTTACAGGGAAAATAAAAAAAAACCCTTGATTTATAATAGAAAGTATTTTGTTCATGAAGGCCTACTCTTGCTATTCAACCCCATAAAGACTCTCTTTTCTTTCTCTCCGGGTCGGCCTGTAGAGGATGGATTCCCTTTTTGAGTCTTGGTTCCTCCTGAGGTTTCTTCCTCCAGCTGAGGTAGTTTTTCCTCGTCTCTGTCACCTCTGGCTTACTCACTAGGGGCTCGGACCTGGACTCTA
The DNA here is from genome assembly GCA_037974465.1 of Brachypetersius altus. Lineage (NCBI taxonomy): Eukaryota > Metazoa > Chordata > Actinopteri > Characiformes > Alestidae > Brachypetersius > Brachypetersius altus. The sequence continues at coordinate 18,772,502 of JBBPDB010000108.1, read as the reverse complement.
TAAAGCTGCTTTGTGACGTAAAAAAGCGCTATATAAATAAAATAAAATTGAATTGAATATTTTTTTTCCCAGATAATTTTATCAGTTCATTCGTTACAACACTTTCATACATTATAACGAGCAATGGCTGTTTTTCCATGATGCACAAAACTGGAGATACAAGGTTCTTTTAGATCAGCAATAATGCTCTTGCTTTTGGAATGAAACCTCAAATCTCTGAAGTGTCTCAGTACCAGATGCCTTAAGGTCCACAAACACTGGTAAGTGAAATTTTAACTCTTTAAGTGAAAATTTAAAGTCCCACTTACAGCTGCCCAGAGAGTCTGTTCTTAAACCAAGCAGCCATAGTGAAGTGTGTTAGCTGTTAGGTGTCTTGCTGCCTTGAAATGCTTCAAAGATATAAAACGAATATTTTTAAAAATGTTCTTTTATAAGTATACTGGGTTTGTCTGATTTATTCATTGGACCCACTTAGCAAACAGCCAGTTCTGCTCGAATTCTCGCCTCCTTTTTGATCATGCTGACGGTATCTTCCTAGAAAAAGATGACATCCCTCAGAAAGGAAGACTGGAACCACAAATAAAAAATATACTGCCTATCAAACTCACCATCCTTTTTTTGTTACTATTTATTACACTAATTCACTGATTACAAGAATCGTTTATTAATTACTAGTTCAATAAAATGAGAGCTGTCATGTTCAACTGCCTCAAATGGTGTAAAAGAAGCAGTTGTCAGGTATTTATGTAAAGTGGCCCCTTAAAGTCACACATGAACACACCACAGCACACAGAGCACACAGTGTGAACAATGCAAAATTCTTCTTCTGCATTTGACCCATTTGTTTCAAACCCACAACCTTGTGATCACAGGGGCAACTCACTAACCACCAGGCCCCAAGCTGCACCAAAAAGTTCCCCATTGTTGAAAGGATACAACAATATTCAATAACATAAAACTGACTTGGATAAAGGGGCAACTTTTGTTTTCTTTCTACTCAAAGTTCTACTCTTATACTGCAGTGACTAACCCTCATCCCTGTTTGACCACAGGACAACAGCGTTCTCTCTGCTCTAATGGAGCATAGAAAGTGTAAACAATTGAATTGAATCAAGTATGCTAAAGTGAAGTGTGCACACAAAGCTTTTTTGGGGCTAAAGTCTGAAATGTTACGGTCAGCCGTAGGCATGGATGTTAGTCTAACTTCTAACTTCTTTGTAGAAGGCATTTAAAACTGCAACCTTGTGATTGTAACTTAGAAGGTCTTCACACCTCCGCAGAACATGCGACATCAACCAAAATTCTTTTGCAGTATTGTCGCTGTGTTGACTCTTCAGATGATAAAGAACCCTATTATCCAGCAGGCAAAAAGGTTTTTCATCTGTAAAAGGTTACATCCAGTCTACAATTACGTAAAGGGCCTATTTTAAACAATCCCTTTAAAGAGTGTGGAGGAGGAGGAGGCTCAGGCTCTAACCATTTCAAAAAATCCTCCTCCACTGATGCAACAATGAGGGTTGATTTTTACAAGGGAGCATTTTTACTTAAAATACTATATGGTCTATATGGTTCAGCTTCCTCTATTAATATAGTCCAGATGATGGAATAAATTGCTGCATGTGTGTCACAACAGTTTAATTCATCCACATTTTCCTAATCATTCTGCTCTCATTTTTTACAAAAGATCATTACTTCCCTTCAATCAACTAGACTTCCGCCCACACTTAAAATACAGGTGTCGAAAATAGCTATGCAAAGCCACGCCTTAGGAGAATAACTTTTGGTTCCTTAATGAACATTTCAATAGATAGTCCCTTAAAACTCAGAAATTATTGAGTTGAAAGGCTTTTGGGTTTTTCTGTGGCATCACTGAAAATGATCAATTATAGGCACCTCTATATGGGGGTAAATAAGGAATATAATCCATTGTAATATGTTATGAGGCATGGCTTGTTTGTCATTGATCTTGATAATGTAAGGCAGCATGTTGACATATTCATCTATGAAATGGTTAATATCAGCATCCTCAAATCTCCATTGATTTTTGTGCCAGCAATTGGCTTGAAGGTGACTGTTTTTGTCAGTGTTACGAGCCTGAGCCTGAGGTGTTGTAGGTTTCTACAGAAGGGTATACTAACACACCAAACCTGAAAGGCTCCAGCAGTGTTGGAATACAAATGTTTGCACTTACAGGATTCTGTCGTGGAAAAGAGCTTGCTCTGCACATTGGTCTGTGGACCTGCACGCTGCACGGAAACCTTGTTATTTTCATCTTTCACCGTGTGCAAATTAACAGTGCCACAACACCAACATGAAGTAATTTGCAGTGTACAGCCCCCCTAATCGAGATGTGATTACTGGCTATATCCCCCTGGGATTAGTGACAAGTGCACTGGTCAAAATTACACACTCCAATCTGCTGACAAGTAAAAGCAAGAAATTACACCAGATACCTCTCTGACAGGCTGCAGACCGGCTGTTAATCAAAGCAACTGCAGTTCACTCGCAATCAATCAAACAACCATGCAGTGAGCGTAGCAGTGTGGTGGAGGGTAGAACACACATGAACCCTTTATAGATCCTGTGCTCTGCACATGCACACACACACATACACACAGAAGAGCTATGGATTCATCTGCATATGAGAATCAAGCTGGTTATTTCTGATAATGTTGATAGCCAATATTTTTTGTATATTATTGAGTTGTGCAATGTGGGCACGACACTAGAACTGTAATAATATTGCTGAAAATTGAAACTGCGACATGCCTTGCCTTGAAAACACACTGATAAATCAGTAGTGTGATGTAGATAGGATAAGCAAGGGCTGTATTCTTTTGTCATTAGACTACATGTCTTGCAGTATTGTTAGATTATGTGAATATTGTGACTGATTTGCATATTGGCAACCAGTATCAGTATTGCAAATGCCAGCATTGTGATAATAATTAATAAACATATTTTGTGCAGCTGTAGTCCATTTCTGACTTTTTGCTGCAATTGATTAGCATACACTATAGACCCCGGAGGATGCGTGTCATGGGTCGAAAGAGTAAGAGATTTTTAATCCCAGGCTTCAGGACGCCAAATTTTACGCACATGAGGTCACACAGACATCGGAAACTACTTTTTTCTCTTGGGACTTAAATTAATTGTTTTCAAAATTCCCATCATGCTCAGTGGATGAATGGGTTAAAAAATCAGTCAATCAGCGAAGACATGTTTGCTATTCAAAGACTACCATTACTAATACTAGAAGTCAATAGTCACTCAAGTCTTTTTCTAACAATACATTCCCAAACCTTCTCTCAACCTGCTTAAACCACATCCAGATTGTTGTTGGTGGCATAGACTCCTGAGTGTGGTATAGGACACAGTATGAGAGATAAAAATAAAGAAATCTTCACTGCTACAGCCAGCCTTTTCAGACAGTACCAGGGCTAGAGAGGACTCGGATCAGATTCCTCCATATTTATGACAGTCACTGCCACAAAAAAAACTATTGAGCATAAGCACTCCTGCTCCTAAGGCAGTTTGTGAAAAAGACTGTTCTCTATAAAGGCTGCCTGCACCATCGCCTACACGATGAAGTTTTGTATAGCTCACAGTAAGTCATAGTTACATCACATTTTTATAGCTCACAGTAAGTCATACAAAGTCCTAAAATACGTCGACAAGTCTGAGGGACCTTAATGAAGAGCTGTATGCTGTTTGGACAGATGCAGGTTGTGAAAGGTCTTAGCAACCTGTTTACAGAACCAGTCTGGGTCACCGGATGACTAGTCTCAGCCTCAGATGTCACGCCCACGGAACGTTGGCTAAACGTCTGATGCATATGGTACTCTTAACTGGAAACACTTCAGGAATGTCGAAGTCATCATCTGATTGGTTGAATTTTATCGCAGCTCTGTTGTTGTGGGGACATTTCCACGCCCCGAAACGTGACTCTGAACGAAACGAACTGTGATTGGTTGTTTGACATGTCAGTCAAACGGCCTTATGGGCGGGCCTTGGCCAAAGAAAGCTGCTATGAATTCCAGACCTTCAGCCGTCAGTCTGAAGGTCTGGCTACACGAGACTACCGGATGACGGACTTTTCGGCTGCACCAAAGTGTTTTATCTGAACACCAACCATGTCAAGATTGATGGACTGCATCAGAGATGAGGCTGATATTGTATTCATATTTTGTTTGTCACATAATGATTCCTTTAACATATTTTTTCTGTGTTTTGTCCTGTTTACATGCTGTCCTATTATATCATTAAGTCATTGGAGTACAATGTTTACAAGTAGTCAAAATAGGAATTTTGCTAAATGCTACAAGCGAGGTAACACACCTTGACACTGAACTGACAACATAAGACTGATACACCACACCAGCATACACCACACAATCCAGCAAGCTTTGTCAAGTGGTAGCAAGTGGTAGTTAGAATCACCTGATTTTGCCAAGTGTGTTACCCATACAAGCAGTTTGCCTGACATGTCCTGACATTTATGACAGTGCCGTGAACCAGAAAAGTCCACAGGTAATTAACACATATTCAAACAAAAAAGACAAAACCAAGCAACAATAAGAAAAGGGGGTATATAAGAGCAAGAAGAGAAGAAAATATGAACATGCATATAGGTTCAGATCAATGATCATTTACAGTATATTGCTTCTCTACCTGCAGTCAGAACATCATGTTTTAGTTTTAAGGCTTTTATGGCAGTTTCAGGTGCAAATAGGACCCGTTCTGCCTGGATGTTGTGCCTGAGCCTAAACGTGCAGTTTACAGGCATGCCACATTCGTGGGAGGACCATGCAAAAAGTGGTTGGAGGTGTTACACTAACGTTAGAGCTGACTGCAGTGGGCGTTTTTGCATTGATTTTCCACTGCCTTTAAAACCAGGTGTAAATTTACCTTTCTTTTAGGAAACATTCTTTAACAACATCTGCAGTTAGATGGGGGCACTAGCACCAAACATGTGCTGAAGGAACATTTACCATCTGAACACTGTTAAAACTCTCAGGAACAGACAGGCATGTGAGAAGGAGTGAAATAACACCCCTGTTTTTGGTGGGAAAGAACTTTGTTTCTTACCAACTTTGGTACCGAGCTTTCATTTTCTGTTTAGAGAAAATTGTTGAGTTTGTTGAAGACTCCATTATTTCTTTAACCAGTTAAACCCGGGCCTGAGCTGTAGTCCTACACCTTGATTCAACAACAAGTGACTGAAGTGAACAACAATGATGAAACCATCAATGGAGCTGCCTATACCAGCCAAGAGCACAGGGGTATGATACACTGTCTCTAATAATAACACAACTCATCAGGTCACCTACTGTTTTTGTCACAGTTTCATGTGTTTATACATTATTCACTTAATGATTTTGCAAGCTTCACATGTGAAATATAAGAGGTTTCTGACAGGCACCCTGTTCCTGTTCTTGACATGTTGCACCACAACGTGCTAATGTTACACCTCAACAAAAATAGAGTGCTGCTGCTAAGCCAGCCGCCTTAACACGGTTAACCTGGCCAAAACCTTGTGAGGAGAGACTAATCCCTGAGGTGGAGAAACGAGAGCTGCTAAATTAACCAGCCTCTGAGAGTGCTGGAAAGTTCAGGCAGAAATAGCGTTTTTTTTTCTTGCATTTAATGTGTTCTACAAATGCAAAATATGTATCCCAATTAATAAAAGATAACACATGCTCACAAATAGCTGATTGGTTATAGTTCATTTACATTTTGATTGCATGTGGAGGCATGATATTTCCAGTGTAGACACCCTGAATGCTTTGCAATATGCTACAAAACTAATGAACTCTTGGTTGCTGCTAAGGCAGTGGCATTGTTAGGTCTGGGCATCTGGAGCCTAAGAACCCTAAGGTTTTATGGATTTCAAAAACAAACTTAATTAAAAATAACCAATAACTCTAATAGATTTAATCATAATCTGTTGTGTCGACCTATGATGGAGCCTACACCCATGCCCCCAATCGACAAACTGATCCCCTCCACTCACAAATTGAAAATATGGCCCTGAATTTTTTTGCCTCTGCTTGTTAGAACAAGCTGAGAAAGGAAATCAAATATTAAATCTAGATTGCATCAAGGCACATCTTACTCTGTGTCTGTGCTCACGTGTGCAGCTAGCCCTCAGTGTACCAAACTCCTCTTACCTCATTAGAAGTGCAGGAGGTGCTGGAGGAGCTTTCTGGAGCAGACTGGCATTTGGGTGACATTTTTTTACTTTACTGGGTGAAGACAGTCACAAATACAGACATGCTAAAAAATCTTTCTTCTGACATGTTAATCCAGATAAGAGGTAAAAATAATAAAAGGCTTCCCTCTGGAGATTACAAGCCTCCTGTACCTCTAGCACCAGCTGCCATTTTGATAGATTGAGGCCCGTTGCAAATTACTTGACCCTACCATAACTTGACACCTCAATAAGAGTAAGCAGAGGTGCTTTTCAGTATGGCAGATACTTACACATACTTACACAAACAAACTGAGACTATATACAATCATACAAATATATAAATAAGCATGTATTTACTTGTGCTTTTTAGAAACACATCTATAAGCAGAAAAAGTCTAAAAGTGAAGTTCTGAAGAATGAGAGGCTTCATATCATACTTTTTTCCTGTGCCTCTTGTTAAAACTAATGACGTGTGTATTCATGGATATTTCAGTCTTCTTCTTATTATTTAGGTGTTTATAGACACTCTGTGTTGTGCCTTAAAACACTTCATTTTCACCTCAACATTGTTAACAAGACATGTTCGTGTTTACAGTCTCTCAGAATCTGTAGACACTATCAGTACTGAACATAACAAAGGAAAACAATAGCTTTAACAATTATAGGTACGTAAACAGTATGATACATTAACACAGCCACATGAATTACATTACCTTTAACAATTAATATTAAATACCTCTGTTCTGATGAAACACCCTGTACTGTGCTTTGTTATGGGTCTGAACACACTGTGCAGACTGTTGCAGTGTGTCTTTCCCTATTCACGTTGTTCTAGAATGTTCTCCACCGTTCACAAGGTTCTGGAATTATTTTTTCACCAGTCACACTATTCCAGAATCTTCTTCACCATTCACTCTGTTCTAGAATTATCTCAATCATTTGCACTATTTTTGAACTATCTTCTCAGTAGATTGTTTGCAGTTGTGTTATTTGGATTATGTGAGAAATCCAGATGGAGGGCAGGGGGTAGAAAGCAGAATTAGTTACTTTACCTTTAACAATATGGGTAAAATACCTTTGTCCTGATGAGCCACACAGTTTGTTATGGAATTGAAAAGCTTCATCTTCACCTCTGCCAGAACTAGTGCAGAGGGAACGTGTGAGAATTGGGGGTTGCTAGGTTACGGGAACACAGGCGAAACTGATGCCACTCCATCTGGCATGCTTTTGTTTGATTTTTTTTTTTATTTTTTATTTAATGTATATATCAGAGCTATACACAGTTTTGTATTATCTATATATTTTATTATTATTTTCACAATGTTTTCTTGCAGCAAAACATCTGATTTCGCTACTATGGCAAGACCAAGCAGACTGTCCGCAAATCCACTGCTGGAAGGGCGCCCAGGAAGCCGCTGGCCACGAAGGCTGCTCACAAGAGTGCTTTGACCTCCAGTGCCGTGAAGAAACCTCACCTTTACAGGCCCCACACCGTGGCTCTGAGAGAGATCTGCCGTTACCAAAAATTCATGGAGCTGCTGATCCGCAAGCTGCCCTTCGCCTGATGAGATCGCTCAGGATTCCGCTGTCACGGCCCTGCAGGAAGCCAGCGAGGCGAGATTTGGTGGGTCTGTTCGAGGACTCAAACCTGTGCGCCATCCACGCCAAGAGAGGATCATCATGCCTAGAGATTGCGCATAAAATAACTGCGCTTAAGGTCCCCAACGTGGAACGCCCTTCCTGACCATCTGGGGATAACACAAGGATTATGAACTCTTATTTAAACCCTAATTTAAATTTAATTTATATATTCTTTATTTTTTATTTCTTAATAACTTCTGTAAAGTTACCTGGAGTGTTGCAAAAGGCACTTATAAATAAAATGTATTATTATTATTATTATTAGTTAATAGATTGAATAGGCTAGAGACTGAACAGAGGGTAACATTCTAAAGCCTCCCAGAAATCATACTACTCTAGAATCTCCATCGCAATTTAGCAGACGCTTTTATCCAAAGCGATTTCCATTCCCTAACTACAGGGTACCGTCTCCCTGGAGCAACGTAAGGGTTAAGGGTCTTGCTCAGGAACCCAGTGGTGGTCTGCTGAAGGTTGTATTCAAACCCATGACCTCTTGGTCCAGAGGCAAGTATCCTAACCACTTGGCCAGCACCACCATCACATTGTTTTATGATGTTCTAACCCATTCACACTGTTCAGACTGTTTTATAATATTCTCTTCAATTCATCTTTCACTTTCACTCCCCTCCAGTCACACTCTTCTGGAATGTTCTCTTCTATTATGACTGCTCAAAAACCTTTATTCATACTTTTATACAGAATACTGTTCAAGAATGTTGTTAAATGTTTTTCATCATTTCACATAGTTTTAGAATGTTCTTGTCTGTTCACACTGTTCTGGAATGTCCTCCCCATTCAAGCTGTTCAGACTGTTTTGTAATGTTTTTATCTATTCCTCTTTTACCATCCACACTGTTCCAGAAGGGTTTTTCACCATTCACTGTTCTACAACGTTCATCATTTACACTGTTTTAGAACTGTCATCTCGGTGGCTTGTTTACAGACATGTTATTTGGCTGATGTGAGACATATGGACAGATGGAGATCAGGAAGTGAAAAGGAGTGTAGAGCAGAGGGAGGAAAGCCTCTACTGTATAAACAGAAAATTACAGCATAGGCCGAACATGACTGTTATTTTACAATTTTTCAACACAATCAAAAGTCTTGCCATATCAGTGCAGCAGATACAAACAACCTCGTCTTCCAGATATCCACCAAAAAACAAAGGACATTCCACTTACTAGGGGTTGGGTCCACAACCTCATTACCAAGATGCTCCACAATGACTGTGGTTTGGTTTCTGTCAGGTTGAGTGTCTTTTCTTTCATCGTCATGTGGATTAACCAGCACCATGGAGGAGTCACTGCAGTTCATTGTAATTGCATTGCAGGGTAAGTTATTTAAACTATGTTAAATGCTCCAAAGCAGCATCAACTCTGATCACTTGTAACAAAGCTCTACCCTGTTAAACACTGTCAATTTCCATTGCTATGTATGGTGATTCAGCCACAGCTGAAAAAAGTTCTATAAAGCACAGAAAAACACTCATTTTTCAGAGCATGTTCATTTCAGCCACATAAGTTTCCCCAAGACATTTCTTCCTCTAAGCAAGTACTGAAAATACCAGAACAAACGATTGGCTGGTAGGTCTCGAGCTTTGTTCCTTACTCCTGTTTCAGAGAATAACTTATTTGTTTCCCATATGACAACTGAATTATAAGCATAAGAATGATTTGGAATGTTAGGGTTCAATTTATTCCTTTAAGCGTTTTTTTCCTTTAACGTTTAAGGTTGCATCAGCGTTTACACGGTTCAAGCTCTGAGCTTTGCTGAACCCAGTGACCCTCGTGTTTCAGAATGTAAACAAGAAGAAAATTGACCTGGCTCAAGTGATGCCTCTGAATATGAGTATAAATAATGAAATATACCAGTAGACCTTGAACCTAAGTGCGTGTGTGTGAACTTACTTCAGAGGCTTTATGGGCTAACCACAAAGTGGTGCTGTTTCACTAAACTGAAACTGAAGACACCCCCTCACACCCCCACCACCTCCATTTATTAGCAGATTTGGTGCCAGCCTTGGGCTTGAATGAACATGTCCTATCACATAATACACCTTAAAAATTCTTTATAAATATGTCTGTCAGTGTTCAAACATGTTGCGATTAGGTTAACAGGTTCTTGGCCCAAAATTAGACACTTGATGGAATTATTGGTAATATGCACTTGCAAACGATTACACAATTAACCAGGCTCCTGCCGAGAGTTTATTTCCTTGGCTGAAATAAATCACACTAATTAATCATGTGCCTGCACACCACATATTATTGCATTTTCTCTACATAGAGGGCTTTAACATTCTACTTAATTAATCGCACTTTGCTGCCTCTCCTTCTTCACCACTTTCCCTATGCTGTCATCTTTGACAGAGAGATGGAAGAGCATTCCAATCAGGCCACTGTTTTATGTCCTATATTATAGACGGACCTAAATAAGCCCAATGTGGGCAGTAATTTATCTCTAGCCGTGGTGTTGTACATCAAGAAGTCTCGGCACCATAGCTCTTCTTTATAGCACCTGTCTGCTTCTGCGCTGTTTGCACTGATGGCACACATAACTCACAAATACTAATGGGCCTTTTGAAATTCACTCTATGATGGACGGCCACCCCTTGTAAAAATATATCTCTAGCTAATGACATTTCTTTTAATTCCCTCTGTTAGCTCCCAGGAGCCTCTTCCACCTCAGTCAGTATTTACTCTCCATTAAGGAGGACAGTCCAAGAAAAAAAAATCAGTTTCATAATATATGTTAGATTGTAGTTGCAGTAAAATAAATAATGTGCTTCTCCTTTGTTTCTGAAATTAGTTATTTGATTTGCATGAGCAAGCCTGACTGTAGAGATTGCAGTCACAATAAACAGTAGAATCATAATGTCATACAGGAAGGACCTCTGTATATGTTTCTTGCATTTTACTTGTAGGGAGTGGTTCAGTATGAACTGACATTTATTTATACAGTTATTTATATTTACAATCATTTACAATTTAACAATGTGTCTTTAAGATTGGTAAATGTAAATAATCTCGGTTCCAATGAGCTTCTCTACATCAGTCCAGACTGAAATGTAGTGTGAGTAGGTGGAGCTTAACTGTTGTAGGACGAATAGGTGGATACATGTATATCAACTGCTGTTTTGCTGTTTTTACTGACATCACAAAAACAGTGAACTATATCTGTTTTTGCTTCTATATTTTCATGAAGTTAAATGCTATGTTCTGAAACATTAATAATATGAACACCCTTAAAGTAGAACTGACACTTCAGTTCATGGACAAATGAAAGAAAAACAGTACGTTTTGAAAAATATTTTTATTAGAAACAACTTATGTATAAAAATGATCATGCTTCACATACCTCAGTTTTCTTATTTTACAAATACTTTAGTACAGGCACTGTTTCCAATTTCTTTTTTTTTCCCTTTTCCTTTTTTAATTTTTTTTCTTTTTTTCTCGGGACAAAACGCAAACATTACCGATCAGGAACACACATTAAGTTGCCATGTAGCACTGTCAACATGAACATATTTTGGCAACACAAACAGTGCAAAAAAAAGAAAATAAAAAAGGGCCAAAATCATAGAAAGTGAATCATAAATTCACAGAACATCCACAAAATGCTTGGCTGCAATATATTGCCTGATGGTTCTTCTTATTAGTACCCTGTTTCTGCTCTTTCCTACAATTATTTCTTAAGCTTTGTGCATACTTTTTTTTACTTCACTTTTTTATCTTAATTTTTAATTGCTTGAACAGAATAGGACATCGGTAGTCGTTTTGAAGACAAATCAGCGAGGGGCGCCAGAAAAGACTTTTAATGAGCTAGCATCACCCCATCCACTAAATTGTGATTTCAGATTTTTGCCAAAGCACGATTGGCAGTGAGAGCTATAGAGTGTTTTGGACCACAGCGCAGGGTAAGTTGACTTAATAAAGGTTTTTGTACTCAAGCACAAGCGAACATTACCCCAAAGACCACTCTATACACCTAAAACATTGTTTTGATATCACGAGGGCTCAAAGTGTGTAACGACACAGCAACATGGTTTTAAAAAGCATTCCAGATATGTCCTTAAAACAAAAAAACCCCAAAATAAAACAAAACAAACAAACAAACAAACAAACAAAACACAACAGCACAGGATGCCAAAACCAGCATGCTCAACATCTGTAAACAATGGTCTTTGCTGTCGCCATCACCAGGGGGAAAACATGAGAACCCCTGCTAGGAAAAAGATTTATATATATATATATATATGTATATAGTGTTTTTTTTTTTTTTTTAATTCAGCCACCCATCGATGTATGCATACCTGAAAGTTGAAATAGTTGAAAATGTTGAAGTTTGGTCCTTCAGCAGTGACATCAGATCTATGACATCTGAATGAGTAGATTCATTTAAGCTGTAATGGAATTTCGCAGTCTACTGCTGGGTGCCAGAGTTATGGAACGTACAGTAGCATCACTAAAATGTCATGGACTTCCCATTTCCCACTCCACAGGGTCTTCTCATGATCTTCCATGACCAGAAAATGTTCCGTGGCGTCCGTAGGCCATTTTCATATCTCTCCTCCATCTGGAAACCATAAGAGTGGGTCACCTTTAGATGCTGTCCTCCACAAGTCGCTCTTAGGAAGCGGCCTTTTTTGTCTTTTTTTTTCTTTTTTGCTAGATTGCATGGTTGCTATAGCTGATGTATGTTTGATTGGTGCTAAGTCCTGTAAAAGAGGAGACAGCATGAGACTTTTTCTTCCTAAGTGACTGGTGTTGCCAGTGTGATGGAAAGGATAGGAGTGAAAGCTGCTTTAGTGGAATTTTATTTCTCCTTGAACCCATCACTAGAAGGGGCAAAATGAATTTATTTGCTGAATGTTGACAAAGCCATAGTGTCGCCCATGTTCTGCCTGGTTTGTCATCACCTAGGATGCGTGCTGAGTTTGGCACAACTTTGAAAAGTAACAGTCATTTCTGTCATGCAGGGAAAAAAAGCTTCAGTTTCCAATAGCAATTACAAGCCTTACCTGAATTGTACTTATTACATAGAGAGGAGAGTATCTTATCTAAGCATGAATAATTTGGGACCCCGAGCAAAATCAAATTGTAATTTCTCTTGAATATGGCAGCTATCTCCCTCCACAGGCTCTCCTATCACTGCCTGTGCAGCTTGGAGGAGTGGGAATGCATAATCACTCAAAGTTGTTTCCGCTGATTCAGCTGTTTATGGTTTTATTTACTGCTGTTGAACAAAACCCATCTGTCTGGTGCCCTGTTTTATACATATTCAAATTAGCAGCTCAGCAAGAGACTTGTTGGCCACTGAAACCAAACCAGTTCGCCTCTTGGTAATTTACGTAGGATCATGCTTAAGCAGTGAATTAGACTGTCAATTGAATGTTTTACTAGATGAGAGTGATGTTTGAAGATAGTCTCATCTGCCAAATAGTGAGACAATAAGCAGTGCATTAAACTGCCAATTCAGTCTTTTACTGAGAGGGAGTGATGTGTAAAGATTGCCATATTTAGATGACAGCTGCTCTGGCCCTAGAGTGAATTTTATTCTCACCATAGAATAACAACAGGCTCTTCTCTACACATTTGAAAAAGTGGATTGTCTGTCGTTTACAGGCCTCTTTAGGGATATAGTGGAGATTTTTATTTTTGCAGACGGAGCCTAAAACAAACGCTGATGCCTAAATCCTACATCCACGTCCCTTTAAGTATAATTTTGTGGGATATTTCATCAAGTGAAACCATTTGATTTGATTGTGGTTTGGGTTCAATGAAAATGGACATGATAACAAAAGACAAAGTCTACATGTTGATTTTTGCTGAAGTACAATAAACACTTCTATAAAACAACCGCTTGTAAAAAGAATGGGCTGTCTGTCATTTTAGTTTTTTCTGTTAGTTTTTAGAGCTTTGCACCACTTCATGTTCAGTGATAGTTCTTGCATATTAAGCTTTTAACTACATTCTACATTCTGTTCATTGTAGAAGGATAAAAGAAACTCCTACACAAATGAATTCTTTTGAAAGATTGGATTGTCTGAAATTATATGTATATCACTTTTGGGTCATTTTTTTTCTTCAGTTGTTGTTTTTACATTTCTATATTTCACTTCAATGCTCTGGAATCTATTACAATAAGGAAAACATTACAGCACTGCCAGCATTTACAAATGAGAATGTTGTGGGCTCATTTACTTATTTCACATTTTTCATGCCGTAACTTTTTCATGGAAGATGTTAGGTTTGCTCTCTGACATTTACTATAACAGAAGTGAGCTTAATATAGTTATACTTTCGAATCTTTTGGTCATATTAGTTAATTTAACATTTTTACTGATTTTTTTCCTGCCCATTTTAGCCATCTCTTTGTCCACTCACTAACTAGGACTCCCCCAATCACACAATACCACCAAGTTCTCCATGTGAAGCTATGCACTGCATCTTTTCAAACTGGCACTAATGCAACGTCATTGAAGCTGCTTTGAGCACTGCATGGAGTAGAGTGCTGTCTGCCAATTCTGTTACGTCAGCTAACAGATGACCCCTCTGGCTAGCATCATGCTGAGTGATGGGGGGGGAGAGGGAAGGCCATCCTACCCACCCAGAGAGAGAGGGAGAGAGCGAAGCCAATTGTGCTCTCTTGGACTCTCAGTCACGGCTGGCTGCAGCACCACTGGGGATCAAACTCGTAATCTCCCAGTGATAGGGCCAGCACTTAGACAGTACTCTAACCTTGCATTTTTACATTTCCCTTCATACAATGTCTAATACTGCAAATGTCCAGGCTGTAGTCAGAATTCCAATATAAGCTAACAGACGTGACAGTGTTTAATTACTTCAGTGTTTGAGCAGCAATGTCACTAACATTACTACCAATCGCATCAGAAGCATTTTTAACGTGAGGGTTACACATCGGTCTATGTGTGGGGACGGGGTTTGGGCAGGGGCAGGGATGGGGTTTGGGCAGGGGCAGGGATGGGGTTTGGGCAGGGGCAGGGGCGGGGACGGGGTTTTTGGGCAGGGGCAGGGATGGGGTTTGGGCAGGGGCAGGGACGGGGTTTGGGCAGGGGCGGGGGCGGGGACGGGGTTTGCTGTGTGGGTGCAAAGTCTCGTCCTTTTAGGGGATGGGGGTGTTTGGAAACCCATTTTGTGAAAGAATCCACTCCACTTAAACAACAGGAGAATACACATACCACTGGAAATCCGCTCCGGGTTTGCCTCCATCTCACCGCATGCAAGTGAGGTGAATAGTTAGTGCATAGACAGGCTGCTAGGATTTCCAGTGGTGTGTGTATTTCTCTGTCGATTAGGTGAAGTGGATTCTTTCATGAAAGATTTAAGAGTCATGATTTAACAGCGCTGGGTGAAATAATTATTTATAATTATACCATTCATCCATCCAGCTAAAGAAACAGACATCCATAGCTTACTTTAAACCTAGACCATGTCCAACTTGCTCTTCTTCTAAAAAGAAAACTACTCTAAAAAACAAATAACATTGAAAGTTAGGTAGATAAACACCTTAATAAGGGTGTGAAAATAAGTCCCCTGCAGTCTAATTTGTGAACGCCACTACTGTAATATATGATAAACATTGTTGACATACACTGCATAAAATATAGATGTGTGAAAAAGGTCCATTGGTAAGGCTTACAGCATTAGACAGTGTTTTATTAAAAAACCTCCTTCATCATTTACAACTGGCTCAGCAAAACTAGAACTACATGTTGTTTGGCAGACTATCAAAACATTAAGTCTTTTTTTTAATCTTAAAAATTAAGCTATTCAAATCAATACTAAAACAGGCTAAAAATGACAGCTGTAATTTTATTCCTAGTCATCTCACCTTGAGTTTCCAGGTTCTCGCACAGCTCAGTCTTGGCCTCTCCATTGGGCCGCAGGCTGACCTTGGGGTTGAACTTGTTTGACATGGTGGCTGCAGTGACGACGGCTTTCAGGCTGCGAGTGTTACGCTTGGCCACGTTCTGCTCAGGGTGGAGAAGCACCACATAGACTTTGGGCATGTAGAGCATCCCCAGAGAAACAGAGGCACTCAGGCTGACTGAAATGGTCAGAGTGGACGTCTGGATGTACATCTGCCAACGCAACAGACAAAAGTCGAGGGGAGAAGAAGAAAAAAACAGTCATTACTGTCTACAGAATTCACATTTTGTTCTCCATCTGTCTGTCACCTGTGATCAGGTTCATAATGCTTGTTCTATTTGGCATGACATACCACTCATATCCCTGATTATTTCAGCATGGCTGAATACTCAGAAGGATTATGTGTAAAGCATGTAAGACATTATTAGGCCATTTGCACAGTCTTATATAAGTTTGTTTTGTTTTCTTGCTACTGGACATTACAGTAGATATCTCATATTAGAACAGATATCTACATTGTCATTTCAGTTCTTCCATTCTTTTAGTTTAGTATTCATTCCTGATCCCATATAGCCATCATTTTTGAGAAGCACCATTTTAATCTGACAGCAGCAATGTATTTTTCACCATCTATTGCTGCCAAAAAGCCATTTTCCAACACGGGACAAAAAATATTGAGAACGAGATGCAAACGCTTACATTAAAGCAAAGCCGTAACATTTAACAGGAGACTAATATGAGAGAAACAGACCTAAATTGAGTCTCTTTGTCTTATGATTGTATATTTAAACAGAACTCATGTTGCTTATAGCATGTCTTAAATGATATGTTTAGAAATGGTTGAATATTTTTAGTAATTTCTGTCTTACTAAGCACATTGTCAAAGTATATTATCATTATCATTATTACTAACCTTATCATAGAAGACAATACGATTTTTTTCAAGTATGATTGCCTATGATCTAAGCAACACACAGGTTCATTAAAAACAGGATGTCTTTTTTTTTTTATTATTTTCTATGTAGCCACTGGGCATGTATGCACACAGCTCAACAAGAATGTGACGTCATATTTGACAATTACTGACTGCCTTAAGCATGCGAGGCTGGAATGCATGTCCCTGTGCACATGATGTTTTCAACCTCCCACCCTCACACAATGCACTAATGGCTCCGCTTCACCCTGGCCCTGCTGCGGACCCCCTGCTGTTGCTTTAAAACACTGCTGTGTGTTTGTGCTCCCCCAGACGTGACCTCAGCGCTAGCTCCTCTGTGCGCTATGATTAAGAGTGACTCATCGCTGTGATCTCTCTCCATTGTCCTGAGGGAAGAGTCCCAGCGCAGGCAGGAAAGGCCAGCCAGAGCCAAGGCAGCCGGGGTGAGCTTCTTCAGGATGTGCAAACAGATGACCGTTGCGCCACACTGAGCGCTACCTTTGGGGAACTGTCGACACGCAATATGGTGATGCTTAGCTACGAGTGCTTTGCACTTTGCCAAAGTGTGGATGTCAACAAAGCTGCCTAGTGAAGCAGCACAAAGGGGCAAGACCCTGGTTGAAGAGTTGAGATATCCCCAAAGTACCTCACAAATCAAGGAACAGCTGAAGTTTCCAAATTAGTTATTGAACTCAGACGGCTCTTTGTCAAGTTTAACCAGGTAATCTATAGCAGCACTAGTCTGACAATTTTACAGCAGGAGACTTCAGACGATCTGCAAAAATCAGAGCCACCATGGGTCCTGGAAGACCAGTGAGATATACAACATACATCTCACATACTTGTTTCCCTCAGACAATGTGTTTATGCACCTGCCACAATTGATGAACTAACACTGACCCTAGAAAATGGACCACGCGATTGGATCTGTTATAGCCACTTCCTTCCTCATGTTCAAGAAACTGAAACCTGAGGACCCAAGGGCCATTAATGCAATAAAAGTGCTTCTTACAGCTCTAGACTTGATTGATTACTTTTAGTGTGAGGGACATTTAACTTCTTCTCAAGTGGTTCGATTATATCTTCAGGATATAAACTTTTTTGGTTTGAATTTTTATTGGTGCAGCTCTTAATCCAGCTCTTGGTGACCTACAGTGCCGCATGGGATTCCTTCAATCAACATTGGCTCATCAACTAAATAGGGAGCCCTTTATGAACTGGATCAGGTGGGTTGGGTCAGAGAAATACTTGTACTGTGCTGTGAGTTGCACAGAGCAAGAAAAAGGAACACTGTATAAAGCAGAGGTGGAAGGTAACCAATATTTCTCCCGCAGTGGTATTATTTGAGAATAATTTAAGAATGAGGCTATTTCTATGGATACAGCCGAGCCAGCTGAAGAATATTTTCAAATTGTGATCGCACTGTGCAAAATGGTTTGTCGGTTTAACCTAAATAAATGACTTCATGCATGGCTGGCTTTGCCATCAGGATGACTTGACTGAGCAGCCCGGAGCCTTGTGTGACAAAGGGCCTTTAGTGTATATGAGAAAACACTTGCTCATAGCAACACTTGCTAAATAGGATACCAGCCTTCCAGGAATATAGCTACAGATATACCTGGTTTGATCACAGGCCTTCCAAATTATATTATTTCCTTTGATACGTATTGTAATTGTGTCATGCATGTGTCATGTGGGGATGAGTGTAGAGGTCACATATATTCTTAGATTGATGTGCAAAATAAAAGTTACATTATTTATTTTATTAATAACTGATTAAGTAAAATGTTGCTACGGCAGTCTATTTTGTAAGTATAGAGCAAAGATTTTCAAGATGGTCGGAAAAGTAAGCCTGTGAACATGCAACAATGATTTTATTATGCTCCTTGACAGTGTTACATAATGACGCTTTTGAAAGACCAGGCCCATGTGAAAGCTACGAAGATGCTGGAGAATGCTGATATTCATACAAAACAGATATCATAGCCACTGAAGGTTGCAGCACAGCACACATACATATGCTATTGTGTGTGTGTGTGTGTGTGCGTGGCTAACCTCTAACTAAAATAACTAAAACATGCACTGAACCTGACCAATAGACAAGGGAAATGTGATTACGGCACTTATAACAAAGAAGTCATAAATGAACTGCTTTTTGGCTGCTGTCAGTGAAACAGACAGATGGAGTCATTTGAGCAAGAATAAACATTATAGCCATACATTTTACTGCATCTAACATCCTTTTCACTTGATCAATGTAGGACAGGGAGGTGTTAAACAAGCCTGCACATTAGTCCATGATATTCATTTTACTATACTGTGTTTGTAAAGCCCAAACACAGTAAACCACAAACTGTATTGTTCCTAGCCAAATGAAAAGTACAGCTGGAATTATTCCCATAAACAACCCAGTTAACACACTCAAGTGCCCTTACATGAGCTATCAGCTGTGGACTAGTGTTGCTTTCGTCAACGAAAATTATTACTAAACATCCTCATCAACGAACAAATTTATCATGTGACAAAAACAAAACATCACATGCTGGTCATGTGATGATAACTATAATGAAATATATCATGTAATATTGTTGACGAATAAGAACGAGACTGAATGTGGTTTACGAAATGAATACTATGCTAAAATGTCTCTTCTAAAACGAGACGAGACGTTATTTCCTGTATGATAGGGAAGGGAGGAAAAAAGTATAGAGACGGCAGACCTTAGGGTCAAACGGTGTTACGTCCTAATACTTTTGTCCCGTGAATTAAATCTATCTAGAGTGGACAAAGGATTGGGACGCAGGGCCAATATAGTGCCAGGAAGAGAGAAATGACACACATACAGCATTTTGATAAGCAGCCTTTCCCTTATCCATGCAAAAAAGCTTATGCTAAATTGTTCTGATTTGGTTGTGTAGACTATATTTGTTCAGGAATAAAAAATATTCAGGTAAGTTTTATTAGTTTTAGAAATGTGGGTTTTTTGGCAATAGACACACACTTTCATTTTATTTGCACTTTTTAGTGATGTGATGTTGTTTTATTTATTTATTTTGTGCATGTACTAACATGTTTGGTTGGCAAAATAAATGTTGTAAGTTCAAATCAGAGTGTTTTTGGTGTCTGGAATGGATGGACAGTATTCTTGAGTCTAATAAGATAACCTTGTTCTACTAGATATGTATACTATATTGACTGGTTTAAATAGAGACTAAAATACAACTTTCATTGACTAAACCTATACAAAAAGTCATCAGTATTCATTGATTAAATCGAAGAAAATAGTCATGGATAATTCTGACTAAAATAAGACAAAAATGCTCAGAAAAATGCTTTTATTCGACTGAAACTTGACTAGACTAAAAAGAGTTTGGCCGTGACTAAGACTAATAAAACTAAAACGATAGCTTGACACGAAGATTAGACTAAAACTAAAATTAAGACAAGCCACCAAAAACAACACTACCGTGGACACACTACAAAAACAAACACCTTAATTTTACACCTTACAATTATCCAAATTTCCCTTAGTTACCCATACAGGAAATCAAGGAATATAACGGGGAAAAGTGCACACATTAAGACTGATTCAGGGGTAAAACTACTGAATTATCCCCTTGCTTTTTCAAATTTGACCTCCTGAATGAACACCTTAAATCAGTGTTCACAATTTAATGGCCACTTAATTCAAAATATGCATTATCAAAGGTAAATTAAGGTAAAGCTAACCAAAATTTTAAGTACATTGTGTTTCATAGTGACAGGGATCAGCACAATCTGACCGGTATGCAGCTACACAGCCACTTTAGCAGCATGTCGTGATTCACTGTGTGGTTTATCAACGGCAGCATTAACCTTTACAGGAATTACTGCTATAGCAGCTCTTCTGTGGGATCAGATCAGATGAGTTACTACTCACACTAATCAGTGAGCCTTGGAAGCCCTGGAACCCCTCCATCTTTGACCTAGTTGACTAGTCTTTACAGTTTGGCCCTGTATGGGTGTGAATCATATTCTTACACTTGCTCATTTTCACTCATCAACACCGGTGTGTCAGAGGTGCTGTTTTACACAAAAGTGAATTCTTATATTGAGGTTCTGTGTGTTTGGGTCAACACTGGAAGTTTCAGACGTTACAGGAAGCTTTGTTTCAAGATCGGAGATCTGGAACAGTGTTTGGAACTTTAACATTTTTTAAATGGTGTCATTTAAATGTCAACTAATTTTATATATATCTTTAAACTAAAGATTTTATTTTAAAATAAGGGATGTGAGGGTGGACACATGCAAGAGAGGCACGTGGCCTAACTGTTGTCTGTTTTGAAGTGTGATGCAGACAGATAAGAACGGTTAATACTATAAATGAATTGCACCTGGAACATACTTACATTGTAAATGGTCTTTATACTGGTCAATTCTACATTGATCTATTCAATGTCTATATATTTTTTAAGCGGTTATCTGCTAATAATCTTTGAGGCATGATATCAATAATATTGTACATCCTTAAATATAGCACAACATTGAAAGTAATTTATTGTTCTTAAAAGAAGGAAGAATGTAATATAATTTTCAAAGGGGAAAGGAATATTCTTAAAATGAAAAAGGAGAAAAAAAACGTGTTCATTTAGGTTTTTTGTTGCCTATACTGGTTTAAATGTTGGTTAAATTATTTTCTACCAATTTTAAAACTAATTTACAAAGAATAAACCTTAAAGTAAACAAAGAAAGAAAGAAAGAAAGAAAAGGAAAAACAGCTAATGTGCATGGAGGTCTGCTTAAAATAACAATATGAATAAGGCAGGACATGGCTGTTGGCTGCTGCAACTATACTGCCAGCTTTGGTGACAGCTGGCCAACAGTGCCTCCCTGTTCTCATGCAATATATATTTATTATTGTCTGGATGTTGGAACATATCATTAAGAGGTAAATTCATATCATCCACCCTTAGATCAGATATGAGCTATTTGCTTCAAACCAAGTGTCATTATGTTTTGTTATCATTTCTGCTGGACAGCAGTGCATCGTTATGGAACCTGCACCAAAATGGCCAGACTTCTGGCTTCCTCTCTGTTGTTTAACAGAAATCTGCTCGAAATGTCAGGATATCAGTTCTGACATTGCTAGAGCTTCCCGTGTCGACATGGTGCTGCTGAAAACTGTTATATTCCGTTAATGTGGAAGTGTGACAATGCTTGTTATCACCTGATTATGCCAAAAGCATTGCAAGTGGCAAGTGAACTACGGCGTACCTGACAATATTGCGACAGTCGTTTTTTTTTAAGATCACAGTTAAAGTGACAACTTTCCCCTGTGCATCAAGGGACAGATGGGAAACCTCATACTGAGCTTCTCCAAGCTCTGATACACACCTGTATGTAATAAGAGGTGTGGACCCCGCTCTCCCACATGCAGAGACAGTAATTACTCTGTCAGCAACACAATGGAGGAGAATCTCCTGCAAGTCAGCCTTTTAGCACCACAACGACAGCCTGCAATTGTGCGGGGTGCAGATTCAAATAGCTCTGCGGCACAACTGGGTGGGACGGGCTACCTGCACTCAGAGCTCAGTGTCAAGCTCAGCCCTAGCCTTGTTTTGCACTTTATGGTGTTTATTACCTGTATGTGTTACACTGCTGATGTCCTGTTTAAGGGAGGTGGAAATGTGCTTTAAAAGGAGTAAAGTGTAAAGTGTAGCAGTATCTCTAATACATATTTTGGTATATTCTGATTTCTGTTTCTTTGTATGCTACCTGTGTAGAAAACACTGTCCATGATCAGTTCACACTTACAAAGGGGCTCATAGTTCATGCTTAGAGTCAGACCCAGCATAGATTTTGCAGGTACTTTAATTGAGTTTTTGTGACATCAATATTGCAAAATAATGGCATGCTATATGGCACAGTCATTTTGTATTTTTTATAGCCCCGCTGAACTTTTTTATAAAATCACTAAAATCACTATTTTCACGAATAAATGCCAAAAAAGCAAAATGTATGTGAAATGTGAAAAGAGGTATAATAACAAGTTACATAATGGTATAATATTCCTACAAGTGCTTCAAATTAAGACTTGTCTGATATATTGACTAGAGTTCATTTTTTTCTTGCATTGTTTTTCATAAAATCTATACATATTATACAGTATATCACTATTTAAACTGAATCTGGGTTTATAGATTTTAAAATAAGTGTATGCCTACCAGTTATATTTCACTATTTGCTACTGCTGGTCATACTCACTTCTAGCACCTAAGGAGCACCAATTAGAATTCACTGATACACAGACCCTTCCCACCCATTCAAAACAAGCAGGGTGAGATAACATTAGTCTTACCTTTACAGTTAGCACTTAGTGTGCCCATCAAATACTATAGAGACGAGACCACATGCCCTCGTTTCAGTGATTCATAAAGCCCCAAGTGACATTCATTATGTTCAGTTTGACATGAAATGACAAACAAATGATTGAGTGGGTGGGCTGATTAGACGCTCGACCGTAAGTGCGTGATGAGCGAACGGGCGGACAGATAAGGTAAATCAAGTGCCAGGGGGAAGAGGGGCATTTAATTGCACTAAAAGACATGTCATCTCACCCTCTCCAGGCTCGGCTGTGCTTGTCAGCTTGGATGATTGTGAGGTGTAGCTGTTTTGAAATGTTAATTCTGCAGGAGTTCTTCAATGGTGTACATTTGTCAAATGACGTACACAGCTTTATTGCCAGTGCTGTGAGGGAATTCCTAAAAAATGACTATAGCTATAAGCAAAGACAAATTCCTGCTTCTGTCTGGTATCCCTTTGATTCCACATGTCAGAACACAAGTAATGATTGATTATTTATGGAACCTGGAGCTTTAAGAAGGAAAAAAAGCATGTTGCTAAGAGGGAGGAAAAGAGGCTTTAAAATACTAACGCACTGAAGGAACAACCAACAAATGTGGCCTCATCAATTTGTGGTCATGGTAGGTTCAGGACTCCACTGTTCATTGTTCACAGAGGTTTAAAAATAATTTCTGCTTGCATGGAAATACAGTGAAATATTGACATGGCGTGCTAAAGGACAGTGCTAATTAAATAATTTGTGGCAGAATTGAAAGAAGAAGGGAGGAGGAAAGCCCTCTTATCTAAATCCCAGTGACAGAAGGTCCCAGGTTTTCTGATTAAAATAAGTAATGCAGAGTAAGGATGTGTGAGTTGAAATTAAATTCTGCCTGGAAAGGATTTTCTCATGAGTGCCACTCCTGTTTTTCTCTCTGTTTGTTATTCCAATATACTTGCTGTCAATGGATTATGTAACCCCCAAAAAGCTGATGTTCGATATCCTAGCCATTTTCAAAGCCTCTTTCATCTCTAAACAGATTAGCAAAGGAGAACCTCCTGTCTTCCAGCTGCACATGTCCACATTAATATGCTGATCAAAAGCTCATATATGGTACCTCACATAGCATTGGTTGCAACTTGATCTGAAGCGAAAATAAAGCAATACACTTCTCTCAGCTTAGTTGTCTGTCACTAAAATGGCTTGTGTTCTCTAAATTTCATGGGAAGGTCAAGCAGTATAAGCCAGTTCATATTTCTCTCACACTTTAGAGTCATAGAACCATTCCCTACCTTCTCCGTGGACTGCGATGTGCCGAAGAAGATGGGGATGAAGGCCAGCCAAATGATGCAGGTAGTGTACATGGTAAAGCCGATGGGCTTCGCCTCGTTAAAGGTTTCTGGCACCCCTCGCGTCTTAATGGCGTAGACCGTGCATGTAACCATAAGCAGCATGCTGTATCCCAGAAGGCAGATAAGCGACAAGTCTGAGATGTCACACTTGAGCAAACCCCTTGCTAGTTCAGGGTCAGCCATGCGCTGGTCCTCATAGTCAATGAAGGCTTGGGGAGGGTCCACCCCGAACCAGATACACACCCCTAAGAGCTGTACTGAGATCAAGCTGAAGGTGATGACTAGCTGGGATGCTGGGCTGATGAAGCGAGGGGCGCTTACTGACATCTTCCCCTGTTCAAAAATACGGTAAATTCGGTTGGTTTTAGTTAGCAAAGCAGCATAACTGATACTCATCCCCAGGCCTAAGAAGATGCGTCGGAGTGAGCAGATCCCGGTACCGGGAGTAGAGATCATCAGGAAGGTCGTGGCATAGCAGAGAAAGATGCCTGTCAACAGGACATAGCTGAGCTCCCGTCCTGAGGCTTTCACAATTGGTGTGTCGTTGTAGCGTATGAAGGTAACCACCACAAACAAGGTCGCCATGATGCCCATAATGGCAATGAGGACAGGTATGACTGCCCATGGTGAGCTCCACTCCAGTTGGACAATGGGGATTTTCTGGCAACCTGTGTGGTTCTTGTTGGGGCGCAGATCATAGCGGCACATTTTGCAGGTTATTGGGTCATACTGGTATTGGTATCCGTCGCAGCGCTCACAGTGCCAGCAGCAAGGGATGCCTTTCACAATCTTCTTGCGCCAGCCTGGCTTGCAGGGCTGGCTGCATATGGAGGAGGGCACTTGCTTCAAACCACCTGGCCACTGTATCTCTGGCATCTGAGAAACACAAGCACAAATGTAGCTTACTGCCCACATCAGTAGTAACCAAGAAATGATCAAAATTACAAATCTGCTTCCTGGTTTAGTGACAACAAATACTCTGAACTGCAGCAAAGATATAATATTGGCTACCTATGAATCTCAATACTTGCTCAAATGGTTATGCCTTAAAAGAAGAGACGCATACTTTGCTCTGTAGAAGGCTTGGATAACCTATATAGCATAAAACAACCACTTACATTTAGGTTGAGTTGGTCAGTCCAATGGCCGATGATTTTGTACTCTGCTGTTTTGTTATTTATCTGGTACTGGTAGATATCATACCGACCTGGGGCATCCCCATTCTCATTGAACTGCACTGGATTGCCAGCAATGCCTGGAAACAGAAGCAGACAATCAGAAAACCACCAGATCTATCTCTGCACCACAGACTATCGTGTAAAATCCTGTCTGTCTTTGTTTGAAAAATATGACGTGAACAGAAGGACATAAGGAGAATGAAGAAAGCATGTCCATTAAATGAATCTTACTTGTAAAATTCAAAGAACACAATATCAGTTTACAAATCCACTACTAAATGTGTTGCATTGATAGATATGCATGTTCCAACCCTGTTATGTCTAACTTTAGCATGGAGAGTAATTTCAGTTTTTGCTGGCAAACCTGAAAAGGGAAGGTGAAGGAGACAGGATAACAATGTTGCTGCATCCTCATGATGAATTTTAGATTAGGTGTCTTGTTCTCAGGAACAATCCGCGCCAAGCTTTTGCCAATCTCTTACTTTAACCTTTGAGCTCAGCTATCTGTATTCAAAGCACCTGAGCATGTCCGACTCCATTCCCCAGCCAGGCAAATCCCCATGCAGCCAAGTGTGCTGAACAGCAGCACAAGCAATTGTTTTCGCCACTCATGTTTGGCTTACTGTTCCAATTCACAATCCTCACAGGGTTTTCTCGCTGAATTGCAGGAGGGATGAATTTCTGTTGATGAACATTCTTCTGTCTTTATATCAAGCTTAAAGATACATAATCCACATCACGGTGAGTCAGTACTGGATTAAAGTATTAAGTGTTTTTTTTTTTTTTTGGTGACAGGGAAGCACACGCAAAACATACACAAATCTGCTGGATTATGGCTAGAAGAATATACTTCAAATGCCAGTTTTGCCACTGAATGACAAGTGTAGTAACGTATAGCCTGGGAATTAAATAAGCACTTAGTGTTTGCGCAACTGTTTGACTGAGTTCACACTATTAAATTTTATTATCACCATAGTCCCAATACCAGATGCCTGGAGTTCCTTAAAGATGTCTGGCGGCAGGTAGATTTTTCTTAGGAGTTTAGAACAGAATAGATTCTATATGACCACCCAGAGAATCTGTCCCTCAAACAAGCCCCCACAGAGAGCATTAGCTTTAGCTTATATACTTTGCTGGTTTGCCCATTTTCATGGATAAGAAATGGATACTGAAGAAAATGAATTTAAAGTGTGCTGGAACCATTTAGCAAGTGCCATCCTGTTTGAATGCCTGCCTTTGAGCAGGCCCTTTACCACTGCAATTTGCAAGAAAAAAATGACAAAAATGTCACTTTAAGAAAGTGACAACATGAGTCCAGAATAGATGAGTTGATTCAGGTGGTCATTTCAGAAGGACATTTGTCAGAGTGAGTGTTTGTATAGGTGTAGAAAATCTACTGACCACTGAGCAGCTGCTCCATAGGAATAAAATTTGAGAGCTGTCCTCAGAAAGTCCGTTAAATGGTGCTTGATGTGAAGGATCAGAAGAATATACTCCCAAGTAGACTTCCTTTTCAGTACAGTCGGCTCTTTGACCAGCCAAGTGCCCCTTCAAAGGGCCATAATATTCAGCGAGCAGCCCACGCGGCCACACAATCCCGCTCAGCATCACATAGTAATTTTCTAATCTCTCAATCTATAAGCATGTTTTCAGCTCCATTTATGTGATTATGGTGCATTGTGTGACTTGGCTCGACCATTTGTTGGAAAAGTGTGATTTGTTGACATGGAAATACAAGAGGCTGGTTCGAATTAAAACGAAGTAACAGTTGTCTGTGAAATTTGTCGCAGCTCTGTGAAAATTCCCCTCAGCATAATGGTGATGCAAGAGGGGAGTAATGACTTGACCTCCACCAAGTAGGGAATAAAACCATGAAGTGTTGATGAAAATGGGTTTGACCAGATGCTGAATGTATCACATCTGATCTCTTAATCATTCCTTTTTCCTCTGACTGCACAGAGGTTGGCAATGAATAGTCAGAACATACAGGGAAAGAGATTTCCAGCTGGTTGAATGGGAATAAAAAGCCCAAAAAAAGCCACTTGCTTGTACTTTTGGGTGCTGGACCGACAGGGAAACCACTGTAGCGGTTCACTATGCACTAAAGCAGAGTGCACTTTGCCTGGAGTGATGGGTGCATGGATTGAAAACTGATGGGGTGCTTCTTTCTGTCTCAGTCTATTGAAGTCTCTAACTAACCTCACTCAAAGACATATCAAAGGATGACGAGAAGGGAGGGGGTGTGTGCACGCAAGAGTGTATGTGTGTATGTAGGCTACGTGTACAGCACTGGAAATGGCAATGAGCAGCTCCTGAATGGTTTGGAAAAGTCTGAAATACCAAAGATGTTCCTTTTTTGTGATGTGTGAGCGCACAAGCTCATCACAGCATGTGATCGTGTTGTGGAGCTGATAGCTAGCAATAAATTACAAAATAGGATGACAGCTCGGCTAATCCCTACCCAATGGAATCAGAGCGGCTTGAATAGCATCTCAAGTCCCCAGATTTAGCAATGAATATGCAGTTCCAAAAGATTCATTCTGGTTACATTTAGAGTACCATTATTATTAACAAAAATAAGCACCTGCACATTATAGGGGGATGTATGGATGACTGGAACCTGCCTCAGAAAAGCATGGATTACCCGCTGCTGTAGAACAGAAGCCCGTGTCAATTCTCATCAGACCTGGAGCTGCAGGTGCTTGTGTGCTCCACTGAGAACTAAAAGGAGCTTAGGAGAAAAGTCGAGTGATTGTTTGAAAATTGCTTTTGGTAGAAAGAACTTTGCAGCTAGTGGAGAAGGCAAGAGAAGGTATTGGGTATGAACTGTGAACTCCAGGATGGCACTTTTTTGTTGGTAAATGTGTTTCATATTGCTGCTACAGTTTCTGTTGTTCTCTTATATTCTCTCCCCACACTTTTTCTCTTTACCACTTTCTTTCTGTCTGTCTGTCTATCACCCTCTCTCTGTCTATGTCCTTCTCTCTCTCTCTTTAATGCCTCTTTCTTTAACTCTCTGTCTGTTTTTTTTCTTTTTCATCCTTTCTTTCTTTCACTATTTTCACCTCTATTTGTGTCTCTTTAACTTCCTTTTCTTGTCTCTCTTCCTTACATTTCTCTCTCTCTCTCTCTCTCTCTCTCTCTCTCTCTCTCTCTCTCTCTCTCTCTCTCTCTCTCTCTCTCTCTC